>CM038142.1:133018781-133607563 GCA_021437245.1 Aegilops speltoides | reverse complement strand
AATTATAACAGAATCTGTCAGAAAACAACAACAGCAACTACCCTACTTTACAAGCTCAATGCACTCACTACAAGCATCACAAAAATACAAGGTCAACACCTCTGGAAAGATGGCATGGCCTAGTCCAACATTCATGTAGAGCTCATACTCATAGGATGCACCCATAAATCATGGCAAAAATGACAAAAGAGCTCGAGCTGATAAAATTCTGAAACTAACGATCTGAAGCTATCTTCCAACAGCATTTCGGGCACCAAGATGAGCTCAAATGCAAATGATGCAATGGAATGAAATGATGTACTCGTCGAGGCGAACAATTTGACATATTATACGCCCAAAACGGAGCCACGGTTGAGGAGATGTGATGCGTTGAAAATGCCACGAAAATTACGGGAATCTGGGACTTAGAGATATATCAGGGTCAACCTGCACGGATATTGATGCAGCCGGAAGCTCGCCGGAGACGACGGGGATGGCGGCCGGAGGACGAGGGAGAGGTCGGGATGGCGGGCTCGCGGATCTGGCCGCCCTTGCGGATCCGGCCGGCCGGGCCACGGCGGCAGCCAGCGAGGGCGGCGAGGAGGCATGCGGTGGCCGAGAGGTGGCAGGACTGGCCGGCATGGCGGCGGCGCGGCGGCCGGCGCGACCACGGCGCAGGGAGCCGCGCGGTGAAGCGGGCGGCGCCGGCGAGGTGCGGCACGAAGCGCTTGAAGGGGCGCGGCATGGCGGCGGCGGCGATTCGCAAGGCGGCGAGGTTAGGCGGCGGCAGAATGGGCACGGCGGCGGGCGCAGCGCTGGCGGCGGCGGCGAAGGCTGGCGGGCGGCGGCGAAGCGCCGGCGCCGGGCGGCACGCCATGGTCGCGGGCGGGCGGACAGCCAGCGGGCTGACCTCGGGCTCTCAGCGGGCCCGGCAGTGGGAGGAGGCGGCGACGGAGTGGAGCGGCGCGGTTGGTCCAGGAGGCGGCGGGGGTGACGTGGCGTCCTCCGATTCGTCGGAGCGACGTGGAGGCTGGACATGTCCGGCGGCGCACGGACATGTCCGGCGGGCGAGAGAGAGGCTAGGCTAGGGTTGGACTGCGGGATTTTCGGGAGGGGCACATATATATAGGTAGAGGGAGCTAGGAGAGTCCAAATGAGGTGCGGTTTTCGGCCACGCGATCGTGATCGAACGACCGAGAGCATGGAGGTGAGTTTGATGGGTTTTGGGCCACTTTGGAAAGGGTGTTGGGCTGCAACAAAGAGGACATCATGTTACCGGTTAACTGTTGGAGTGCCAAACGACCTCCAAATGACACGAAACTTGACAGGCGGTCACGGTGCTATACCAAGGCCGCTTGGCAAACCTCGGCCATTCCGAGAAAGTTTAACACACGCACAAGAAAAGAGAGAAGAGGGGGACGCCGGGTGAGATAGGAGCGCCGGATTGCAAAACGGACAACAGGGAAAAAAGCTCAGATGCATGAGACGGACATGTATGCAAAATGAAATGCACATGATGACATGATAAAATGCATATGATGACATGGCAAAGTGCAACACGCAAGCACATGACATGGCAACAACAACGAATAACTGGCAGACATCTGGCGCATCGGATCCGGGGTGTTACAACACTCCACCACTACGAGAGGATCTCGTCCCGAGATCTAGGATGGCACCTGAGGGAAACGGAAGAGAAAGAGAAGAGGTAAAACTAAGTTGCTTCTTCGGCAAACGAGTGAAACCACGAACCTTGAGAGGTTGAGCAATTTAAAAGAAAGAGTACAACGAAGATGAACGAGATTGCAAACAATCCGGTAGGAAAAGAGGAACAAGGAGTATTACGAGAACTTGAAGGTTGAAAAACATGAATCAAGAGTTTAATGGACAAGATAGAATTCGAAACCACTCCGGTTAAAACAAGATGATGGGGAAAGAATTCGGGCAGCACTCCGGTTGAAAGAAGAAGGAAAACTTGATAAGATGAAAAGCACTTGAAGAGATGACACAACACTCTAGATAAATGGATAAGCAAGAAAAGATCACGATCCTCACAAAACGAGGTGATGGGTGAAGAGCACAACATCACAATGCCTTCGGAAGAAAGAATAGAAGATAAATCATTGGAATAACAGAATGGAGAAGAAAAAGACAACTTCTGCCACCAACGAAAACAATTGCTTGGATTGATATCAACAAGGAGATGAGAAACTTATTTCGCCGGGAGGACAAATGAAGAACTTGGGTCATTTATAAGCACCATAAATAGCAACAATCCTTAGGGAAAGCTTTAGGTGAAATATAACCCAAGATAACTCCAATGAATAGACTGATGGATTTAAAATACCTCATTCTTGACAACAATATGAATCATGAAACATGAAGGAAAATGTCAAGAGTGACATAACACCATCTCAAAAGATAAGGTAGAAAGAATTGCACTTTGGAATGCAAGATGAAGAATACTTGAGCTTCTCAACAAAACAAGTGTTGAGCACCATGTTTAATTTTGAGTATAGCTTGGCGGATCATAACTTCGAGAGAAATCATGAAGAACAATTGAAGAATGAAAGAAATCCTTGACGAACCACCATGTAGAGCCTCCATGAAGAACTCCGGTAAACAAAAGGACTGAAAAGAAAGAGAAATTGAAAACACAAGGTGAATCCTTGCTTTGATTTAGATGGAGCTTCGCGACGAGATAAAACGGAAAACTTGGAACTCCAGAAAAAGAATAGATGAAGCATCTCGAACCGAGAATGTGATATGATGAACCACGATGGAAAGAAGAAACTAGATCACTTGGATGAAACAAGAACAAGAATTATGTTATGCGTATCCTTCACCAATTTAAATTGATGACAATCAACGGATTTGGCATACTACTTATTCTCGTAGAAAGGATTAAAAGAGATATCTCAAAACTTGAGAAGGTCTTCAACGAACCACCGGTAGGAATTGGAATCAACAAATGAATTAAATGATAACGAAAGAGGTGAAATCTTGAACGAACCACCGTAAGAACTGAGAATGGATGTAGCAAAGGCATGATTCACCGGGAAGAATTGGAAAACGAATGAAGATACTTGAGGGGATTTAGATACATGAGAACAAAGAGATCATGAACTGGTTAGAGGATATTTGAATGATGCACCGGTAAGATTTGGAGAACGAGAGCTGAAAGCTTGAATGAATAAACCTGAATTGATGGACTCCGGATGACAAACTGAGAAGACTCTTGAATATCTCCGATGGTGAAAAGATTCTCACAATCGAAAACAATTATGAGAGGATGGCAACAAGCTAGCACCATGAATCTTGAAGAGAATAGAGCAAGATTAAAGAGAAACTCTTCCTCGGTCTTCAAATGATGAGAAAGACAACGAGAAACACCACCAAGAATTATTGAGGCACACCGGAGGAATCAAAAGCGAAGAGGTTGAGCCAACTATGAAAAGAAATTGAAAGATCTTGGAGAAACGCATGTGACTGATGAAAACTCATTCTTACGTCAAACTTGGAGAAGAATTTCGGATAGCTCCGGAATAATTAGAAGAGTCAGGTAAGATCCTGGGAAAAGACCTGTGGGTTAGGGCCCACTCAAAAGAACACCGTTGAAATGATTTGAAGAGATATTGCATCGGTTGAATTAAATGGCTTGAATGAGATAGGAACCTCGAAATATCTTGAACGAATGTAGAGTGGAAACACGAATCTTCGAGATATCTTGAGCACTCCGGAATAACAAATAGCGAGAAGTGAGCGATTAAGAGGTGCACCGGTATTAAAAAACATTTGAAACAAGGAAAGGGATATGATGAATATCGAAAGCTTGAATAGGATCCACCGGAGAAGTGACAACATTGAAGGATGATGAACTTGAAGCTGTTGAGCATCTTCATGGGAAATCACCGGATCAGAACATTGAAAGGAAAGAATGAAGATACTTCATATGAATAAATGGATACTTGATTAAGAAATCTGAGTCCTTGAAGAAAAAGGGTGGGAGGGCGGGAAAACAAAGGCAGCTTGGGATGAACAAAACAAACACCGTTGATAAAACTTAGAATTGATCTTGCGGATGGGAAAAATGATGGGATCCACTTGAAGAGAAGCACACCGGTTGGAAAGAATTGACATGACAATCTCAATGATCAAGAAGGATTGGTATTCACATCGGAGTATGAGAACACAATTTAGGAAAGGTATGGATTCAACATCTGACTTCGAAGCAACTCGAATACCAAAATAAAACAAAACAAAGGATTGGCTTGCAGAATAAGCCGGAACAAACATATGATAGAGATTTCGTCCGAAGTTTTCGTGGTGGGGCCTACACGGGCTCAATCAGACAAGCACCATCATGTACAAGGCAAGGCACATGACATACTGAAGCGCCCCGAGTCGGCATAGCCAAGGACTCTTTAAGACACAACGAGACCTTTGTAAAACCAACCGTGAATAGGCGGACCACTAGACGTCGAACCCCAATTTCATATCATACATCCGTCGGAAAGATATCCTAAGAGCTACTTGAATTCCCACCTATGAAACTCCCAAACTTTCGGTTATGCAATCGGTGTTGGGGATACAGGGAGCAATATATATATCTCACCCAAGCTAACAATCCCTACATCCATTGTATCCATCCTTCAACACATAACCAAGAAACCTTCGAAATCGTCTACCTCAACCTTCAAAAGCATCCGTTATATGAAGTCATGGCAATACTCCCGTACTCACCTCAAGATCTTTGGGTTAGCGGGGTTATCTCACCAACAAGCGCATAAAAGAGATTTTCGATGTCGGCGTACTAAACTCAGGTATTCCAGAACTGCAACGATAAAATTATGACGACAACACCTCGGAGCTCAACTCCCCGGGACACTGCCACAACCCCTAAATGACAGGAGGCAACCAAGACAATGTTCTCGTCATAAGAATATCGGAACGATTCCAAGATACCCGCGTGATCCTAAAAAAATTTTAGTGAAATTTGAGAAGAGAAGAGTCAAAACTCTACGTCAGGATACCTCACCAGAAGGTCGAAGGGACTGGGGAGTAAAAAGAATTCCTAAACTCTCCGATATATAATTCCTAAATGACTCAAAACATTTTTCTAGACACAACTCGCCACTAAAAACGATCAGCAAAGTGGGGGCTCCTAAGGTCGGGATGGCTCGATTACCAACTTATAGCGCCTCGATGCGGCTATATCTCCCACGTGTCGAAGCACGACTTAGAGGCATAACCGCATTGAAAGCAATGTCGCAAGTGAGGTAATCTTCACACAACCCATGTAATACATAAGGAAAGAGATACATAGTTGGCTTACAATCGCCACTTCACACAATTACATGAATAAAGCATTACATCATCCAGATACAATCAAGGTCCGACTACGGAACCAAAATAAAAGAAGAACCCCAAATGCATAAAGGTCCACGATCGACCCCTAACTGGGCTCCACTATCGATCAACTCAAACGAACAACACAATGAACAAGATCTTCATCGAGCTCCTCCTTGAGCTTGGTTGCGTCACCGCCATTAACATAGGCACCGCAAACTGGTTTTGAAGTATCCGTGAGTCACGAGGACTCAGCAATCTCACACCCGCGAGATCAAGACTATTTAAGCTTATGGGTAAGGTAAAGGCATGAGGTGGAGCTGCAGCAGCGACTAGCATATACGGAGGCTAACATACGCAAATGAGAGCGAGAAGAGAAGGCAAAGCACGGTCGACAAAAGTATGATCAAGAAGTGATCCTATAGCAACGTCAAGCCATAACTCCAACATCGTGTTCACTTCCGGACTCACGGAAAGAGACCATCACGGTAACACACACGGTTGATGTATTTTAATTAAGGTCAACTTCAGGTTTTCTACAACCGGACATTAACAAATTCCCATCTGCCACATAACCGCTGGCACGGCTCTCGAAAGTTTATACCTGCAGGGTGTCCCAACTTAGCCCATGACAAGCTCTCGCGATCATCGAAGGAATAGACCTTCACCCAGAAGACCCGATCGGTCTGGAATCCGGTACATCAAGACATTTCGACAATGGTAAAACAAGACCAGCAAAGCCTCCGGTGTGCCGACATCCCGATAGTAGCCGCGTATCTCGCCTCGAGCCACAACCGGATGAGCAGTCCGTACAACTAAAACCAGACCTCAAGTTTCCTTGAGGTGGCGCTGCAAAGCGCTCTAGTTTGGACCAACGCTTAGACAAGCACTGGCCGGGGCTATAAAAAGATGACCCTCGAGAGAGCGACTCCCAAGGGAAAAAGTAGGTGGTGGTGAGGCAAATGGTAAAAGGCAATGTTGGGCCTTGCTGGACAAGTTTTATTCAAAGCGAACTGTCAGGGGGGTCCCATAAATCACCCGATCGCGTAAGGAACGCAAAATCCGGGAACATAACACCGGTATGACGGAAACTAGGGCGGCAAGAGTGGAACAAAACACCAGGCATAAGGCCGAGCCTTCCACCCTTTACCAAATATATAGATGCATTAATAATATAAGAGATATTGTGATATCCCAACAAGTATCCATGTTACAACAAGGAACAACATCTTCATGTTCCAACGAGGAACAAACTTCAATCTTCACCTGCAACTAACAACGCTATAAGAGGGGCTGAGCAAAGCGGTAACATAGCCAATCAACGGTTTGCTAGGAATGGTGTCAAAGGTTAGAGGTTTGACATGGCAATTTGGGAGGCTGACAAGCAAAAGGTAGGCATCGTAGCATTGGCATAGCAAAAGAGCGAGCAAACTAGCATAGCAAAGATAGTAGTGATTTCGAGGGTATGATCATCTTGCCTGCAAGATTCTCAGAGTTGTCGAAGGCTTGATCCTCGTAGGCGTTCTCAACAGGATCCTCGTTCACGTACTCGTCTCCCGGCTCTACCCAAAGCAAGGACACAAGCAACGGAACCACAATCAAACAAGGAACAATGCACAAGCAATATGATGCAATACATGACATGCTATGCGAGATGTGATATGCAATGCATATGTATGCTCCGGAAGGAAAATGATGAACCGGGCATCAACTTGGCAAACCAAGTATGCCGCTGGAAAGATGAGATGATTTCGGTTGAAATCGATATAAAGATCACCGGAATCGGATGCACGGTTTGCAAAAGACAAGCAAAACAAGAATGACGCAAATCTGCGTTTAACAGCCCGATGCTACTTAGCACGCAACACAAAACTATGCTACAGCACCCCAACATAAAAACAAAGCATCTGACAACGAACTACAGGAGATGCTTAACAAAAGAGGAACACTGAGCTACGGCTAAATCACATCATAACATGTTCAAACAAGCATGGAGAAAGTGCTCAAAATATCAGGTTCACAGACTTAGTGAAAATACTAACATACCAGGAATTAACATCAGGAAGGCATGTTTAGAGCAAGCAAACAACATGCTACAGGAACTTATAATAGCAAAGCAAGGCATGACATGATTCTACTCAAAGCCTATTTCAATAGTCCCTTACTGACCATAAGCCAAAAAGGCACGGAAAATATGATGGCACCCATGTAAACATAGCAAGTTTTATTACAGATTTATACATGGCAGGAACAACAATTAGTAGGCATGTTCATGAGCTCGAAACAATCACTACAGAGCAATACATGGCATGGCAAGGCAACCAACAGTAAGAAGGCATGTTTATGAAGCTAAGCATGGCAAGAGCAAGGTCATAGCATACACGGATCAACTACAAAGACCTCGTGAAAATTGAATCTCACGCAAACAATCTGCCAGGAAACATTTCCAAGCAACTTTGGAGCAAGAAATGAACATGTTCCAGCAGGCTATAAATGCAAACAAGGACATGAATGGATAGGGCAAGACATGTATATCAAAACATGTTTATAGAGCATCTCCAGATTATGCATAGAATGATTACTAGAAGCATGTTAACATGGCATCAAATTATAACAGAATCTGTCAGGAAAACAACAACAGCAACTACCCTACTTTACAAGCTCAATGCACTCACTACAAGCATCACACAAATACAAGGTCAACACCTCTGGAAAGATGGCATGGCCTAGTCCAACATTCATGTAGAGCTCATACTCATAGGATGCACCCATAAATCATGGCAAAAATGACAAAAGAGCTCGAGCTGATAAAATTCTGAAACTAACGATCTGAAGCTATCTTCCAACAGCATTTCGGGCACCAAGATGAGCTCAAATGCAAATGATGCAATGGAATGAAATGATGTACTCGTCGAGACGAACAATTTGACATATTATACGCCCAAAACGGAGCCACGGTTGAGGAGATGTGATGCGTTGAAAATGCCACGAAAATTACGGAATCTGGGACTTAGAGATATATCAGGTCAACCTGCACGGATATTGATGCAGCGGAAGCTCGCGGAGACGACGGGATGGCGGCGGAGGACGGGAGAGGCCGGGATGGCCGGGCTCGCCGGATCTGGCCGCCCTTGCCGGATCCGCCGGCCGGGCCACGGCGGCAGTAGGGAGGCGCGGGCGGCGAGGCGGGTGGCCGCCGAGTGGCAGGATCGCGCCGCAGGCGGCGGGCGGCGGCTGTGGCGCGACCACTTGCGCAGGGAGCGCGGCGGTGAAGGGCGGCGCTGCGCAGCGAGGCACGTGAGGCGCGGGTGGCGGCATGCGGCGGCATGGCGCGGCGATGCGGCAGGCGAGGCTAGGCGGCGGCGGAAGGGCACGGCGGCGGGCGAAGCGCCGGCGGGCGGCGGCGAAGCGCCGGCGGCTGGCGGCGGCACGGTCATGGTCGCGGGCGGCGGGGACGGCCGAAGGGGCGGCCTCGGGCTCAGCGGGCCAGCAGTGGGAGGAGGCGGCGGCGGCGAGGAGAGCGCGCGTTGGTCCAGGAGGCGGCGGGGGTGACGTGGCGTCCTCCGATTCGTCGGAGCGACGTGGAGGCTGGACATGTCCGGCGGCGCACGGACATGTCCGGCGGGCGAGAGAGAGGCTAGGCTAGGGTTGGACTGCGGGATTTTCGGGAGGGGCACATATATATAGGTAGAGGGAGCTAGGAGAGTCCAAATGAGGTGCGGTTTTCGGCCACGCGATCGTGATCGAACGACCGAGAGCATGGAGGTGAGTTTGATGGGTTTTGGGCCACTTTGGAAAGGGTGTTGGGCTGCAACAAAAGAGGACATTGCGGTTACCCGGTTAACCGTTGGAGTGCCAAACGACCTCCAAATGACACGAAACTTGACAGGCGGTCTACCGGTGCTATACCAAGGCCGCTTGGCAAACCTCGGGCCATTCCGAGAAAGTTTAACACACGCACAAGAAAAGAGAGAAGAGGGGGACGCCGGGTGAGATAGGAGCGCCGGATTGCAAAACGGACAACAGGGAAAAAAGCTCAGATGCATGAGACGGACATGTATGCAAAATGAAATGCACATGATGACATGATAAAATGCATATGATGACATGGCAAAGTGCAACACGCAAGCACATGACATGGCAACAACAACGAATAACTGGCAGACATCTGGCGCATCGGATCCGGGGTGTTACACGGGACGAAGTCTTCAATCTTGTATCTTCGTAGTCTTGGAGTCCGGCGGACGATGATAGTCCGGCTATCCGGACACCCCCTAGTCCAGGACTCCCTCACTCTCCACATACGGTCCATGTCCGATGGAAGTCATTCCTTGACCACGTTGACCATGCCGCGCTGAGAGCACCACGACGGTGGACGATTGCGAGGCCTAGGAAGGGGACCACGCGGAGTCAGGGAAGACGCGGCAGTGGATGCCCACGCAGAGAGGAGTACGAGGGCTCACTGGTTCGGCTGTGGTGTGAGGCTGCCGTCGCCGCAGAATAACAGGGGGTGTGGGTGAGTAGAGGGATGGCCTGGCCAGCGGTGGGAGTAGTATGGGGGCTGTGAGGCCTCCGGGGCAGCACAACCGGCCACGGGAGGCAGGAGTAGGCGACACGACCAACGCTGCTTTGGGCGGCTGGAGCAAGAAGACCAGAGGTTGAAGAAGCACTACGGCCGTTGGATGGACATCATACGGTCACTGGAGTATTGACTAAGTTGACAAAGCACTCCGTCCCCGTCAACTTTGTAGGCCCACAAGTCAGCCACCCACTATGGTGGGTCCCATCTAGCAGGGGGTATTCATTTTTTGTGCATAATAAGGAGGCACTTCCTTGCGTGCAAAGATATAGCTGGTGGGTCCGACCTGTCAGCGCGGGGAATGTTTTTTTCGCAAAATACAGAAGCCCTTCCGGTGGGTCCCAGATGTCAGCTGGAAGAATCATTATTTTGTGCGTAAAAAGGAGGCATTTCCTTGTGTGCGGTCGTGGACCCAGCTGTCAGCCTCTCCACGTACAGTCCACATCCGATGGGAAGTCGTTCCATGACCACGTTGACCACGCCGCCCCGAGAGCACCAGGGCGGTGGACGACGGCGAGGCCTAGGAAGGGGACGGCACGGAGCCGGGGAAGACGCGGCAGTGGATGTTGATACGTCGATTTTGCATCATGTTTTTATATCGATATTTACTGCATTATGGGCTGTTATTACACGTTATGTCACAATACTTATGGCTATTCTCTCTTATTTTACAAGGTTTACATGAAGAGGGAGAATGCCGGCAGCTGGGATTCTGGGATGGAAAAGGAGCAAATATTGGAGACCTATTCTGCACAGCTCCAAAAGTATTGAAACTCCACGAAAGTAATTTTGGGAATTAATAAAAAATATTCAACGGAAGAAGTACCTGAGGGGGGCCACCCGCCAAGCACGATGGTGGGGGGCGCGCCCTACCCCCCTCGACGCGCCCCTTGCCTCGTGAGCCACCTGGCAGCCCTCCGGTGCCCATCTTCTGCTATATAAAGTCTTTTACCCTGGAAAAAAATCATAAGCAAGCTTTCGGGACGAAACTCCGCCGCCACGAGGCGAAACCTTGGCGGAACCAATCTAGGGCTCCGGCGAAGCTGTTCTGCCCGGGAAACTTCCCTCCGGGAGGGGTAAATCATCACCGTCGTCATCACCATCGATCCTGTCATCGGGAGGGGGTCAATCTCCATCAACATATTCACCAGCACCATCTCCTCTCAAACCCTAGTTCATCTCTTGTATCAAATCTTTGTACCAAAACCTCTGATTGGTACCTGTGGGTTGCTAGTAGTGTTGATTACTCCTTGTAGTTGATGCTAGTTGGTTTATTTGGTGGAAGATCATATGTTCAGATCCTTAATGCATAATACCCCTTTACTTATGAACATGAATATGCTTTGTGAGTAGTTACGTTTGTTCCTGATGACATGGGTGAAGTCTTGCTATTAGTAGTCATGTGAATTTGGTATTTGTTCGATATTTTGATGAGATGTATGTTGTCTCTCCTCTAGTGGTGTTATGTGAATATCGACTACATGACACTTCAGCATTATTTGGGCCTAGAGGAAGGCATTGGGAAGTAATAAGTAGATGATGGGTTGCTAGAGTGACAGAAGCTTAAACCCTAGTTTATAAGTTGCTTCGTAAGGGGCTGATTTGGATCCATATGTTTCATGCTATGGTTAGGTTTACCTTAATACTTCTTTTGTAGTTATGGATTCTTGCAATAGGGGTTAATCATAAGTGGGATGCTTGTCCAAGAAAGGGCAGTACCCAAGCACCGGTCCACCCACATATCAAATTATCAAAGTAACGAACGTGAATCATATGAGCGTGATGAAAACTAGCTTGGCGATAATTCCCATGTGTCCTCGGGAGCGCTTTTATCATTATAAGAACTTGTCCAGGCTTGTCCTTTTTTACAAAAAGGATTGGGCCACCTTGCTGCACCTTATTTACTTTCATTGCTTGTTACCCGTTACAAATTATCTTATCACAAAACTATCTGTTACCTACAATTTCAGTGCTTGCAGAGAATACCTTACTGAAAACCGCTTGTCATTTCCTTCTCCTCCTCGTTGGGTTCGACACTCTTACTTATCGAAAGGACTACGATAGATCCCCTACACTTGTGGGTCATCAAGACTCTTTTCTGGCGCTGTTGCCGGGGAGTGAAGAGCCTTTGGTAAGTGGAACTTGGTAAGGAAACATTTATATAGTGTGCTGAAATTTACTGTCACTTGTTACTATGGAAACTAATCCTTTGAGGGGCTTGTTCGGGTATCTTCACCCCGACCAGTAGAGCAAAGAGTTGCTCCTCAACCTACTGAACCTACTGAAAATGTTTATTTTGAAATTCCTTCGGGTATGGTAGAGAAATTGCTAGCTAATCCCTTTGCAGGAGATGGAACATTGCATCCCGATTTACACCTTATCTATGTGGATGAAGTTTGTGGATTATTTAAGCTTGCAGGTATGCCTGATGATGTTATTAAGAAGAAGGTTTTCCCTTTATCTTTGAAGGAGATGCATTGACATGGTATAGGCTATGTGATGATATGGGATCCTGGGACTATAAACGATTGAAATTGGAATTTCACCAGAAGTTTTATCCTATGCATCTTGTTCATCATGATCGTAATTATATATATATAATTTTTGGCCCCGCAAAGGAGAAAGCATCGCTCAAGCTTGGGGTGGCTTAAGTCAATGTTATATTCATGCCCCAATCATGAGCTCTCAAGAGAAATGATTATTCAAAACTTTTATGCTCGGCTTTCTCTCAACAATCACACCATGTTCGATAATTCTTGTGTTGGGTCTTTTATGATGAAGACTATTGAATTAAAATGGGATTTATTGGAAAGAATTAAACGCAACTCTGAAGATTGGGATTCCTACGATGGTAAGGAGTCAGGTATGACACCTAAGTTTGATTGTGTTAAATCTTTCGTGGATACCGATGCTTTTCGTGGATTTAGCACTATAATATGGACTTGACTCTGAGATAGTAGCTTCTTTCTGTGAATCATTTTCTACTCATGTTGATCTACCTAAGGAGAAGTGGTTTAAATATAATCCTCCCACTGAAGTAAAAGTAGTTGCACCTATTACAGTTGAAGAAAAGACTATCACTTATAATGATCCTATTATTCCTACTACTTATATTGAGAAACCACCTTTCCCTGTTAGGATAAAGGATCATGCTAAAGCTTCAACTGTGGTTCGTAAGAGTAATACTAGAACATATACACCTCTTGAGCAAATTAAAGTTGAACCTAGTATTGCTATGGTTAAAGATCTCTTGGCTGATAATATTGATGGGCATGTTATTTATTTCTGTGATGCAGCTGCTAGAATTGCTAGACCTGATAAGAAACATAGACCCGTTGTAGGCATGCCTGTTATTTCTGTTACAATAGGAGATCACTATTATCATGGCTTATGTGATATGGGTGCTAGTGCTAGTGCAATACCTCATTCTTTATATGAAGAAATTATGCATGACATTGCACCTGCTGAGATAGAAGATATTGATGTTACAATTAAGCTTGCAATTAGAGATACTATTTCACCAATTGGGATTGTTAGAGATGTTGAAGTCTTCTGTGGGAAAGTTAAATATCCTGCTGATTTTCTTGTTCTTGGTTCCCCACAAGATGACTTTTGTCCCATCATATTTGGTAGACCCTTCTTGAACACTGTTAATGCTAAGATTCATTGCGAAAAGGATGTTGTTACTATTGGGTTAGGGGATATGTCTCATGAGTTTAATTTTGCTAAGTTTCGTAGACAACCCCATGATAAAGAATTGCCTAGTAAGGATGAAATTATTGGTCTCGCCTCTATTGCCGTGCCCCCCTACTAATCCTTTAGAACAATATTTGCTAGACCATGAAAATGATATGTTTATGAATGAAAGAAAGGAAATAGATGAAGTATTCTTTAAACAGGGTCCTATTTTGAAACACAACTTGCCTGTTGAAATCCTAGGGGATCCTCCACCACCCAAGGGTGATCCCGTGTTTGAGCTTAAACTTTTACCTGATACTCTTAAATATGCTTATCTTGATGAAAAGAAGATATATCCTGTTATTA
This sequence comes from Aegilops speltoides, assembly GCA_021437245.1. Classification (NCBI taxonomy): domain Eukaryota; kingdom Viridiplantae; phylum Streptophyta; class Magnoliopsida; order Poales; family Poaceae; genus Aegilops; species Aegilops speltoides. The sequence goes on along the minus strand of CM038142.1, from coordinate 133,593,612 downwards.
TTAGTGCTAACCTTTCAGAGCAGGAAGAGGAAAGTTTATTGAAAACTGTGAAGAAGCACTGTGCTGCTATTGGATATACTCCTGATGATCTTATGAGTATTAGTCCCACTCTATGCCAACACAAAATAAAATTGGAAGAAGACGCCAAACCAGTTATTGATCACCAACGACGGTTAAATCCTAGGATGAAAGAAGTGGTAAGAAAGGAAATACTAAAGCTCCTCGAGGCAGGTATAATTTATCCCGTTGCTGATAGTCAGTCGGTAAGCCCTGTCCATTGTGTCCCTGGGAAGGGAGGTATTACTATCGTTCCTAATGATAAAGATGAATTGATCTCGCAAAGAATTATTACAGGTTATAGGATGGTAATTGATTTCCATAAGTTAAATAAAGCTACTAAAAAGATCATTACCCTTTACCTTTTATTGATCAAATGCTAGAAAGATTATCCAAACATACACATTTTCGCTTTGTAGATGGTTACTCTGGTTTCTCTCAAATACCTGTGTCAGCTGAGGATCAAGAAAAGACCACTTTTACATGCCCTTTTGGTACTTTTGCTTATAGACATATGCCTTTTGGTTTATGTGATGCACCTGCTACCTTTCAAAGATGCATGATGGCTATATTCTCTGACTTTTGTGAAAAGATTTGTGAGGTTTTCATGGATGATTTCTCCGTTTATGGATCTTCTTTTGATGATTGCTTGAGCAACGTTGATCGAGTTCTGCAGAGATGTGAAGATACTAGTCTCGTCTTGAATTGGGAAAAGTGACACTTTATGGTTAATCCAGGCATTGTCTTGGGGCATAAAATTTCTGAGAGAGGTATTGAAGTTGATAAAGCTAAGGTTGATGCTATTGAAAAGATGCCATGTCTCAAGGACATTAAAGGTATAAGAAGTTTCCTTGGTCATGCCGGTTTTTATAGGAGGTTCATTAAGGACTTTTCTAAAATTTCTAGGCCTCTGACTAATCTATTACGAAAAGATATTCCTTTTGTATTTAATGATGATTGTGTAGAAGCATTTGAAATACTTAAGAAAGCTTTAGTTTCTGCACCTATTGTTCGGCCACCTGATTGGAATTTACCCTTTGAAATTATGTGTGATGCTAGTGATTATGTTGTAGGTGTTGTTCTAGGACAAAGAGTTGATAAGAAACTAAATGTTATTCAATATGCTAGTAAAACTCTAGACAGTGCTCAGAGAAATTATGCTACTACTGAATAAGAATTCTTAGCAGTTGTATTTGCTTGTGATAAGTTCAGACCTTATATTGTTGATTCTAAAGTAACTGTTCACACCGATCATGCTCCTATGAAATATCTTATGGAAAAGAAAGATGCTAAACCTAGACTTATTAGATGGGTTCTCCTACTACAAGAATTTGATTTGCATATTATTGACAGAAAGGGAGCTGAGAACCCCATTGTAGACAACTTGTCTAGGTTAGAGAATGTTCTTGATGATCGACTACCTATTAATGATAGCTTTCCTGATGAACAATTAGCTGTCATAAATGCTTCTCGTACTGCTCCATGGTATGCTGATTATGCTAATTACATTGTTGCTAAATTCATACCACCTTGTTTCACATACCAACAAAATAAAAAGTTTTTCTATGATTTAAGACATTACTTCTGGGATGACCCACACCTTTATATATAAGTAGTAGATGGTGTTATTAGACGTGGTGTACCTGAGCATGAACAGGAACAGATCCTACGCAAGTGTCACTCCGAGGCATATGGAGGACACCACGCTGGAGATAGAACTGCACATAAGGTATTGCAATCCGGTTTTATTGGCCTACTCTCTTCAAAGATGCCCATAAGTTTGTCTTATCTTGTGATGAATGTCAAAGAATTGGTAATATTAGTAGATGTCAAGAAATGCCTATGAATTATTTTCTTGTTATCGAACCATTTGATGTTTGGGGCTTTGATTATATGGGATCGTTTCCTGCCTCTAATGGGTATACACATATTTTAGTTGCTGTTGATTACGTTACTAAGTGGGTAGAAGCTATTCCAACTAGTATGGCTGATCATAATGACTCTATTAAGATGCTTAAAGAAGTTATTTTTCTAAGGTTTGGAGTCCCTAGATACTTAATGACTGATGGTGGTTCACATTTCATTCATGGTGCTTTTCGTAAAATTCTTGCTAAGTATGACGTTAATCATAGAATTGCATCTCCGTATCACCCACAGTCTAGTGGTCAAGTAGAATTGAGTAACAAAGAACTTAAATAAATTTTGCAAAAGACTATTAATAGATCTAGAAAGAATTGGTCCAAGAAACTTGGTGATGCATTATGGGCTTATAGAACTGCATATAAGAATCCTATGGGTATGTCTCCATATAAAATGGTTTGTGGAAAAGCATGTCACTTACCTCTCGAACTTGAACATAAGGCATATTGGGCCATTAAAGAGCTCAATTATGATTTCAAACTTGCCGGTGAGAAGAGGTTATTTGACATTAGCTCACTTGATGAATTGAGAACCCAAGCCTATGAGAATGCCAAACTGTTTAAAGAAAAAGTTAAAAGATGGCATGACAAAAGGATACAAAAGCGCGAGTTTAATGTAGGTGATTATGTTTTGCTTTTCAACTCTCGTTTAAGATTTTTTGCAAGAAAACTTCTCCCTAAATGGGAAGGCTCTTACGTTATCGAGGAGGTATATCGTTTCGGTGCCATAAAAATTAACAACTTCAAAGGCATAAACCCGAAGGTGGTGAACGGTCAAAGAATCAAACATTATATCTCAGGTAATCCTATAAATGTTGAAACTAATGTTATTGAAACCGTAACCCCGGAGGAATACATAAGAGACACTTTCCAGAACGTTTCAGACTCCGAAAAGGAATAGGTATGTGGTACGGTAAGTAAACCGACTCCAAAATAGTTCTAATAGCAATTTTTCTCCGTTTTGGAATATTTAAGAAAATAGGAAAATAAGAAGTAGTCCGGGAAGGACACGATGCATCCACGAGGGTGGAGGGCGCGCCCCCTGCCTCGTGGGCACCTCGTGTGCTCTCCGAACTCCGTTTTCTTGCACAATACTTCTTTTGATCGGTAAAAAATTCATTATATAATCTCCTGAAGGTTTTGACCACCATATCATGAAAAAATCTTTTGTCTTTGTTTTGAGTTGTTTTCTGATAGATTTGTCAAGGCCAGGCATCATGACGTCACCCTCCTCCAACAATGAAGACAAGGATGCTTGGCTATTGAAGATAGAGATGAAGAGAGAGGAACCTGGGGAGATCAACAAGGATGATGGGATCAAGAAGGCCATGGAGGATCAAGCTCCGGCGGCAGAAGAAGAAAACATCCTTCAACCTCTTCCTAACCTATTTACCCCAACTGAAATTGAAGCTTTCAAGATGATTGAGTTAGCTCGCATACAAAACAAGTATCTCACACAGGAAAATATTTTGTTGAAGGATCATATCATCGCACTCAAGGGCATTATCCGCAAATTGGAAGAGCTCCTACGCTCGATGTGCGACTATCCATCATCATCACCACCTTGTTCACCAGCAAAGGAGACATAATCACATGGGTATCGGCACTCCCCTTGGCAACTGCCAAGCTTGGGGAGGTGCCCCGGTATCGTATCACCATCACACTCCTATCTTTACCGTTTTACTTAGTTCGATCCTTTTGGTAATATCTTGATCTAGTAGAATAAAGCTTTTGGTATGAATTAGTTTTGAGTTTTGCTTTGTGATCCCTCTATGTAATCGAGTCCATGAGATATATATAATAAAGACTAGTGTTGAGTCAAGGGCTTTGCTATCTTGCTATGATCTTAAGTGCATAAAAGAATAAAAGAAAAGAAAAAGATCATGTTGATCTTATGGATAGTAATGACTTCACATATAGAGAGTATGATGATTAGAAGTTGTTGAGAGTTGGCAAACATAGTTTTCATCATCGTTGCAATTAATAGGAAGTAATAAAGAAAGATAGGTTTTCACATATGAATATACTATCTTGGACATCTTTTATGATTGTGAGCACTCATTACAATATGACATGCTAAAGAGTTGATGTTGGACAAGGAATACAACGTAATGGGTTATGTTTTCTCACATCTCAGTTAAAGTATATTGTCATGGATCATTCAACATGTTGAGCTTGCCTTTCCCCCTCATGCTAGCCAAATTCCTTGCACCAAGTAGAGATACCACTTGTGCATCCAAACATCCCTAAACCCAGTTTTGCCATGAGAGTCCACCATACCTACCTAAGGATTGAGTAAGATCCTTCAAGTAAGTTGTCATGTTGCATGCAATAAAAATTGCTCTCTAAATATGTATGACTTATTAGTGTGGAGAAAATAAGCTTTATACGATCTTGTGATATGGAAGTAATAAAAGTGACGGATTGTATAATAAAGGTTCATATCACAAGTGGCAATATAAACTGACGTTCTTTTGCATTAAGATTTCGTACATCCAACCAAAAAGCACATGACAACCTCTGCTTCCCTCTGCGAAGGGCCTATCTTTTACATTATGCAAGAGTCAAGGTGATCTTCACCTTTCCCTTTTACATTTTATCCTTTGGCAAGCACCTCTGTTGGAAAGATCCGATATATATATATATATATATATATATATATATATATATATATATATATATATATATCCAATTGGATGTAAGTTAACATGAACTATTATTGTTGACATTACCCTTGAGGTAAAAGGTTGGGAGGCAACACTATAAGCCCCTATCTTTCTCTGTGTCCGATTAAAACTCCCTAACCATAAGTATTGCGTGAGTGTTAGCAATTGTGAAAGACTAAATTATAGTTGAGTATGTGGACTTGCTGACAAGCTCTTATGTTGACTCTTTCCTATGTTATGATAAATTGCAATTGCTTCAATGACTGAGATTATAGTTTGGTAGTTCTCAATGAAATTTCTGAATCATACTTAACATTGTGAATAGATTGTTACTTGAGCATAAGAAATCATATGCCAATATATATATATATATATATATATTGCTGTTATAAGAATGATCATGATGCCCTCATGTTCGTTTTTTATTTTTATAGACACCTCTATCTCTAAACATGTGGACATATTCTTCGATATCGGCTTCCGCTTGAGGACAAGCAAGGTCTAAGCTTGGGGGAGTTGATACGTCCATTTTGCATAATGTTTTTATATCAATATTTATTGCATTATGGGCTGTTATTACACGTTATGTCACAATACTTATGGCTATTCTCTCTTATTTTACAAGGTTTACATGAAGAGGGAGAATACCGGTAGGTGGGATTCTGGGCTGGAAAAGGAGGAAATATTGGAGACCTATTCTGCGCAGCTCCAAAAGTCCTAAAACTCCACGAAAGTCATTTTGGGAATTAATAAAAAATATTCAGCGAAAGAAGTACCTGAGGGGGGCCACCCGCCATCCACGAGGGTGGGGGCGCGCCCTACCCCCTTGGGCGCGCCCCACTGCCTCGTGGGCCACCTGGCAGCCCTCTGGTGCCCATCTTATGCTACATAAAGTCTTTTACCCTGGAAAAAAAATAATAAGCAAGCTTTCAGGATGAAACTCCGCCGCCACAAGGCGGAACCAATCTAGGGCTCCGGCGGAGCTGTTCTGCCGGGGAAACTTCCCTCCGGGAGGGGGAAATCATCACCATCGTCATCACCATCGATCCTCTCATCAGGAGGGGGTTAATCTCCATCAACATCTTCACCAGCACCATCTCCTCTCAAACCCTAGTTCATCTCTTGTATCAAATTGTTGTACCAAAACCTCAGATTGGTACCTGTGGGTTGCTAGTAGTGTTGATTACTCCTTGTAGTTGATGCTAGTTGGTTTATTTGGTGGAAGATCATATGTTCAGATCCTTAATGCATATTAATACCCCTCTGATTATGAACATGAATATGCATTGTTAGTAGTTATGTTTGTTCCTTAGTACATGGGTGAAGTCTTGCTATTAGTAGTCATGTGAATTTGGTATTCGTTTGATATTTTGATGAGATGTATGTTATCTCTCCTCTAGTGGTGTTATGTGAACATCGACTACATGACACTTCACCATTATTTGGGCCTAGAGGAAGGCATTAGGAAGTAATAAGTAGATGATGGGTTGCTAGAGTGACAGAAGCTTAAACCCTAGTTTATAAGTTGCTTCGTAAGGGGCTGATTTGGATCCATATGTTTCACGCTATGGTTAGGTTTACCTTAATACTTATTTTGTAGTTGCGGATGCTTGCAATAGGGGTTAATAATAAGTGGGATGCTTGTCCAAGAAAGGGCAGTACCCAAGCAACGGTCCACCCACATATCAAATTATCAAAGTAACGAACGCGAATCATATGAGCGTGATGAAAACTAGCTTGACGATAAATCCCATGTGTCCTCGGGAGCGCTTTTCTCATTATAAGAACTTGTCCAGGCTTGTCCTTTGCTACAAAAAGGATTGGGACACCTTGTTGCACCTTATTTACTTTCATTGCTTGTTACCCGTTACAAATTATCTTATCACAAAACTATCTGTTACCTACAATTTCAGTGCTTGCAGAGAATACCTTACAAAAAACCACTTGCCATTTCCTTCTGCTCCTCATTGGGTTCGACACTCTTACTTATCGAAAGGACTAAGATAGATCCCCTACAGTTGTGGGTCATCATATGCCCACGCGGAGAGGAGTACGAGGGTTCACTGGTTCGACTGCGGTGTGAGGCTGCCATCGCCGCAGGGCCTGGCTAGCGGTGGGAGTAGTAGGGGGCGGGGAGGCCTCAACGGCAGCATAGCCGGCCACTAGAGGCAGGAGCAGGCGGTCTCGTCGGTGCTGGTTTGGGTAATTTGGTGCAAGAAGAGCAGCATTTGAAGAAGCAGCAGAACCATTCGATTCAAATCCAACGATTACTGCTGCTAGAATCATTTGTTGACTAAGTTAACAAGCCCTGTGTACGCGTCAACTTAGTAGGCCCACAGGTCAATCTCGCAACCGGTGCGCCCCAGATGTCAGTGGGTGGAATCATTTTTTTCACGTAATAAGGAGGCAGTTGATTGCGTGCGGCCAAGCCAGCGGAGGGATTAGGGTGGGCCGGGGAAGCCTGCGCGGCATCACAGCGGGCCACAAGAGGAGGGAGCAGGCAGTCCCGCCGGTGCTAGTTTAGGCAGCTGGAGCAGAAAGATCAGAGATTAAAGAAGCACGTCGGTCATTGGATGAACATCCAACAGTCACTGCTGCTAGAATCGTGTGTTGACTGACAAAGCCTTGCGTAAACAAGCCAGCCTCGAAATCTGTGGCGTGTACTGCCCATTTGCTATTACTTTTATAATTTTTACTCATTTTCTAATTCATATGGAATTTATTGCAGCCCGTTTTCCATTTTTAGAATTGCTGCCCATTTTCTGGTCAGTACCAGGGTTAAAAAAATTAACTAAATATGTGCGAAATTTTGAAAATTCACAAATTTTTGCTTTGGAACAAAATATTCTTAATCAAAAAATTAGTAGCCATACTAAAACAAATTTAAAAATAAATTAGTACCATGCCATGTTAAATCCAATGAAATACTATAAAATATTAGTGAAGAACAAAAACAAAAAAAGAAACTAATATCCCATTTGCTATAATTTTTTTGGAATTTTCAACCCCTTTGATATTACTTTTAACAGACACTGACCATATTCTTTGGCCAGCCTGGAATGCATCCCTCCTCGTCTTGAAAGATTTGCAACCCAGTAAGTCGAGAAAATAAATAGGCCTAGCTTGGGTATTCTTCAAAAAGAAATACTGGGCTACCTATTTTCCCAAAGAAAAACCTGCTGGGCTGGTCATGTTGTTAGACGGGCCACAGAGATCGCACAACCCAGTTTACAACCTGCTCCTCCGAATTACTACTCAAAAAAAGTTGTGCAATTCTATCGTTAATTGACTATACGTTGAAAATGATGTGGGTCCCAGATATCAGCAGGGCGGATTAGAGTAAAAAAACGAGGGGTGCATCTGACTAGTAAAAGAGGCGCTTGCTTGTGTTCGGGAGTGGACCTGGTGGGTCCGTACTATCATACTCACAACTACAGTTCTCTCCCGATTCACTATGTTGACAGGGACCGTTTAAAAAAAAATTGGGTTGACAGGGCCGGACGGCAGCGCCGCGGTGAGCGCACCAAGGCGGAGGATAAAGTGTTGTCGCCAATGTGCTGGGCTGGGTTGGACATTCTTATTGAAAAATAAAAATGGACCAGAACTATTTACGACGTTGACTACGATTTGCATGGGTCCGCTGGTTGCAGGAAGAAAATGTTGGGAGAAAGAAGACTGGTCGCTATCTTTGCCTAAGAATAATATCGACTGAATGTAACGACACTATCATAGGAAATAATATCCTCCTGTTAAACATGAATTTAAAGAACTGGTGCATGAGCATTTAGCTTTATTTATTTATTTACTTATTTATGTTTAGGGGACCATGAGCATGTACCTGGGCCGGATTCATGTGAGAGCCTCGCTTCCAGTTAATTATGGGCTCCTCTATTGGGCCTTCATCTGTGGGCTGCATGTTATCAACAAGTGGAAAATGTGTTCCGTATGAAAAATAGTATGCGTTACATATGGTACGGGGCACTAAGGATCGAACCGTGCAACGACTTCCAAAACATTGTGTTTGTCATTCAACACATTTATTCAACCAATGTATTTAAATATACTACTGATTGTACATTGAAAACAGCAAGCAGAAGAACCAGGGCTGGGGTGCAAGCGAAGCGAAGCAGGCCAGAAGAGTGAAGACGCAGCTCTTTCTTCCAAACCAAACATCAGCCATTATTACAAAAGGGCTACCAAAAAAGAACAAGTGTATGCATCAAACTAAGTAAAGATCCTACTACACCAAGTGTACGCATCTAACTAACTGGCTCAGTTAGACGTTACTATTTATTAAGCTGTGGAGATTGGTCGACGGCTTGAACCAGATGGATGCTCGACGGGGAAACTCCACCAAAGATGTCGAAGTCCGATACTTGCGACCCTCTCTCCTACTTTGGGCTGCAGAGCGTGGCGGCACATATCAGGGTATGGTGCATGCAGAGACGCATGGTACGCTGTGTACACATAGTTTTTCCTGATGAACGAAACCGCTGCCATCATGATCCTTGCCGTCGGTTATCTCTCGTTAATCGGATAATTCATCCGACAAGCAGAGAGCGTGTACCAAGGCTACTTACCAGCCTCCAGTCAAAAATTCTTGAAGGCCCAGAGAAGCTGGGATCCTGCTCAAAGACCTTGCAGTGACTGTGATTGTATTCCGCGAAACAACACATCCGGTACGTGCGAACGATCATCAATCGTTCGCCGTCGTCTGGTCGAGCTAGGAACCACCTTCAACTGCCATGCCGCTTTTCTTTGAAAGGTTCTGGGATTAGGAAGGGTAGGGACACGAGGCGGCCTACAACATCATATCAAGTTGGAGTCAAATAAAAAAGGGCTCTTGATGTGGTCAATCTTAAGAACAGCATGTTATGAGCATGAATATTTTTTAGTAAATGTTGACAGTAATATAAGCAAGCCATCATGATATCATAGGAAAGTAACATACTGCTGTAACAGTCGTTTGTAGCGATGACTGGAGTAGGCCAGCAATACGTCTAGCCATAGAAGGAGTCGACAGCATAAATGAAGCCCTTGTGTTCAATGGCATCAGAGAACCATGGAGGATGTATGATCATACGATGGACGTGCAAATTTATCCACTTACCGCAGTGACCTGTCAGATAGGCGAGGCCGCGGTTGAAGAATGCAATTATCCTGAAGTCTTTATAATTCGCAGATCTTGTGGGCACTTGGCAGATTACAACCTTGAGCAAATCAAACTTGGTATCATCTTGGCTACTGTAAGATTCCAAGTATTACGGGCATGTGCCAAAGCAAAGGCAAAGTGTTAATCGAAGGAAGGGGGATCAATCGCCGGGTGTAGACCTCCACGAGCATCCAACTACCGCAACCGTCGACGAGCACCATCCAAGACGTGTTCATGCCGACCCAGTAAATACCGTTAATGTAGTTGAGGGTGACGGGGATCGGGTCGCAGTCAAGGGGATTGATGCTCTCCACCCTACGATCGTTATGCTGCGTGACACGCCGTTTCTGAAGATCAGGCGGCATCAGCAAGCAAGGAGCTAGCTTAAAAAGCTCCGGCCTGAGGGCTTTGAGTAAACGGTACAGCCCCGACGAGCACGCGGCGAGCGGCATGGTATTGAGATTGTCCACACGCAAAACAATGAGCTTGATTACCTGTGTGGGGAGCGAATTCCAGCCACTCTTTTGGCGGACGCTGCTCGGTTCTGCCATTGTTAGTGCTTAGGTTTCGGACGAGGGGGGAGGTGCCTTAGAGGGGATGGAAGATTGGACAAGATTATGTGCGGACAAAGATGGAGAAGAGAATATGTGTTGCGGGAAGTGGACAGATGATGATGACTACTGAAGACGCTTGACTTCTGAGACACATACCACCAGCAGAGGGTCATATCGATGCGCATAACTTGCTTGAGTGATCACGATCTTGGTACTCCCTACAGTACCTACTAGTATGCCCTAACTTGCTTGAGTAGAGTAGTAGAGTAGGACTCTGCTCTACTACTAGCACCAGAGGAGTAGTATATTCTAATCTAAAATAGTTACAAACTTCAATGCCCGAGCGTGGAACGACTACGAACCGTGCTAACTCCAATCCCCAGCAAACGTTCGCTGGGATACATGGCAGTTGCAAACGCCCGCGACGCAGTTACAGTACGTGTGTAAGGGTGGAGGTTTTGTAAAATACTATGGCTTAAAAACAGGCCACCGTAGGATGGAAATCTGACAGTTACATAGGATTCGCCAGGATTGAGCTCGTGCCGAACAATCGCCAGATATCATTACTAAAAAAAGGTTAAAACACCCGGGGCTATAACTTGCACCGGCTGACCACTAACAATGATACTAACATAGTTGTAAAATGGTCAAAGACCGTGTCTACGTGGTGTTGGGAATTATATGCAAAAAAATAGCAAGATGCTCGTGTATTGCATGGCACACCATCATCACCAACTCGGTTTTTTCTCTACTCCTACTCCTATAAAAGACTTAGTTGGTGATGATGGAGGCGAGGAGGCGTGTTCAGCTGGGCATGCAGCGGACGACGCAGTACTATTTGATTTGTTATAAAAACAAAGAAGAGTAGTAGAGATAGAGATAAGAGTAGAGATAGAGACTTAGGGAGGAGCACGAGGTTGTGGGAGATAAGGACGAACGAGGCAAGGCCTTATTTGTAAATGTGGAGAGAGGTGCGGGTATCTCTGGTAAAATTGTCATAGTTGGCTTTCTATCCATTAGATATAGATCGGATGGTCTATATTACAAGATGGTAGGCACACCATCATCACCAACTTAGTTTTCTATAAGAGTAGAGACTAGGGAGTACTAGTAAGGACACCATCTACTGCTTCGTGTGCTACTCCTGCGCTCCATTCGGCGGCCGCAATGTCCCCTATAGCCACTCCCTCCCGCGCTCCATTCGGCGGGCACTGTTGAAATTTGTGGTGCGCACTCTCGCAACTGCTGGCAGCCACGACTTCACCAACGACGACTTTCTTCCCCGACCTCGGCAACCTCTTCCTCAACGACAAGGGTGACAACCTCAATGCCAACGGTGCTTCTCCCGTTGCACCATATGTGTTTCTGTCCTTCCTGTTCGAAATCATGGTAGAATTCATGTTTCTCTTATGTATCCTACTACCATGCTAGTCCACATGATTAGTTTAATCTCTGTTATAGATGTCATGATTTATTTTGTGCTTATTCAGATTAAATCTCGTAGTAACTTGCTCATATATTCAACTGGCGCAACGTCCCCTACAGCCACTCCCGTTTCATGGACGGTCTGGTCGATGCCTCCAAGGAGCCCTTCGTCTACTCCTATGAGTGCCTGATGCCGTTTTGGGGCTCGCCGGTGGACATCGTGCATCACCTCACGGATGCATGCAGCGGTCACTACTGGCCCTTGGCTAAGAACATCAAGTACGAGACGTGCTACCCGTTCACCATCCCGGAGTCGCTGGGGGATCACCGCCGCCTGCTAGTCTCGGAGGAGGACGGCAGTGTCTTGATTGTGGGCATTGGCGAGGCCCGCGCAGCCGCCGCCCTGTCTCCGTAGTGTGCGTCAGGGGCGACACCGCTGACGCTGACACTGACAGAAGGCTGATGTACGAGTGCGTGCTCACTGTTACTACCCCTCCGAGGTACGTGGGCGGCGACACTGGCTTCATCAAACTGACTTGGACTCTGCCGAGCTGGGACCTTCCCGCCGATGTGCACATGGAAAACCCATGGTCTTATTTACCCCCCCCCCCCAACGCGGTGCACGGGGACTCCAAGGAGGTTCACCTGGACATACCATTATCAAGTTAAATGTTGATCATTAGTCTTCGCTCAATGAAATCCGCTGTTTAAGCATGTGGAGACTTCCATGCATGATCTTGCTCTATTGGAGTATCGCGCATGAATAAAAGTGTATCCATTTATGGTTTATTCTAGAATCTTCCATGTATGAACTTTTACTACAGTAATGGTGAAAGACTTACTATGAACCATTTCTTACATCTCCTCTGTCCCTTCCAAGTCATTCTGATTTAATCCCTCCATCTACGTGTATAAAGGCATGGTTAATACTTAATAGTATAGCCAACGGTTGACTACAAGAAAGTGCCATGTCATCTGTAGCCAACATGTATAACAATCGATACTCAAAAACTAATTCTTAAAGATCATTTCTTGCAAAGCACAATAAGTGTTATTTCTTCACAAGTTTTGGATGCAGGTTGAACAGTTGAACGCTTTTGTTTGCAAAAAATACCTTTTTATCTATTTCACCTGGATGTTTGTGAGCTCTAGAGATGAAATAATATTCGAAGAAACCTATCGATACTCGTTACACATGAGATGACCCCACATCCTTTGTCAAAATAAACAACTCCCCAATCAATGCATTTCACTCTTCCGTGCAACGCACGGGCACCTTACTACTATAGATTAGTACGACCAAAAATTGGAGTAACATTATATATAGTATGATAAATGCTGATGCATGTCACCTAAAATTATATCATTAAAAACTATGTTCAAATACGAATCCAACGATATAGTTTTTGTTGACATGCACTGACATTTTGTCAGTTAAATCTTAAGACAAATTCAATGGGGGACTACTAAACCACGACCGATGTAGTACAAGTGTAGAGGGCGGTGCTGCACGGGAGTCTCACCCTGCTCGTGGCACAGTAAAGCCGTCATATCACAAAATCTGACCACTGCCAGTAATAAGTGGCCTGGTAAAATAAACGGACAAGCAACCATCACATCCCTCTGTCTTTTTTGCATTTCATCTCTCTGCATTTACTTTCTCCGGTTCATCTCGCACACTCGATCCCTAGCTACTACTCCTAGTATCCCTAGCCACTACTCCTAGGGCCAGTTCTTTTGGCGGCTTAAAAGCTAAGCCGTCTCTTCCCCAGCTTTTCCCATAAGACTAGTCACAGTGGAGAGTAACATTAAGGCGCCTCACTCATTTATTTGGGCTTCTAAGCTACTACTAGTACCTCCGTCCTGGTTTATTCGTCACCATTGTAATTTGTGGTAAATTTTGACCAAAGATTTAACTGATAAAATGTTAGTGCATGTGACATGCACAAACATTTCATTAGTTAAATTTATGATCAAAATTTGACACAGATTACAATGGGGACCAATAAACCAGGACAGAGCTAGTAGGGATTACTACTAATCTAGAAGCCTAAACAAACTGGTCGTTGGTACTCCTAGTAGTAGTACTAGTACTCAAGTTGGAATTCCAATTGCACGGCACAACTTGTTAGGCAAAAAATTCGATACAGGGTGTAGGAAGCGGTTTGGGAATTTGCATGCCTTTCCGACCGGTGAGATACTCCGTACAAAGTACGACAAAGAAATAACCACAGAGAAGGAAGCTAAAAGTAAACAATCAAACGAGCATTTTTGCATTTGTTTTGCATTGAATCATTTCACAAGCTTCACTAGTGTTGTTTTTCTACTTTTACAAAAACCGCATCGTAATGTTAAAACGTGCATTTGCACGTACATAAGTAATAGTAGTACTCCCTCCGTCTAGGTGTATAAAGTCTTCCCTCCTTCTTGGTCACGGTGCACAACCAAAGATGACTTATTCACCTGGACGGAGGGAGTAGCACAGTCTGCAAGCATATATAGAGAGAGACATGTAGTGCGATAGTATATATTAGTAAAGTTTGTGTTATATGCACCTACTTACAAAATGCGTACGGATACACAAGGTTCCCAAACTTTCCCTCTTACATACTTAATTAAGGACGCTAATTATTCCCGAACGTTCGGGATTTATCATTTGCGTCCCAAAGCTAATGAGATCACCTTACGAAACTAAATTATACTCCTACTAAAAGCCACGACGCTCGCAAGAGCGCCTGCGGCGCGCCACGAGTGCCCTGGTGCACAACCGTTTCCCAGCGCGCCAACACAACGCCTCTTCCTTAGCCTCGCAACTCACTAGGTGCTGATTGGCAGCCTGCCGGCGGGCGAGCGCGATCTCACTGATGTGGTGATCTGACGCCAGCAGGTACTCCTCCTCGCTGGAAGCGTGCACCCGGTCCATGTACCGCCAAGCGTAGATGAGGCGCTTGGGCCCGACTGCACTCGGGGCTTTGGCACGGGCGTCCTCCTCCACCCTCATGGCCCTTGCACGAGCCTTCTGCCAAAGATTCAATTGCCTGACTATCTCGGACGTGACATAGACTTGCCAGACAGCTTGCCCTGCGGCGCGCTTCTCTTCCTCGGCCTTCTTCTCCGCCTCTATTTTGGCGTGCTCTGCCGGCGGCAAAGCCTCCCACATGGCGACATCCATTTCTTTCCAAAGCTCCTCAAGGCTGGGGAGGCTCGGCGGGCTGTGCGGCGTTCTCCTCGTAGCAGGGAGCCGACGCGTCCTCCAACGCGCGTGCTGGCGAGATTGGGAACACCGACGCGTGCACCTCGACGCGTCGCGGCGAGGAGTGGAACGCCGACGCGTCCTCCTCGACTAGTGGCGGTGAGGAACGGAACGGCGACGCGTGACCGTCCGGGTGGTGCAGCGAGGGGTGCCTAGGGCTTGGGAGGGGCGATGCCATGGTGGACGACGTGAGAGAGAGGGGGAGGTTATAGCGATGAACGTGAGCGTTCTTCTGAATGTCATGGGAGGCGCAGTATTTATAGCGAGCAAAGGCACACCTACGTAAGATATGGACTGAGTTGCACTGACTTAACTACAGGTCCAGTTGTGTCACTGACATGTGGGCCAGACCCCTGTTGGGCCCATATGTTAGTGACCCAATGCACCTATAGTTAAGTAACTGAAGCAGCGTCCCGGAAGATATGTTGCTTGATTAATGTAACAGCTAAGTGCGCATATTTGTTGGAGTAAATTACGGGGGAGGGAAGGGGTGGAAATATTGCTAGTCACAACGGATTGGATGAGCGTGGGGGGACGAGAGTCATGCATGCAGATTTTTTCCACACGGGGTGGAGTGGTTGGACCGCCGGAGGGAGAAGGAGAGTCTGGCAGGCATTGTTTCCACACATGGAGAGGAAAAGATTTGGAGAGGAACGGGCTTCCTGCATGTATGGGGAACGGTGCATAATAAGTCATCTTGCATGTCGGGCTAGGTATAGTCTCAAGTCATTAAAAACATACACGCCCCACACATGTTCATATTCCAAGGTGCACTAAATTATTGCATGCGATGATTAAGGCTGGCCATAATGGTGGTATCTTAGCTGGTATCATGCACGCGGGAATAGCAAACATGCTGATGTGGTAAAGAATTAAAGAAGAGAGGGGGGTTAGAGTAACTAGTGTTCATGCATGCATTGGTAAACACATTTTTTGTGAAGAACGACAGCATTAGTTGAGTACTTTTGCAGACTACAAAAACTATTCCACCGCCTCTATCTTGCTAAGAGTAGGTGAAATTTTTGAATTGAGCCCTTTAAATTAGAAGGGAGGTAGTAGTACTCTAATAGCTAACCTTGTTGAGATGACAAGATAGGACATGGCACGCACCTGGACGGACGAACTAGTCTGCATTGTGCATTTAAGTTTTGTCTGAAGTCAATGTACCTCTACTTTGACCAAACTTTTAAGGAGGTGTTTCTCTCCGCGAACTAGGCAATCGGACTATAAGGCTTTATTACTCTCACTTAGCCATAGGAACTCGGCGCAGCCCCTAGTGTTCGGAAGGCCGAACTAGGGGCTCTATTAGCGCCTGATCAGAAGACCGATCCATCGCACTCAGCATTTATAATGGCGTTGTGCGGAATAAATCTTTAAGGATTTTATAACCTCTCGAGCAGCTGACCGGCTCTCGCTTCATCATGACGGTCGGTTTTCGGCTTTCATCGAGGTGCTCGTCCGCTGGGCGAGACACAATCGCAGTAGTTCTCCCAACGCTACCTTAGCCGACAGAACGGAACGTATGGTACCAAAACATGGGAGCCGGGCAAACCCTACCAATGACCCAAGACATGATTCAGAGAAGATGCATATAGTGCTATAAGTTCGGGGTGCCGAACGACCGAAAAGGTGGTCGGACTTTTATTGCCGTACTGTGAAGCCCCTGGTGTAACCAGGCGAACGCGAAACGTGGCCGTCGTTTTCGGCAAAGAGGCGTCGATGATGAACGACGACTGGTAAGTATTTTCTAAGTCTACATATTGTAGTAGAATGATTTATAAAAAGGGGTGTTTTTTGGCGGAACCTGTGGTGGCTGGACTGGAGGGGGTTGTGAGTGGATCAATAGTGAATCTGAAATGCCTTCTACTTGCATGCTCCTGCCATAGTGTGTCCGAGCTGGTTCCACGCTGCCAATCCTGTTCTGCGTCAATCGTTAGTTTGTAAATGCAAATGCTTGAAGGCAGCTGGGTGTCCTCTTGTTGTTGGTCCCGGGGTCCCTAATCGGGCCCCGGTGTGCCCAACCGCTATACCGTGAGGTAGCGCGGACTCCGCAATGGGTGTATGGATAGCTGGCCTGAGTGATTAACCACGTGGAATCTAGTCAACGTGGTTTATCCTGTTAGCATACGGTAAATTACCGCATGGTTGGAAGGTGCCTTACATCTTTTAGGAGATGTTATTCGTGGCTTCATACCCGTCTGGGCTTTATGGAGCCCCCGGACTACTAGGTCTGGAGGTACTGCAATTGACTTGTTGTGGTTGATGTGATTATGGGCGATCGGTCGTATTTTTATGCTCTGGGGGGGTTCTATTGACTAGACGCCTCTCATCATTGTTTCCGGCCCGCGACCAACCGCCTTGTTTTGACGATCCGGCATTCTCTATTGGTGTGCTTTGCCGTCCTTCTAGGAGTTCCATGAATGTCGCATGGTTGATCGAGCCTATGGCTCGGGCCGAATAGGCGTGGGATGTTCTTTGTCCGTTTATCGGACTAGGAGTTGCTGGACTTGGCACCAGTTTCCTTGTCTTGACATTTATGACCTTTGGGCCGAGGTTTGAGGGTGCCTCTTCGTGTATGCTTCTTACTGTCTTGGACCGCAGTGGTGTGTGGACGTCTGGGTGTCTGCCTGTGGTTTTCCTGCTCAAGTTGAGGTAGCCAGTTGTGCCGTGTATGCCCTTTGCTGGGGCTGTCGAGTTCGTATTTTTCGGTGGCCAGTACCCTGGTCCACCTATCCACTAGCATGTCTTGGTCATCTTTAAGTTGCTCTTGCTTCCTTTGCAGGCTCCATGCCGTGGCCATGAGCCGTCGCTTGAAGCGAACTTGTTCCACTGGGTCTTCATGTACTCCGAATTCGTCATTGCCGAGGCTTACCTCGTCGTCGGAGGGGGGTGTATAATTGTCCCTCTCCAAGTATTCCATCGTGACCGGTCCGGCCTGCTTGAGCGTAGGCTGACCAGAGCTGTATTCCTTTTCGGCACCATCTGGACTGCTTTTGTCTCCGGGGCCGGTGTTGATGTGGCGGGTCTTGGAGTGGCGCCGATGACACACATGCTTTGCTTTTCTTCCTGAGGGGTTACCCTCCGTTGCCTCGCCGCCATTGGTTTCCTTTGGAGTGTCCACCATATATATATCGTATGAGGAGGTGGCCGTCCACCGCCCTATGAGCGGTGGCTCCTGTAGTTCTCCTGCATCGTCGTCTATACCGTCGATGTCTTCGGAGTCGGAGTAAAACACGTCGGTTAAATCATCGATCATGTCAATGAAGTGGGTGGTGGGTGGGCAACGAATTCCATCATCGCCGGCTTCCCACTCAAGCCAGACATAGTTCGGCCCAGAGCCTCCTAACAAAGAGAGAGACTTCAATGAGTTCAGCATGTCGCCGAAGGGCGAGTGCTGAAAGATGTCCGCAGCGGTGAACTCCATCACCGGAGCCCAACCAGGCCCGGCGGGCTCGGAAGCGCGCGGACTGGAACCTACATCTGGATACGAATCCGGGGGTCCGGAGTCACAGGCTCCCTCGGAAGTGAGGCCTGTGTTCGGCTCCATTGCCGATGAGGGCACGACCTGCGGGGTGGGGTCCAGCCCTCCGTCCTTAGGCAACGCAATCTGCCCCGGATTTAGATCCGGGGCTTCTGCCGGGGTGATATCCCGAGCATCGTCTGATGGCAGGTCTAAGCCGTGCTCATCGTGACTGTTCGGTGCTCTTGGTGCTGGCCCGAATCCATCAAAGATCAAGTCTGTGCGAATATCCGTTGTGTAGTTTGAGTTTCGAACGACGACGGTGGCGGGGCATAGCTATCGATCCGCTCCGGTGTTTAATTGCCCGATGCGAGGCCGCCGAACATGAAGACCTGTCCGGGGAGGAAAGTCTCACCCTGGACAGCGTCGTTGATGATGGTTGAGGGAGCCATCAAGCCTGATAGCGACGACACAGAGGAACTCTCAATGAAAGCACCAATGTCGGTGTCAAAACGGCGGATCTCAGGTAGGGGGTCCCGATCTGTGCGTCCAGGCTGATGGTAACAAGAAGCAAGGGACACAGATGTTTACCCAAGTTCGGGCCCTCTCGATGGAGGTAAAACCCCACTTCCTGCTTGATTAATATTGATGATATGGGTAGTACAAGAGTAGATCTACCACGAGATCGTAGAGGCTAAACCCTAAGAGCTAGCCTATGATGGTATGATTGTAATTGTGATCGGCCTTCTAAGGACCAACCTCTCCGGTTTATATAGACACCGGAGAGGGCTAGGGTTTACATGGAGTCGGTTACAAGGAAGGAAATACAATATCCGGATCGCCAAGCTTGCTTTCCACGCAAAGGAGAGTCCCATCCGGACACGGGCCGAATTCTTGAGTCTTGTATCTTCACGCTTCAATAGTCTGGACATTGTACACAGTCCGACAGTCCGGATACCCCCTAATCCAGGACTCTCTCAAGCCTCTTATGAAAAACCAGGGTCGCGAAGAGCGGCCCTCCGGCGCTGATGATTCATGGCGCTTTCTGCTTCGGAGTTTGTGGTGGATACTTTGTCTGAATCCTCCACATAAGGACAATCCGGTATCACTTCCACGTTAGCCTCAGTCCTCGTGACTGTGTCCGAAATCCGGCTAGTAGAGGCATGACCGGCAGGATCCCCGGACACAGTCCAGCGAATGTTTTTCCTGATAAGACACAACGGATAATGTCATACTTTAAGATGGCGACCATGGGGCATATTTAAAACCATACCTCTTCAATGAAGGCTCAGCCATATCTCTATTTGCCTTCCTCTTCGAAGGCCTGCCCGTCGTAGGCGTCGCCTTCCTGCGCGTCGCCTCAAGTGCAGCATGGCGCGCCGATCGCCTCCCCTTTAGAGCATAATACAGTGCGGTGGGTAAGGCGGAAGGGGGAAATTCTCCCAAAGGACAAGTCTCCTAATTACTTACATGCGATGCAGGGAGGAGACCGGAATAGTCAGCAATGATGGCCACTTCGGTGCCATCACAGCTCGCCTGGTAAAACACCCCTTCCCCGAGCTCCCCCAATATATCCGGATCCTCTTCGAATCCGGGATCAAGGGCCTGGTTGTGGTCCTCTGGCTGTGGTGCGGGGTTGTGGATATCCCTAGTGACTTTCCGCCATTCCTGTTATAAATGATGGATTAATATTTATGAAGAAGGATTCAAGGAGTTGATGGAGTAAAGTAGTGGGACGGAAACTCACCCAGCTAGGAGGGTTGTACATGGAAAATCCATCCCTGGGCTTAATGTGGATAAACTCCTCCTCCCCTTTGTATAATCTGGATAGTATTTTCACCAAAGCAGTGGAAGTGTCCGGACCCTTCCGACCATAGCGGGTGGCATCATCTTCTCCATTGAAGTGCCACATAGGGCGCCCTCGGTATTAGAGTGGCTGAACCCCTCGCATTATGGATATTGCCATAACCTCGACTATTGACAATCCGGATTGGGCAAGCGTCCTTATCTTGCTCATCAGTTGGTGGACTTCCATACTATCTTCCTCCCTAGGGCTCCGAGGACGCCAGTTGAGGCACTTCTTCAATGGAGTACTTGAATATTCAGGAAGGCTCCTCCGGATTGGGTCAGGAAGGGAGACGTCTTCAACATAAAACCATTCGGAAGGCCATTCTTCGGATGCCTTCTTCGGCGTACCGGGGAGGTATCCGGTCCCGGCAATGCGCCATATCTCAGCTCCGCCCACTTGGAATATTGATCCCTCCTGATTATGAGGGACGAGGCAAAACAATGTCTTCCATAACTCAAAATGAGCCTCGGTACCCAAAAATAGCGCGCAAAGAGCAACATAACCCGCAATATGCAGGATGGAGGCAGGTGTAAAGTTGTGTAGTTGGAGGCCATAGTGCTCCAGAAGCCCTCGGAGGAATGGATGGATTGGAAATCCGTTGCCTCTCAGCAAATAGGGAAGAAAACATACTCGTTCCCTCCTGGATGGGTTGGGGAACTTCTCCGCCTCCTCCCCACCATCAAAAGAAGCCAATCCGGCTCGAACGGGACCAGAGCTGCGGGGGGAAGAAATCCCTGGGTCTGCAGCTTCACCAGTTGGTCGTGGGATACGGAACACTTTACCCGATCACCCTATTTGGGGCCGTGAGAGCGGGAGGAAGACCTGGGAGCACTAACCATGTTGGGGTGGTTTCCGCTGGAAAGCTCACAGGATTCCTCGATTCGGGGAGATGATGTGGATTAGATCTGAGGATCCCCGTATACTTAAAGAGACAATTTTCTCATGGGGTCAAGGTGGTAAATGCAAAAATGACCCGACCTCTCGCATTTGCTCGACACGTGGAAGCTGAAGTCATGAAGGTACAGAAGCCGAGGAGCGCGACTTTAAATGGAAAGCCGAATATCGCTCTTTAAGTCAGGTACTTTGAAGTATTCGGAGAAGGAACCCACCTTGCAATGCTGAAAACAATCTGCACACCGGACTCATCTTCATTGAAGCCTGGTTCAGGGGCTACTGAGGGAGTCCTGGACTAAGGGTCCTCGGACAGCCGGACTATATCTTTTGGCCGGATTGTTGGACTATGAAGATACAAGATAGAAGACTTCTTCCCGTGTCCATATGGGACTCTCCTTTGCGTGGAAGGCAAGCTTGGCGATTCAGATATGTAGATTCCTTTCTCTGTAACCGACTTTGTGTGACCCTAGCCCCCTCCGGTGTCTATATAAACCGGAGGGTTTAGTCCATAGGACAACAATCATAACCTCGTAGGCTAGAGTTCTAGGGTTTAGCCATTACGATCTCGTGGTAGATCAACTCTTGTACTACTCATATTCATCAAGATCAATCAAGCAGGAAGTAGGGTATTACCTCCATAGAGATGGCCGAACCTAGGTAAACATTGTGTCCCCCGCCTCCTGTTACCATTAGCCTTAGATGCACAGTTCGGGACCCCCTACCCGAGATCCGCCGGTTTTGATACCGACAATCCTAACATCCCCTACTGGGGACACAGTCCGCTATGTACTACAAATTATGTATACAAACTCCAACAATGCAGCCGAATACGAGGTGCTGCTACATGGTCTTCGCATGGCTGTCTCCATGGGTATACAACGCCTGGAGGTTCACGGTGATTACAACCTTGCAATTTCCTGGGTCAATGGACAGTTTGATGCAAAGGACCCAAAAATGGTGGCATATCAAAACGCGATATTAAAAATATCAGCTCGGTTCGAAGGACTTGAGTTTCATCACGTTGCTCGAGAGAGTAATCAGGCAGCCGGCATCCTCGCTCATATGGGCGCTAAGTGAGACCCTATGCCACCTAACACCTTTGTGGAAAGGCTCTTTAAGCCATCCACAATGTGGCAGGGTGAGAGCGGAGAAGGCAATACAGACCTGATCACACACCCAGCTGCCGAACACAATGCTGACACCGTCGGAGGTCTGGATATCGAGATAACTCCCTCTGCTCATGAGATCATGGCGGTTATCGCCCCCTAGACCGAACCATTCCTGGCCTACCTTAATAAGCAGGAGCTTCTCGACAATCAAAATGAAGCTCGGTGCATAGTTCGGCGCTCTAAAGCCTTTAAAGTGAATGAGGGTGAACTGTGCAAAAGAAGTACTTCCGGAGTCCTTTAAAGGTGTATCTCCGAAGAGGAGGGGAGGCAACTCTTGGCAGAAATACATGCTGGTTTCGGTGGTCATCACGCCGCAGCTCGAGCCCTCGTAAGCAAGGCGTTCCGGACAGGGTTTTTTTGGCCTACGGCTCGAGGAGATGCTCAAACCCTTGTCCAACATTGTGTGGGATGTCAGCTTTTCGCCAATCAAAGCCACATGCCTCCCATCGCATTAAGAACAATCCCCGTTACTTGGCCCTTCGCGGTCTGGGGATTTGATATGGTTGGACCCCTTAAAGGGGAAGCCACAAAAAGAAATACTTGCTGGTAATGGTAGATAAATTCACTAAGTGGATAGAGGCCAAACTGCTAAAAATAGTTGAGGCTGGGCCAGTGATTGACTTTATATCAGGGGTAGTCCACCGTTACGGTGTCCCGCACAGTATCATCACTAATAATGGCTCCATCTTCACAGCTCATTGAACTAATGCCTTTTCCAGATTAATATTTCAGGAAAGTTCAATGATTGGCATGGCATGGATTAGGAATGTGGACCCCTCAAAATGCTAAGGACAAAGGATTGGCTCAAGCTCTAAAGTTCAAGACTCTACATTTTACTTTTAGTGATCCAAGATCACGTTGAGTCCATAGGAAATCCAATACTATTCAAAAGGGATGAGGTGTTGCTTAATGGCTTGCTTGCTCTTAAAGTGCTTAGTGAAGAGAGTTTGCAATCCCATCTCGGTGAGACCGAGATCCCCATCGGTGAGACCGAAGTGACTAGGGTTTCTGGCAGTGGCTATGTAAAATGAACTCGGTGGCGACTAATAGATCAAATTGGTGGGGCCGAGTTTGACTTTTGGTTTGGGACATATGTGCATATGAGAAAGTGGTTGAGGGATTTGGAGCATATCTTTCCCTTTGTAACGTTTCGGTCTAACTGAGATGAGCGATCGGTCCCACCGAGTTCGCAATGCAAACTCCCTGTTTCCTTTTCGCAATGTTTCGGTCCCACCGAGATGAGCGAAAAGGTCCCACCGAGTTTGCCTGACCAACTCTCTGGTTAGCTTGTTACCAAAGTCGGTCCAACCAAGTTTGTGTAATCGGTCTCACCGAGATTACGTTATGCCCTAACCCTAATAAAATCGGTCCCACCGAGTTGACATGTCGATCCCACCGAAATGCCTAATGGTCACATTATGAACTAAATCGGTCCGACCGAGTTTTCTGATTCGGTCCCACCGAGTTTGGTAAATTGTGTAGCGGTTAGATTTTGTGTGGAGGCTATATATACCCCTCCACCCTCTCCTCATTCGCGAGGGAAGCCATCAGAACATGCCTCCACTTCCAAAATTCATTTTCTGAGAGAGAACCACCTACTCATGTGTTGAGACCAATATATTCCAATCCAACCATATGAATCTTGATCTCTAGCCTTTCCCAAGTTGCTTTCCACTCAAATCATCTTTCCACCAAACCCAATCCTATGAGGGAGAGTTGAGTGTTGGGGAGACTATCATTTGAAGCACAAGAGCAAGGAGTTCATCATCAACACACCATTTATTACCTTTTGGAGAGTGGTGTCTCCTATATTGGTTAGGTGTCACTTGGGAGCCTCCATCAAGATTGTGGAGTTGAACCAAGGAGTTTGTAAGGGCAAGGAGATCGCCTACTTCGTAAAGATCTACCCTAGTAAGGCAAGTCCTTCATGGGCGATGACCATGGTGGGATAGACAAGGTTGCTTCTTCGTGGACTCTTCTTGGGTGGAGCCCTCCGTGGACTCGTGCAACTGTTACCCTTCATGGGTTGAAGTCTCCATCAACGTGGATGTACGATAGAACCACCTATCGGAACCACGCCAAAAATCTCTGTGTCTCCAATTGCATTTGCTCCCTCCAAACTCCTCCCTTTACCTTCATATGCAATGATTTACATTCCGCTGCTATACTCTTAGAATTGCATGTGTAGGTTGATTTCTTGACTTGTGCTAAGTTGCTAAAATCTGCCAAGAACTAAAATTGGGAAAAGGCTAGATTTTTATTTGGTCAAGTAGTCTAATCACCCCACCCCTCTAGACATACTTTCAATCCGACAATGTTCATTACCAGATTGTGTTTCAGCATCAGAAATAGAAATATCATTGGGATTCTCAGGTGTGTAAACATTAGGTTCACTAGAAGCATGCAAAGTCCTATCATTTTTATTTGGGCCAATTCCAGTTCTGCCCCTAACTCGAACCCACTACTCAGTTTTGCCCCTAGTTTTCGGGTATGCTCAGTTTTGCCCCTCTGTTGTCAGTGCCACTTATGGAAATGCCCCTCCGCTCCGTTTCCGTACAGTCAAGGCTGTTTGACCACTAACTTGTCATCAGTTTGACACATTTGCCCCTCTTTCTTACATGTGGGCCCTCTCTTACCTCTTCGCTTCACTCTCTCTGCTCTTCTTCAACCTCTCGACAGCTTGTTTTGGAGAGGGGAGAGAGCAACCATAGCAGGATTCAGAGGCCGACGGTGGGTCAATTTGGAGGGCGGCGGCATGTCCATGTTGAGCTCATTGGTGGCTTGCGAGGTAAGTGTTACTCGTCGGTGGATCGATCTGGGAGGGATTTCTATCCCAATTAGGGTTCATCAGATTGGGGATTTCCTGCGTTTAGGTCGATGGTGTTGGGATTGTTCGGTTTCAATCCAAGTTCTACCTCCCCCATCCGTCATTCTCTGGGTTGGAGATGAGCACGACGCGGCAGTGCACAGGGCACGGTCTCATCCCCGCTCGTCGCGTTGCCTGGGGAGGTGCAAGCACGGGAAGAAGATTCTTAGGCTACCCCCTAGATGTAAGGGATTAACTCTCGTTCCCGCTCTGTCTGTCCTCTCATTTTGCTTTCATTATTTGCCAATTTTGTTGTTGTATAATGTAAGATATAATTCTGCAGCTCCCTGATGAATGCGACTGGGTAGTTTGGATTGATCCCCCTCCCACATATTGTGTTGCTCGTGCATTCGAGGAACTTCATGCTAGATTGGAGAAAAGCTGGCTAAAGTCCCGTCATTTGGAGAGGAGGTTGATGTACTTAACAGAGAAGAAAAAGAAACTCAAGTTGAAGATCAAGAAGAGAAATGAGCTTATGCAAACATGGGGATTTCTCATAGTAATTTGCATTAGCATTATGGCATTAGTTTTTTCTGAGTGGTTTAAGAATCCATACTAGCTGGATTATGGTATGTAATGAAATGTAATGTATTGATGTGTGAGCTATCTTAATTAGTTGTATTTGTTCCAAAGCACATTGGAAGTGAGTTTCATCTGGTGTAATGTGACAAGTTTTATCTGGAAATGAGTTTGCAATCTTGAGTATATTGTGTTCCATTTTGTAGCAATGCAGTAATGTGACAAAACTTGACAGTGCAGTAGTAATGTGACAAAAATGACAGTTAAATGGGCACACCAACAGCTAGACCAAACATAGGACATGATCACATTGAGACATAAGAGAGTTCACAGCATTTTGCCACAACAAACTTCAAAAGTAGTACATGACCTTACAGTTTTCACACCCACAACAAATTTTCACAGCATTACAAGTACTACCACATCTACTTGTTCTTCTTGCTCCTGGTATTGCAAGCTGGGTTTGAAGAGAGCCTAGAACTCCTCCTGGTGCTCACAGTTTTGCTCACAGCCTTGTTTGGAGTAGAAGAACTGGTAGGATTATTGCTTCCAGTGGCAGAACCTATATTGTCCTCTTCTGCAATTTTGAACTTCTTCTTAAGTGGTGACTGTCCCCTCTCAGCTGGTCTTTTGTAGTTCTTTCTTGGGCTGCAAAGTCACAAATAAATGGGAGAGGTCAGTTAGAAAACATTGAAGAATTTAGGAAATAACTTCAAAAATAAACCAAAAGAGTACCTGACTGCACTACTGACTGTTGTTGCATCTGCAGAAGTTGCATTTGCATTAGCAACATCTCCAGCACCTCTTATAAGGAGGCATGCATCCTCCATCTACACCTCTTATAAGCACAATGAACAGTCAACCTGGTAGGATCACTCTTGTCTACTACATACTCACCCTGAGTTTTAATTGAAAATGTAGCTAGTGCATTCCTACAGTCTAAAGCACTGGAAAATATAGTTCCTTCTTTTAAAGAAGGATCATCTCTGTTGTACTGCACATCAGGCCTTCCATCATCAGAATCCTCACTATATCCCATGTCCTGGTCCTCCTCCAACTCATCTTCACCTGGCTCGTCAAACATTCCTTATGGTGGTGGCATGTAATCTTCATCCCCATCATCATCTGTCTTCTTGGCCTTCTGTTTTGTAACAAACTGAGGGAAAAGCCTTTCATCCTCATCATCTGTAGGCCAGTCATTAGGAAGTCCCTCCTTAATATTTGGATCAACAGAATCTCTGCTCTGAGTAGGACCTGCATAAATAGGCACTTGCTCTGATGGTGTTCCTGGTACCTTCATAGAGCTCTCTCATGCATCTGAAGCTCTCTTCTGACTGCTAACACTTGTTTTTCTCCCCCTGGATATTCTGCTCCTACATCTAGAACTAGTAGATTGTGGTTTTCTGCCACTGCTCTCTGTCAATCCTCTTTTTCTTTGTATGACATTGATTTCCAATTTGACTGGGAAATGAGCACGAAGAATAAACATTTCTTCTAACTCAGCATCACATTGGACTGGAACCCAAACTGAACTATCAATATCCCAGTACCTGAATTCAACTGCATCATTTATTCCCCACGGGTATTTAGCACAAATATGATATCTAAACTGCACAAACTTCAGTGTGCTCTCCACTACCAAAGGAAATGAAAATCCTGTGTTCCCTGCTTTTGTACCAGCAGGAACTAGAAGCGTTGTTTCCATTCTACAATCCAAACATATATAGTCCATGCTATGAATGACAATGAAAAACAGAAAAAAAAATCGAACGAAATGAGCACTACGAACACAGATGAACACTATGAATCAAATCGAACTACAATACATATAGCAGGCTTCAGATCTGAAAGTATTGCACTTATCCCTTCGGATTGTGCTCCCTTCATGGCCGCCACCAGCGCCGTAACCACCGTCGACCTCCATCCATAGCGGTTGGCTCCAAATCGCAGCACAGCTCAAATAAAGAGTTAGGTCCACCGAATCTCCACAGTGCCCGCCATTGATCTGGAGTTTTCCATGGTGGGGATCGAAGCAGCTAGGGTTCGGGTGAGGGGGCAATTTGGGGGAGAGAGGTAGGGTTAGTGTCAAGCGAGAGGAAGAGCAGAGAGAGTGAAGCAAAGAGGTAAGAGGGCCCACATGTAAGAAAGAGGGGCAAATATGTTAAACTGATGACAAGTTAGCGGTCAAACAGCCTTGACTGGGCGGAAAAGGAGCGAAGGGGCATTTCCATAAGTGGCACTGACGGCAGAGGGCAAAACTGAGCATACCCGGAAACTAGGGGCAAAACTGAGTAGTGGGTTTGAGTTAGGGGCACAGATGTAAATGTCCCTTTTTATTTTTATTTTTCTTAGAAGGACTAGGTGCATCAACATTAGTTCTCTGAGAATCTTGCTCAACTCTCGTATGATTCTACCACCCCTAGTCATAACTCTAACAACATTATCATTATTCTTATTATTTAATTCATTGAGCAGATCATCTTGTGCCTTAAGTATTTGTTCTACTTGAGTGGTAACCATGGATGCATGTTTACTAATAAGCTTAAGGTCACCTTTAACTCTTGACATATAATCACTCAAGTGTTCAATCATATAAGCATTACGTTTCAATTGTCTACCAACATAGCATTGAAGTTTTCTTGTTTAACAATATAATTATCGAACTCATCCAAGCATTGGATAGCAGACTTATAATGAGGGATATCACCTTCATCAAATGTATAGAGAGAATTTACCTTTACTACCTGTGTTGGGTTATCAAGACCATGTATTTCTTCAATAGGTGGTAAATTCTTAACATCTTTAGCTTTAATACCTTTTTCTGTCATAGATTTCTTTGCCTCTTGCATATCTTCAGGACTGAGAAATAGAATACCCCTTTTCTTCAGAGTTGGCTTAGGAGTTGGTTTAGGAAGTGTCTAATCATTATCATTGCTCAATATATTATTCAATAGCAATTCAGCTTGCTCAACAGTTCTTTCCCTGAAAACACAACCAACACAACTATCCAGGTGGTCTCTGGAAGCATCAGTTAGTCCATCATAAAAGATATCAAGTATTTTATTTTTCTTGAGAGGATGATCAGGAAAAGCATTAAGTAATTGGAGAAGCCTCCCCCAAGCTTGTGGGAGACTCTCTTCTTTGATTTGCACAAAGTTGTATATTTCCCTTAAGGCAGCTTGTTTCTTATGAGCGGGGAAATGTTTTGCAGAGGTAATAAATAATATCATGGGGACTAGCACACAACCAGGAGCAAGAGAATTAAACCATATCTTAGCATCACCCTTTAATGAGAAAGGAAACAATTTAAGGATATAGTAATAACAAATTTTTTCCTCGTGAGTGAATAGGGTGGCTATATCATTCAATTTAGTAAGATGTGCCACAACAGTTTTAGATTCATAGCCATAAAAAGGATCAGATTCAACCAAAGTAATTAACTCAGGATGAACAGAGAAATCATAATCCTTATCAGAAATACAGATAGGTGGAGTAGCAAAAGCAGGGTCATATTTCATTCTAGCATTCAGAGACTTCTCTTTAAGCTTGGCTAACAGTTTCTTAAGATCATATCTATCTTTGCAAGCAAAAAGGTCTCTAGCAGTTTCTTCATCCATAACATAACCCTCAAGCACATTAGGAAATTCATATCTAGGGGGAGAATCTTCATCATCACTTTCATCAATATTATCAGTTTCAATAATTTCATTTCTTTAACCCTAGCAAGTTGTTCATCAAGAAATTCACCTAATGGCATAGTATTATCAAGCATAGAAGTAGTTTCATCATAAGCATCATGCATAGCAGAAGTGGCATCATCAATAACATGCGACATATCAAAATCAATAGCAAGTGCAGGTGTAGGTGTCGCAAATTTACTCATAACAGAAGGTGAATCAAGTGCAGAGCTAGATGGCAGTTCCTTACCTCCCCTCGTAGTTGAGGGAAAAATCTTGGTTCTTTCATCTTTCAAGTTCCTCATAGTGATAAATAGATATAAATCCCAAGTGACTCAAAGAATAGAGCTATGCTCCCCGGCAACGACCCCAGAAAATAGTCTTGATAACCCACAAGTATAGGGGATTGCAACATTTTTCGAGGGTAGAGTATTCAACCCAAATTTATCGATTCGACACAAGGGGAGCCAAAGAATATTCTCAAGTATTAGCAGCTGAGTTGTCAATTCAACCACACCTGAAAGACTTAATATTTGCAGCAAAGTATTTAGTAGCAAAAATAGTATGGAGGTAACAGTAATGGTGGCAAAAGTAACGGTAGCAGTTTTGCAGCAATCGTAACAGTGGCAACGGAGAAGTAACTAAGCAAAGAACAATATGTAAAAAGCTCGTAGTCAATGGATCAGTGATGGATAATTACGTCGGATGCAATTCATCATGCAACAGTTATAACATAGGGTGACACAGAACTAGCTCTAGTTCATCAATGTAATGTAGACATGTATTCCGAATATAGTCATACGTGCTTATGGAAAAGAACTTGCATGACATATTTTTGAAGGAAATATGCCCTAGAGGCAATAATAAAGTTATTATTTATTTCCTCATATCATGATAAATGTTTATTATTCATGCTAGAATTGTATTACCCGGAAACATGATACATGTGTGAATACATCGACAAATATAACGTCATTAGTATGCCTCTACTTGACTAGCTCATTAATCAAAGATGGTTATGTTTCCTAACCATAGACATGTGTTGTCATTTGATTAACGGGATCACATCATTAGGAGAATGATGTGATTGACATGACCCATTCTGTTAGCCTAGCACTTGATCGTTTAGTATGTTGCTATTGCTTTCTTCATGAACATGTTCCTATGACTATGAGATTATGCAACTCCCGTTTACTGAAGGAACACTTTGTGTGCTACTAAACGTCACAATGTAACTGGGTGATTATAAAGGAGCTCTACAGGTGTCTCCAAAGGTACATGTTTGTTGGGGAACGTTGCAGAAAATTAAAAATTTTCCTACGGTTTCACCAAGATCCATCTATGAGTTCATCTAAGCAACGAGTCATGGGAGAGAGTTTGCATCTACATACCACTTGTAGATCGCGTGCGGAAGCTTGCAAGGTGATGATGTAGTCGTACTCGACGTGATTCGAATCACCGATGACCAAGTGCTGAACGGACAGCACCTCCGTGTTCAACACACATACGGTACGGGTGACGTCTCCTCCGTCTTGATCCAGCAAGGAGGAAGGAGAGGTTGAGGAAGACAGCTCCACCGGCAGACGACGGCGGCGTGGTGATGGTGGAGCGGATCTCGGCTGTGGCTTCACGGGCACACAACGGAGGAGGAGAGGTGTTGGGGAGGGAGGTTGCGCCTTGGCTTGTGGTGCAGCTGCCTCCCTCACCCCTCTATTTATAGGGGAAGGGAGAAGGGGCCAGCCCTCTAGATCCATCTAGAGGGGCGGCGGCCAAGGGGGGGGACTTGCCCCCAAGCAGGCGCCCCTCTAGGGTTCCCCCTCAACCCTAGGCGCAAGGGCCCAAGGGAGGGGTGCGCCAGCCCACCAGGCTGGCTAACTCCCCACGCAGCCCAGTGGCCCCGGGAGGTGGCCCCTCCCGGTGGACCTCGGAACCCTTCCGGTGGCCCCAGACAATACCGTATGCCCTCAAACTTTCCGATGTCCTTTAACAACTTCCCATATATAAATCTTTACCTCCGGAACTCCTCGTGACGTCCGGGATCTCATCCGGGACTCCGAACAATATTCGGTAGTCACATACCAGTCTTCCTAATAACCCTAGCGTCACCGAACCTTAAGTGTGTAGACCCTACGGGTTCGGGAGACATGCAGACATGACCGAGACGACTCTCGGGCAATAACCAACAACGGGGTCTAGATACCCATGTTGTCTCCCACATGCTCCTCGATGATTTCATCAGTTGAACCACGATGTCGAGGATTCGATCAAACCCTGTATGCAATTCCCTTTGTCAATCGGTACGTTACTTGCCCGAGACTCGATCGTCGGTATCCCAATACCTTGTTCGGTCTCGTTCACGCAAGTCACTTTACTCGCATCCGCAATGCATGATCCGTGTACAACACCTTGGTCACCTTGAGCTCATTATGATGATGCATTACCGAGTGGGCCAGAGATACCTCTCCGTCATACGGAGTGACAAATCCGATCTCGATCCGTGTCAACCCAACATATACTTTCGGAGATACCGTAATGCACCTTTATAGTCACCCGATTCACGTTGTGACGTTTGATACACCCAAGGCACTCCTATGGTATCCGGGAGTTACACGATCTCATGGTCGAAGGAAGAGATACTTGACATTGGCAAAGCTCTAGCAAACGAACTACACGATCTTTGTGCTATGCTTAGGATTGGGTCTTGTCCATCACATCATTCTCCCAATGATGTGATCCTGTTATCAATGACATCCAATGTCCATAGTCAGGAAACCATGACCATCTGTTGATCACAATGAGCTAGTCAACTAGAGGCTCACTAGGGACATATTGTGGTCTATGTGTTCACACGTGTATTACGGTTTCCGGATAATACAGTTATAGCATGAACAAAAGACAATTATCATGAACAATGAAATATAATAATACTTTTATTATTGCCTCTAGGGCATATTTCCAACAGTCTCCCACTTGCACTAGAGTCACCAATCTAGTTACATTGTGATGAATCGAACACCCATAGAGTTCTAGTGTTGATCATGTTTTGCACGCGAGAGAGGTTTAGTCAACGGATCTGCGACATTCAGATCCGTGTGCACTTTGCAAATCTCTATGTCTCCATCTTGAACATTTTCACGGATGGAGTTGAAACGACGCTTGATGTGCCTGGTCTTCTTGTGAAAACTGGGCTCCTTGGCAAGGGCAATAGCTCGGTGTTGTCACTGAAGAGTTTGATCGGCCCCGACGCATTGGGTATGACTCCTAGGTCGGTGATGAACTCCTTCACCCAAATTGCTTCATGCGCTGCCTCCGAGGCTGCCATGTACTCGCTTCACACGTAGATCCCGCCACGACGCCTCGCTTGCAATTTGCACCAGCCATCGCTCCACCATTCAACATATACACGTATCCGGTTTGTGACTTAGAGTCATCCAGATCTGAGTCGAAGCTAGCGTCGGCGTAACCCTTTACGACGAGCTCTTCGTCTCCTCCATAAACGAAACATGTCCTTTGTCCTTTTCGGTACTTCAGATATTCTTGATCGCTGTCCGGTGTTCCTTGCGGGATTACTTTGGTATATTGCTACCAAACTTACGGCAAGGTTTACATCGGTGCAGTACACAACATGGCATACATAATAGATCCTATGGCTGAAGCATAGGGATGACACTCATCTCTTCTTTATCTTTTGCCGTGGTGGTGGTCGAGCTGAGCTCAATCTCACACCTTGTAACATAGGCAAGAACCCTTTCTTGGATTGATCCATTTTGAACCTCTTCAAAATCTTATCAAGGTATGTGCTTTGTGAAAGACCTATGAGGTGTCTCGATCTATCTCTATAGATCTTGATGCCTAATATATAAGCAGCTTCTCCAAGGTCCTTCATTGAAAAACACTTATTCAAGTAGGCCTTAATGCTGTCCGAAGTTTTGTATCATTTCCCATCAATAGTATGTCATCTACATATAATAGGAGAAATGCTACTGAGCTCCCACTCACTTTCTTGTAAACGCAGCTTCTCCATAAGTGCGCATAAACTAACCCAAACGCTTTGATCATCTCATCAAAGCGAATGTTCCAACTCAAGATGCTTGCACCAGTCCATAAATGGATCGTTGGAGCTTGCATACTTTGTTAGCGTTCGAGGATCGACAAAACCTTCGGCTGCATCATATACAGCTCTTCCTTAAGATGTCCGTTAAGGAATGCCGTTTTGGCGTCCATCGCCATATCTCATAATCATAGTATGCGGCAATTGCTAACATGATTGGACGGACTTCAGCTTCGCTACGGGAGAGAATGTCTCGTCGTAGTCAATCCCTTGAACTTGTCGATAACCCTTAGCGACAAGTCGAGCTTTATAGATGGTAACATTTCCATCCGCGTCCGTCTTCTTCTTAAAAATCCATTTGTTTTCTATTGCTCGCCGATCATCGGGCAAGTCTGTCAAAGTCCATACTTTGTTTTCATACATGGATTCTATCTCGGATTTCATGGCTTCAAGCCATTTGTTGGAATCTGGGCCCGCCATCGCTTCTTCATAGTTCGAAGGTTCACCGTTGTCTAACAACATGATTTCCAGGACAGGGTTGCCGTACCACTCTGGTGCGGAACGTGTCCTTGTGGACCTAAGAAGTTTAGTAGCAAGTTGATCCGAAGTACCTTGATCATCATCATTGGTTTCCTCTTCAGTTGGTGTGGGCATCACAGGAACATTTTCCTGAGCTGCACCACCTTCCCGTTCGAGAGGTAGTACTTCATCGAGTTCTACTTTCCTCCCACTTACTTCTTTCGAGAGAAACTCTTTTTCCAGAAAGCATCCGTTCTTGGCAACAAAGGTCTTGCCCTCGGATCTTAAGTAGAAGGTATACCCGACAGTTTCCTTAGGGTATCCTATGAATACGCATTTTTCCGACTTGGGTTCGAGCTTTTCAGGTTGAAGTTTCTTGACATAAGCATTGCATCCCCAAACTTTTAGAAACGACAGCTTAGGTTTCTTCCCAAACCATAATTCATACGGTGTCATCTCAACGGATTTAGACGGTGCCCTATTTAAAGTGAATGTAGCTGTCTCTAGAGCGTATCCCCAAAATGATAGCGGTAAATCGGTAAGAGACATCATAGACCGCACCATATCCAATAGAGTGCGATTACGACGTTCGGACACACCGTTTCGCTGAGGTGTTCCGGGCGGCGTGAGTTGTGAAACGATTCCACATTTCTTCAAGTGTGTACCAAATTCGTGACTTAAGTATTCTCCTCCACGATCTAATCGCAGGAACTTTATCTTTCGGTCACGTTGATTCTCCACCTCATTCTGAAATTCCTTGAACTTTTCAAAGGTCTCAGACTTGTGTTTCATTAAGTAGACATACCCATAT
Organism: Aegilops speltoides; assembly: GCA_021437245.1. NCBI lineage: Eukaryota > Viridiplantae > Streptophyta > Magnoliopsida > Poales > Poaceae > Aegilops > Aegilops speltoides. The sequence continues at coordinate 133,558,771 of CM038142.1, read as the reverse complement.
CTACTCAAGTCATCAGTGAGAGTGAGAACATAACGATATCCTCCGCGAGCCTCAACGCTCATTGGACCGCACACATCGGTATGTATGATTTCCAACAAGTTGGTTGCTCGCTCCATTGTCCCGGAGAACGGAGTCTTGGTCATTTTGCCTAAGAGGCATGGTTCGCATGTGTCAAACGATTCATAATCAAGAGACTCTAAAAGTCCATCAGCATGGAGCTTCTTCATGCGCTTGACACCAATGTGACCAAGGCGGCAGTGCCACAAGTATGTGGGACTATCATTATCAACTTTACATCTTTTGGCATCCACACTATGAACATGTGTAATATTACGCTCAAGATTCATTAAGAATAAACCATTGACCATCGGAGCATGACCATAAAACATATCTCTCATATAAATCGAACAACCATTATTCTCAGACTTAAATGAGTAGCCATCTCGTATCAAACGAGATCCAGATACAATGTTCATGCTCAAACTTGGCACTAAATAACAATTATTAAGGTTCAAAACTAATCCCGTGGGTAAATGTAGAGGCAGCATGTCGACGGCGATCACATCGACTCGGAACCATCCCCGACGCCGATCGTCACCTCGTCCTTCGCCGGTCTCCGTTTATTCCGCAGCTCTGCTGTGAGTTACAAATATGAGCACGGCACCGTATCAAATACCGGGAGTTACTACGAGTCTCGGTAAGGTACACATCAATTACATGTATATCAAATATACCTTTGGTGTTGCCGGCCTTCTTATCCGCTAAGTATTTGGGGCAGTTCCGCTTCCAGTGACCCTTCCCCTTGCAATAAAAGCACTCAGTCTCAGGCTTGGGTCCATTCTTTGACTTCTTCCCGGTGGCTTACCGGACGCGGCAACATCTTTGCCGTCCTTCTTGAAGTTCTTCTTCCCCTTGCCCTTCTTGAACTTAGTGGTCTTATTGACCATCAACACTTGATGTTCTTTCTTGATTTCAGCCTCTGCGACTTGAGATCGAGTACACTTCAGAATGGTCTTCACCATCCCCGCATTTGTAGTTCATCACAAAGCTCTTGTAGCTTGGTGGGAGCGATCGAGGATTCTGTCAATGACCGCCTCATCCGGGAGGTTAATGTTCATTTGGGTCATACGGTTGTGCAACCTGGACATCTTGAGGATGTGCTCACTAATGTAACTGTTTTCCTCCATCTTACAAGCTGTAGAACTTGTCGGGGACATCATATCTCTCGACCCGCCGCATGAGCTTGGAAAACTAGTTTCAGCTCTTGAACATCTCATATGCTCCGTGATGCTCAAAACGCTTTTGGAGCCCGGTTCTAAGCTGTAGAGCATGCCGCATTGAACGAGGGAGTAATCATCGAACGAGTCCGCCAAACGTTAAAATCATCTTGCGGTCTTTGGAGAAGCGGGTGGGTCACCTAACGGTGCTTCTAGGACATATTGTTTCTTGGCAGCTATGAGGATGATCCTCGTGTTCGGACCCGATCCGTATAGTTGCTGCCATCATCTTTCAGCTTGGTTTCTCTAGGAAGCGTTGAAGTTCATGTTGACATTAGCGTTGGCCATTGATCTACAAGACATATTTGCAAAGGTTTTAGACTAAGTTCATGATAATAAAGTTCTAATCAAAATTATGAACTCCCACTTAGATTAGACATCCTCTAGTCATCTAAGTGTTACACGATCCGAGTCGACTAGCCCGTGTCCGATCATCACGTGAGATGGACTAGTCATCGTCGGTGAACATCTTCATGTTGATCGTATCTTCCATACGACTCGTGTTCGACCTTTCGGTCTCCGTGTTCCGAGGCCATGTCCGCACATGCTAGGCTCGTCAAGTTAACCCTAAGTGTTTTCGCTGTAAAGCTGTCTTACACCCGTTGTATGTGAACGTAAGAATCCATCACACCCGATCATCACGTGGTGCTTAGAAACGATTTAACCGTAGCAACGGTGCACAGTTAGGGAGAACACTTCATGAAATTTTGTAAGGATCATCTTATTTACTACCGTCGTCCTAAGTAAACAAGATGCATAAACATAATAAACATCACATGCAATTATATAGTTGTGACATGATATGGCCAATATCATAAAGCTCCATTGATCTCCATCTTCGGGCTCCATGATCATCTTGTCGCCGCTTGACACCATGATCTCCATCATCATGATCTCCATCATCGTGTCTTCATGAAGTTGTCACGCCAACGACTACTTCTACTTCTATGACTAACGCGTTTAGCAATAAAGTAAAGTAGTTTACATGGCGTTCTTCAATGACTCGCAGGTCATACAAAAATAAAGACAACTCCTATGGCTCTCGCGGTTGTCATACTCATCAACATGCAAGTCGTGAATCCTATTACAAGAACATGATCTCATACATCACAATTCATCATTCATCACAACTTCGGCCATATCACATCACATGATCAATCGCTGCAAAAACAAGTTAGACGTCCTCTAATTGTTGTTGCATCTTTACGTGGCTGCGATTGGGTTCTAGCAAGAACGTTTTCTTACCTACGAATCACCACAACGTGATTTTGTCAACTTCTATTTACCCTTCATAAGGGCCCCTGTTCATCGAATCCGCTCCAACTAAAGTGGAGAGACAGACACCCGCCACCACCTTATGCAACTAGTGCATGTCAATCGGTGGAACCGGTCTCACGAAGCGCACGTGTAAGGTTGGTCCGGCCGCTTCATCCCACAATACCGTTGAAGCAAGAAAAGACTAGTAGAGGCAAGTAAGTTGACAAGATCCACGCCCACAACAAATTGTGTTCTACTCGTGCATTAGAGAACTACGCATAGACCTAGCTCATGATGCCACTGTTGGGGAACGTTGCAGAAAATTAAAATTTTTCCTACGGTTTCACCAAGATCCATCTATGAGTTCATCTAAGCAATGAGTCATGGGAGAGAGGTTGCATCTACATACCACTTGTAGATCGCGTGCGGAAGCTTGCAAGGTGATGATGTAGTCGTACTCAACGTGATTCGAATCACCGATGACCAAGTGCTGAACGGACAGCACCTCCGCGTTCAACACACGTACGGTATGGGTGACGTCTCCTCCGTCTTGATCCAGCAAGGAGGAAGGAGAGGTTGAGGAAGACAGCTCCACCGGCAGCACGACGGCGTGGTGATGGTGGAGAAGCAGTACTCCGACAGGGCTTCGCCGAGCACACAACGGAGGAGGAGAGGTGTTGGGGAGGGGAGGGCTGCGCCTTGGCTTGTGGTGCGGCTGCCCTCCCCTCACCCCTCTATTTATAGGGGGAAGGGAGAAGGGGGGCCGGCCCCTCTAGATCCATCTAGAGGGGGGGCGGCCAAGGGGAGGGGGGACTTGCCCCCCAAGCAAGGGGGGCGCCCCCTCTAGGGTTCCCCCTCAACCCTAGGCGCAAGGGCCCAAGGGAGGGGGTGCGCCAAGCCCACCAGGGGCTGGCTAACTCCCCACGCAGCCCAGTGGCCCCCGAGGGGTGGCCCCTCCGGTGGACCTCCGAACCCTTCCGGTGGCCCGGTACAATACACCGTATGCCCCAAACTTTCCGGTGTCCTTTAACAACTTCCCATATATAAATCTTTACCTCCGGACCCTTAGGAACTCCTCGTGACGTCAGGGATCTCATCCGGACTCGAACAACATTCGTAGTCACATACTAGTCTTCCTAATAACCCTAGCGCCACCGAACCTTAGTGTGTAGACCCTACGGGTTCGGGAGACATGCTGAACATGACCGAGACGACTCTCGGGCAATAACCAACAGCGGGTCTGGATACCCATGTTGGCTCCTACATGCTCCTCGATGATTTCATCGGTTGAACCACGATGTCGAGGATTCGATCAAACCTCGTATGCAATTCCCTTTGTCAATCGATGCGTTACTTGCCCGAGACTCGATCGTCGGTATCCCAATACCTTGTTCGGTCTCATTACCGGCAAGTCACTTTACTCGCATCAGAATGCATGATCCCGTGGCCAACACCTTGGTCACCTTGAGCTCATTATGATGATGCATTACCGAGTGGGCCCAGAGATACCTCTCCGTCATACGGAGTGACAAATCCCAGTCTCGATCCGTGTCAACCCAACAGATACTTTTGGAGATACCTGTAATGCACCTTTATAGTCACCCAGTTACGTTGTGACGTTTGATACACCCAAGGCACTCCTATGGTATCCGGGAGTTACACGATCTCATGGTCGAAGGAAGAGATACTTGACATTGGCAAAGCTCTAGCAAACGAACTACACGATCTTTGTGCTATGCTTAGGATTGGGTCTTGTCCATCACATCATTCTCCCAATGATGTGATCCCGTTATCAATGACATCCAATGTCCATAGTCAGGAAACCATGACCATCTGTTGATCACAACGAGCTAGTCAACTAGAGGCTCACTAGGGACATATTGTGGTCTATGTGGTCACACGTGTATTACGATTTCCAGATAATACAGTTATAGCATGAACAAAAGACAATTATCATGAACAATGAAATATAATAATACTTTTATTATTGCCTCTAGGGCATATTTCCAACAGTCTCCCACTTGCACTAGAGTCACCAATCTAGTTACATTGTGATGAATCGAACACCCATAGAGTTCGGTGTTGATCATGTTTTTGCGCGCGAGAGAGGTTTAGTCAACGGATCTGCGACATTCAGATCCGTGTGCACTTTGCAAATCTCTATGTCTCCATCTTGAACATTTTCACGGATGGAGTTGAAACGACGCTTGATGTGCTGGTCTTCTTGTGAAACCAGGCTCCTTGGCAAGGGCAATAGCTCGGTGTTGTCACGAGAAGAGTTTGATCGGCCCCGACGCATTGGGTATGACTCCTAGGTCGGTGATGAACTCCTTCACCCAAATTGCTTCATGTGCTGCCTCCGAGGCTGCCATGTACTCCGCTTCACACGTAGATCCCACCACGACGCTTCGCTTGCGGCTGCACCACCATCGCTCCACCATTCAACATATACATGTATCCGGTTTGTGACTTAGAGTCATCCATATCTGAGTCGAAGCTAGCGTCGATGTAACCCTTTACGACGAGCTCTTCGTCTCCTCCATAAACGAGAAACATGTCCTTTGTCCTTTTCAGGTACTTTAGGATATTCTTGACCGCTGTCCAGTGTTCCTTGCCGGGATTACTTTGGTATCTTGCTACCAAACTTATGGCAAGGTTTACATCGGGTGTGGTACACAGCATGGCATACATAATAGATCCTATGGCTGAAGCATAGGGGATGACACTCATCTCTTCTTTATCTTTTGCCGTGGTCGGTGGTCGATCGAGCTCAATCTCACACCTTGTAACATAGGCAAGAACCCTTTCTTGGATTGATCCATTTTGAACCTCTTCAAAATCTTATCAAGGTATGTGCTTTGTGAAAGACCTATGCGGTGTCTCGATCTATCTCTATAGATCTTGATGCCTAATATATAAGCAGCTTCTCCAAGGTCCTTCATTGAAAAACACTTATTCAAGTAGGCCTTAATGTTGTCTAGAAGTTTTGTATCATTTCCCATCAATAGTATGTCATCTACATATAATAGGAGAAATGCTACAAAGCTCCCACTCACTTTCTTGTAAACGCAGGCTTCTCCATAAGTCTGCATAAACCCAAACGCTTTGATCATCTCATCAAAGCGAATGTTCCAACTCCGAGATGCTTGCACCAGTCCATAAATGGATCGCTGGAGCTTGCATACTTTGTTAGCGTTCTGAGGATCGACAAAACCTTCTGGCTGCATCATATACAGCTCTTCCTTAAGATGTCCGTTAAGGAATGCCGCTTTGATGTCCATCTGCCATATCTCATAATCATAGTATGCGGCAATTGCTAACATGATTCGGACGGACTTCAGCTTTGCTACGGGAGAGAATGTCTCGTCGTAGTCAATCCCTTGAACTTGTCGATAACCCTTAGCGACAAGTCGAGCTTTATAGATGGTAACATTTCCATCCGCGTCCGTCTTCTTCTTAAAAATCCATTTGTTTTCTATTACTCGCCGATCATCGGGCAAGTCTGTCAAAGTCCATACTTTGTTTTCATACATGGATTCTATCTTGGATTTCATGGCTTCAAGCCATTTGTTGGAATCTGGGCCCGCCATCGCTTCTTCATAGTTCGAAGGTTCACCGTTGTCTAACAACATGATTTCCAGACAGGGTTGCCGTACCACTCAGTGCGGAACGTGTCCTTGTGGACCCACGAAGTTCAGTAGCAACTTGATCCGAAGTACCTTGATCATCATCATTGGTTTCCTCTTCGGTTGGTGTGGGCATCACAGAACACTTTCTGAGCTGCACCACCTTTCCGCTCGAGAGGTAGTACTTCATCGAGTTCTACTTTCCTCCCACTTACTTCTTTCGAGAGAAACTCTTTTCCGTAAAGCATCCGTTCTTGGCAACAAAGGTCTTGCCCTCGGATCTTAAGTAGAAGGTATACCCGAGCAGTTTCCTTAGGGTATCCTATGAATACGCATTTTTCCGACTTGGGTTCGAGCTTTTCAGTTGAAGTTTCTTGACATAAGCATCGCATCCCCAAACTTTTAGAAACAGCGACTTAGGTTTCTTCCCAAACCATAATTCATACGGTGTCGTCTCAACGGATCTAGACGGTGCCCTATTTAAAGTGAATGTAGCTGTCTCTAGAGCGTATCCCCAAAATGATAGCGGTAAATCGGTAAGAGACATCATAGACCGCACCATATCCAATAGAGTGCGATTACGACATTCGGACACACCGTTTCGCTGAGGTGTTCCGGGCGGCGTGAGTTGTGAAACGATTCCACATTTCTTCAAGTGTGTACCAAATTCGTGACTTAAGTATTCTCCTCCACGATCTGATCGTAGGAACTTTATCTTTCGGTCACGTTGATTCTCCACCTCATTCTGAAATTCCTTGAACTTTTCAAAGGTCTCAGACTTGTGTTTCATTAAGTAGACATACCCATATCTACTCAAGTCATCAGTGAGAGTGAGAACATAACGATATCCTCCGCGAGCCTCAACGCTCATTGGACCGAAACACATCGGTATGTATGATTTCCAACAAGTTGGTTGCTCGCTCCATTGTCCCGGAGAACGGAGTCTTGGTCATTTTGCCTAAGAGGCATGGTTCACATGTGTCAAACGATTCATAATCAAGAGACTCTAAAAGTCCATCAAGATGGAGCTTCTTCATGCGCTTAGGCACCAATGTGACCAAGGCGGCAAATGCCACAAGTATGTGGGACTATCGTTATCAACTTTACATCTTTTGGCATCCACACTATGAACATGTGTAATATTACGCTCGAGATTCATTAAGAATAAACCATTGACCATCGGAGCATGACCATAAAACATATCTCTCATATAAATCGAACAACCATTATTCTCAGACTTAAATGAGTAGCCATCTCGTATCAAATGAGATCCAGATACAATGTTCATGCTCAAACTTGGCACTAAATAACAATTATTAAGGTTCAAAACTAATCCGTGGGTAAATGTAGAGGCAGCGTCGACGGCGATCACATCGACTCTGGAACCATCCCCGACGCGATCGTCACCTCGCCCTTCGCCGGTCTCCGTTTATTCCGCAGCTCTGCCGTGAGTTACAAATATGAGCAACGGCACGGTATCAAATACCCGGGAGTTACTACGAGTCTCGGTAAGGTACACATCAATTACATGTATATCAAATATACCTTTGGTGTTGCGGCCTTCTTATCCGCTAAGTATTTGGGGCAGTTCCGCTCCAAATGACCCTTCCCTTGCAATAAAAGCACTCGGTCTCGTGCTTGGGTCCATTCTTTGACTTCTTCCCGCAATCGGCTTATCGGGCGCGGCAACATCTTTGCCGTCCTTCTTGAAGTTCTTCTTCCCTTGCCCTTCTTGAACTTAGTGGTCTTATTGACCATCAACACTTGATGTTCTTTCTTGATTTCAGCCTCTGCGACTTCAAAGATCGAGTACACTTCAGAATGGTCTTCACCATCCTCGCATTTTGTAGTTCATCACAAAGCTCTTGTAGCTTGGTGGAGCGATCGAGGATTCTGTCAATGACCGCCTCATCCGGGAGGTTAATGTTCATTTGGGTCATACGGTTGTGCAACCCAAACATCTTCAGATGTGCTCACCCTTGTAACTGTTTTCCTCCATCTTACAATGTAGAACTTGTCGGAGACATCATATCTCTCGACCGGGCATGAGCTTGGAAAACTAGTTTCAGCTCTTGAACATCTCATATGCTCCGTGATGCTCAAAACGCTTTTGGAGCCCCGGTTCTAAGCTGTAGAGCATGCCGCACTGAACGAGGGAGTGATCATCAGAACGAGTCTGCCAAACGTTAAAATCGTCTTGCAGTGCTGGGAGAACGGGTGGGTCACCTAACGGTGCTTCTAGGACATATTGTTTCTTGGCAGCTATGAGGATGATCCTCAGGTTCCGGACCCAGTTCAGTATAGTTGCTGCCATCATCTTTCAGCTTGGTTTTCTAGGAAGCGTTGAAGTTCATGTTGACATTAGCGTTGGCCATTGATCTACAAGACATATTTGCAAAGGTTTTAGACTAAGTTCATGATAATAAAGTTCTAATCAAAATTATGAACTCCCACTTAGATTAGACATCCTCTAGTCATCTAAGTGTTACACGATCCGAGTCGACTAGCCCGTGTCCGATCATCACGTGAGACGGACTAGTCATCGTCGGTGAACATCTTCATGTTGATCGTATCTTCCATACGACTCGTGTTCGACCTTTTCGTCTCCGTGTTCCGAGGCCATGTGCGTACATGCTAGGCTCGTCAAGTTAACCCTAAGTGTTTTTTTTGTGTAAAGCTGTCTTACACCCGTTGTATGTGAGCGTAAGAATCCATCACACCCGATCATCACGTGGTGCTTAGAAGCATTTAACTGTAGCAACGGTGCACGCAGTTAGGGAGAACACTTCTTGAAATTTTGTAAGGGATCATCTTATTTACTACCGTCGTCCTAAGTAAACAAGATGCATAAACATAATAAACATCACATGCAATTATATAGTTGTGACATGATATGGCCATGATCATAAAGCTCCATTGATCTCCATCTTCGGGGCTCCATGATCATCTTGTCGCCGGCTTGACACCATGATCTCCATCATCATGATCTCCATCATCGTGTCTTCATGAAGTTGTCACGCCAACGACTACTTCTACTTCTATGACTAACGCGTTTAGCAATAAAGTAAAGTAGTTTACATGGCGTTCTTCAATGACTCGCAGTCATACAAAAATAAAGACAACTCATATGGCTTCTGCGGTTGTCATACTCATCGACATGCAAGTCATGAATCCTATTACAAGAACATGATCTCATACATCACAATTCATCATTCATCACAACTTCGGCCATATCACATCACATGATCAATCGCTGCAAAAACAAGTTAGGCGTCCTCTAATTGTTGTTGCATCTTTACGTGGCTGCGATTGGGTTCTAGCAAGAACGTTTTCTTACCTACGAATCACCACAACGTGATTTTGTCAACTTCTATTTACCCTTCATAAGGGCCCTGTTCATCGAATCCGCTCCAACTAAAGTGGGAGAGAGCAGACACCCGCCAGCCACCTTATGCAACTAGTGCATGTCAATCGGTGGAACCGGTCTCACGTAAGCGTACGTGTAAGGTTGGTCCGGGCTGCTTCATCCCACAATACCGTTGAAGCAAGAAAAGACTAGTAGAGGCAAGTAAGTTGACAAGATCCACGCCCACAACAAATTGTGTTCTACTCGTGCATTAGAGAACTACGCATAGACCTAGCTCATGATGCCTTTGTTGGGGAACGTTGCAGAAAATTAAAATTTTCCCACGGTTTCACCAAGATCCATCTATGAGTTCATCTAAGCAACGAGTCATGGGAGAGAGTTTGCATCTACATACCACTTGTAGATCGCGTGCGGAAGCTTGCAAGGTGATGATGTAGTCGTACTCGACGTGATTCAATCACCGATGACCAAGTGTTGAGCGGACAACACCTCCGCGTTCAACACACGTGCAGTGACGGGTGGCGTCTCCTCCATCTTGATCCAGCAAGGAGGAAGGAGAGGTTGAGGAAGACAGCTCCACCGGCAGACGACGGCGTGGTGATGGTGGAGAAGCGGATCTCGGCTGAGGCTTCGCCGAGCACACAACGGAGGAGGAGAGGTGTTGGGGAGGGAGGGCTGCGCCTTGGCTTGTGGTGCAGCTGCCTCCCTCACCCTCCATTTATAGGGGAAGGGAGAAGGGGCGGCCCTCTAGATCCATCTAGAGGGGGGGCGGCCAAGGGAGGGGGACTTGCCCCCAAGCAAGGGGCGCCCTCTAGGGTTCCCCCTCAACCCTAGGCGCAAGGGCCCAAGGAAGGGGTGCGCCAGCCCACCAGGCTGGCTAACTCCCCACGCAGCCCAGTGGCCCCGGGAGGGGTGGCCCCTCCGGTGGACCTCCGGAACCCTTCCGGTGGCCCCAGACAATACCAGTATGCCCCAAACTTTCGGTGTCCTTTAACAACTTCCCATATATAAATCTTTACCTCCGGACCCTTAGGAACTCCTCGTGACGTCAGGGATCTCATCCGGACTCAACAATATTCGTAGTCACATACCAGTCTTCCTAATAACCCTAGCGCCACCGAACCTTAAGTGTGTAGACCCTACGGGTTGGAGACATCTTGAGACATGACCGAGACGACGCTCGGGCAATAACCAACAGCGGGTCCGGATACCCATGTTGGCTCCTACATGCTCCTCGATGATTTCATCGGTTGAACCACGATGTCGAGGATTCGATCAAACCTCAGTATGCAATTCCCTTTGTCAATCGGTGCGTTACTTGCGAGACTCGATCGTCGGTATCCCAATACCTTGTTCGGTCTCATTACCGCAAGTCACTTTACTGCATCCGCAATGCATGATCCGTGGCCAACACCTTGGTCACCTTGAGCTCATTATGATGATGCATTACCGAGTGGGCCCAGAGATACCTCTCCGTCATACGGAGTGACAAATCCGAGCCTCGATCCGTGTCAACCCAACAGATACTTTCGGAGATACCGTAATGCACCTTTATAGTCACCCGATTACGTTGTGACGTTTGATACACCCAAGGCACTCCTATGGTATCCGGAGTTACACGATCTCATGGTCGAAGGAAGAGATACTTGACATTGGCAAAGCTCTAGCAAACGAACTACACGATCTCTGTGCTATGCTTAGGATTGGGTCTTGTCCATCACATCATTCTCCCAATGATGTGATCCCGTTATCAATGACATCCAATGTCCATAGTCAGGAAACCATGACCATCTGTTGATCACAACGAGCTAGTCAACTAGAGGCTCACTAGGGACATATTGTGGTCTATGTGTTCACACGTGTATTACGATTTCTGGATAATACAGTTATAGCATGAACAAAAGACAATTATCATGAACAATGAAATATAATAATACTTTTATTATTGCCTCTAGGGCATATTTCCAACAATGTTGAGTTGGCGTATTTCGAGATTAGGATTTGTCACTCCGATTGTCGGAGAGGTATCTCTGGGCCCTCTCGGTAATGCACATCACTATAAGCCTTGCAAGCAATGTAGCTAATGAGTTAGTTACGGGATGATGCATTACGTAACGAGTAAAGAGACTTGCCAGTAAAGAGATTGAACTAGGTATTGGATACCGACGATCGAATCTCGGGCAAGTAACATACCAATGACAAAGGGAACAAGGTATGTTGTTATGCGGTTTGACCGATAAAGATCTTCGTAGAATATGTAGGAGCCAATATGAGCATCCAGGTTCCGCTATTGGTTATTGACCGGGAACAGTTCTAGGTCATGTCTACATAGTTCTCGAACCCGTACGGTCCGCACGCTTAACATTACGATGACAGTTTTATTATGAGTTTATAAGTTTTGATGTACCGAAGGTTGTTTGGAGTCCCGGATATGATCACGGACATGACGAGGAGTCTTGAAATGGTCGAGACATAAAGATTGATATATTGGACGACTATATTCGGACATCGGAAGTGTTCCGGGTGATTTCGGAGAGAACCGGAGTGCCGGAGGGGTTACCGGAACCCCTCGGGGAAGTATTGGGCCTTAGTGGGCCTGAGGGGAGAGAGAGGGCAGCAGCCCAGGAGGTGGCGCCCCCCCCCCCCCATGGGGAGTCCGAATTGGACTAGGGGAGGGGGCGCGGCCCCTCTTTCCCTCTCCCTCTCCCTCTCTTTCCTTCCCCTTCCTCCTTCCTAGTGGGACTAGGAAAGGGGAGTCCTACTCCCACTAGGAGGAGGACTCCCCCCTCCTTGGCGCGCCCCCTAGGGCCGGCCGGCCTCCCCCCTTGCTCCTTTATATACGGGGGCATGGGGCACCTCAAGACACACAAGTTGATCTTCGTGATAGTTCCTTAGCCGTGTGCGGTGCCCCCATCTACCATATTCCACCTCGGTCATATCGTTGCGGAGCTTAGGCGAAGCCCTGCGTCGGTAGAACATCATCATCGTCACCATGCCATCGTACTGATGGGGATCGTCATCGAGCTGAACGTGTGCTGAACTCGGAGGTGTCGTGCGTTCGGTACTCGGATCGGTCGGATCGTGAAGACGTACGACTACATCAACCGCGTTGTCATAACGCTTCCGCTTACGGTCTACGAGGGTACGTGGACAACACTCTCCCCTCTCGTTGCTATGCATCACCATGATCTTGCGTGTGCGTAGGAAATTTTTTGAAATTACTACTTTCCCCAACAGTGGCATCCGAGCCTAGGATTTATTCGTTGATGTTATATGCACGAGTAGAACACAAGTGAGTTGTGGGAGATACAAGTCATAATGCTTACCAGCATGTCATACTTTGGTTCAGCGGTATTGTTGGATGAAGCGGCCAGGACCGACATTACGCGTACGCTTGCGCGAGACTGATTTTACCGCCGTGCTTTGCACATAGGTGACTAGCGGGTGTTTGTTTCTCCAACTTTAGTTGAACCGAGTGTGGCTACGCCCGGTCCTTGCGAAGGTTAAAACAACACTAACTTGACGAACTATCATTGTGGTTTTGATGCGTAGGTAAGAACGGTTCTTGCTCAGCCCGTAGCAGCCACGTAAAATTTGCAACAACAAAGTAGAGGACGTCTAACTTGTTTTTGCAGGGCATGTTGTGATGTGATATGGTCAAGACGTGATGCTATATTTTATTGTATGAGATGATCATGTTTTGTAACCGGTTATCGGCAATGGCAGGAGCCATATGGTTGTCGCTTTATTGTATGAAATGCAAACGCATACTGTAATTGCTTTACTTTATCACTAAGCGGTAGCGATAGTCGAGAAGCAATAGATGGCATAACGACAACGATGCTACGATGGAGATCAAGGTGTCGCTACCGATGACGATGGTGATCACGACGGTGCTCGGAGATGGAGATCACAAGCACAAGATGATGATGGCCATATCATATCACTTATATTGATTGCATGTGATGTTTATCCTTTATGCATCTTATCTTGCTTTGATTGACGGTAGCATTTTAAGATGATCTCTCACTAAATTATCAAGAAGTGTTCTCCCTAAGTATGCACCGTTGCGAAAGTTCTTCGTGCTGAGACACCACGTGATGATCGTGTGTGATTGCTCTACGTTCAAATACAACGGGTGCAAAACAGTTGCACATGCGGAATACTCGGGTTAAACTTGACGAGCCTAGCATATACAGATATGGCCTCGGAACACGGAGACCGAAAGGTCGAACGTGAATCATATAGTAGATATGATCAACATAGTGATGTTCACCATTGAAACTACTCCATCTCACGTGATGATCGGACATGGTTTAGTTGATTCACGTGATCACTTAGATGACTAGAGAGATGTCTGTCTAAGTGGGAGTTCTTTAGTAATATGATTAATTGAACTTAAATTTATCATGAACTTAGTACCTGATAGTATTTTGCTTGTCTATGTTTGTTGTAGATAGATGGCTCATGTTGTTGTTCCATTGAATTTTAATGCGTTCCTTGAGAAAGATAAGTTGAAAGATGATGGTAGCAATTACACGGACTGGGTCCGTACCCTGAGGATTATCCTCATTGCTACACAGAAGAATTACGTCCTGGAAGGACCTTTGGGTGCCAGGCCTGCTACTGATGCAACTGACGACGTTAAGAACGTCTGGCAGAGCAAAGCTGATGATTACTCGATAGTTCAGTGTGCCATGCTTTACGGCTTGGAACCGGGTCTTCAACGACGTTTTGAACGTCATGGAGCATATGAGATGTTCCAGAAGTTGAAGTTAATATTTCAAGCAAATGCCTGGATTGAGAGATATGAAGTCTCCAATAAGTTCTATAGCTGTAAGATGGAGGAGAATAGTTATGTCAGTGAACACATACTCAAAATGTCTGGGTATAATAATCACTTGATTCAACCGGGAGTTAATCTTCACGATGATAGTGTCATTGATGTAATTCTTCAATCATTGCCACCAAGCTACAAGAGCTTTGTGATGAACTATAATATGCAAGGGATGGACAAGACTATTCCCGAGCTCTTCGCAATGCTAAAAGCTGCGGAGGTAGAAATCAAGAAGGAGCATCAAGTGTTGATGGTTAACAAGACCACCGTTTCAAGAAAAAGGGCAAAGGGAAGTAAAAGGGAACTTCAAGAAGAACAACAAACAAGTTGTCGCCCTAGAGAAGAAACCCAAGTCCGGACCTAAGCACGAGATCGAGTGCTTCTACCGCAAGCGGTGGATCCTTTCGGAAGCGGAACTGCCCCAAGTATTTGGCGGATAAGAAGGATGGCAAAGTGAACAAAGGTATATGTGATATACATGTTATTGATGTGTACCTTACTAATGCTCGCAGTAGTACCGGGGTATTTGATACTGGTTCTATTGCTAATATTTGCAACTCGAAACAGGGACTATGGATTAAGCGAAGATTGGCTAAGGACGAGGTGACGATGTGCGTGGGAAATGGTTCCAAAGTCGATGTGATCATGGTTGGCACGCTACCTCTACATCTACCATCGAGATTAGTTTTAGACCTAAATAATTGTTATTTGGTGCCAGCGTTGAGCATGAACATTATATCTGGATCTTGTTTGATGCGAGACGGTTATTCATTTAAGTCAGAGAATAATGGTTGTTCTATTTATATGAGTAATATCTTTTATGGTCATGCACCCTTGAAGAGTGGTCTATTTTTATTGAATCTCGATAGTAGTGATACACATATTCATAATGTTGAAGCCAAAAGATGCAGAGTTGATAATGATAGTGCAACTTATTTGTGGCACTACCGTTTAGGTCATATCGGTGTAAAACGCATGAAGAAACTCCATACTGATGGACTTTTGGAATCACTTGATTATGAATCACTTGGTACTTGCGAACTGTGCCTCATGGGCAAGATGACTAAAACGCCGTTCTCCGGAACTATGGAGCGAGCAACTGATTTATTGGAAATCATACATACTGATGTATGTGGTCCAATGAATATTGAGGCTTGCGGCGAGTATCGTTATTTTCTCACCTTAACAGATGATTTGAGCAGATATGGGTATATCTACTTGATGAAACACAAGTCTGAAACATTTGAAAAGTTCAAAGAATTTCAGAGTGAAGCGGAAAATCATCGTAACAAGAAAATAAAATTTCTACGATTTGATCGTGGAGGAGAATATTTGAGTTACGAGTTTGGTTTACATTTGAAGCAATGCGGAATAGTTTCGCAACTCACGCCACCCGGAACACCACAACGAAATGGTGTGTCCGAACGTCGTAATCGTACTTTACTAGATATAGTGCAATCTATGATGTCTCTTGCTGATTTACCGCTATCGTTTTGGGGTTATGCTTTAGAGACGGCCGCATTCATGTTAAATAGGGCACCATCAAAATCCGTTGAGACGACGCCTTATGAACTGTGGTTTGGCAAGAAACCAAAGTTGTCATTTCTTAAAGTTTGGGGCTGCGATGCTTATGTGAAGAAACTTCAACAGATAAGCTCGAACCCAAATCGGAGAAGTGTGTCTTCATAGGATACCCAAAAGAGACTATTGGGTACACCTTCTATCACAGATCTGAGGGCAAGATTTTCGTTGCTAAATTCGGATCCTTTCTAGAAAAGGAGTTTCTCTCGAAAGAAGTGAGTGGGAGGAAAGTAGAACTTGATGAGGTAACTGTACCTGCTCCCTTATTGGAAAGTAGTTCATCACAAGAACCAGTTCCTGTGACAACTACACCAATTAGTGATGAAGCTAACGATATTGATCATGAAACTTCAGATCAAGTTTCTAATGAACCTCGTAGGTCTACCAAAGTAAGATCCGCACCAGAGTGGTACGGTAATCCTATTCTGGAAGTCATGTTACTTGACCATGACGAACCTACGAACTATGAGGAAGCGACGATGAGCCCAGATTCTGCAAAATGGCTTGAAGCCATGAAATCTGAGATGGGATCCATGTATGAGAACAAAGTATGGACTTTGGTTGACTTGCCCGATGATCGGCAAGCCATTGAGAATAAATGGATCTTCAAGAAGAAGACTGGCGCTGATGGTAATGTAACTGTCTATAAAGCTCGACTTGTTGCGAAAGGTTTTCGACAAGTTCAAGGAGTTGACTACGATGAGACTTTCTCACCCGTAGCGATGCTTAAGTCTGTCCGAATCATGTTCGCAATTGCCGCGTTTTATGATTATGAAATTTGGCAGATGGATGTCAAAACTGCATTCCTGAATGGATTTCTGGAAGAAGAGTTGTATATGATGCAACCAGAAGGTTTTGTCGATCCAAAAGGTGCTAACAAAGTGTGCAAACTCCAGCGATCAATTTATGGACTGGTGCAAGCATCTCGGAGTTGGAATAAACGTTTTGATAGTGTGATCAAAGCATATGGTTTTATACAGACTTTTGGAGAAGCCTGTATTTACAAGAAAGTGAGTGGGAGCTCTGTAGCATTTATTGAAGGAAATATGCCCTAGAGGCAATAATAAAGTTATTATTTATTTCCTTATTTCATGATAAATGTTTATCATTCATGCTAGAATTGTATTAACCGGAAACATGATACATGTGTGAATGCATAGACAAAACAACATGTCACTAGTATGCCTCTACTAGACTAGCTTGTTAATCAAAGATGGTTATGTTTCCTAACCATGAACAAGGAGTTGTTATTTGATTAATGAGGTCACATCATTAGTAGAATGATCTGATTGACATGACCCATTCCCTTAGCTTAGCACACGATCGTTTAGTATGTTGCTCTTGCTTTTATCCATGACTTATACATGTTCCTGTAACTATGAGATTATGCAACTCCGTTTACGGAGGAACACTTTGGTGCTACCAAACGTCACAACGTAATCGGGTGATTATAAAGGAGTACTACAGGTGTCTCCAAAGGCAAATGTTGGGTTGGCGATTTTGAGATTAGGTTTTGTCACTCCGATTGTCGGAGAGGTATCTCTGGGCCCTCTCGGTAATGCACATCATCTGAAGCCTTGCAAGCACTACAACTAATGAGTTAGTTGTGAGATGATGTATTACGGAACGAGTAAAGAGACTTGCGGTAACGAGATTGAACTAGGTATTGGATACCGACGATCGAATCTCGGGCAAGTAACATACCGATGACAAAGGAACAACGATGTTGTTATGCGATCGACCGATAAAGATCTTCGTAGAATATGTAGGAACCAATATGGGCATCCAGGTCCCCTGTTGGTTATTGACCGTGAATAGTTCTAGGTCATGTCTACATTGTTCTCGAACCGTAGGGTCCGCACGCTTAAGGTTTCGATGGATGGTTATTATGAGTTTATGTATTTTGATGTACCGAAGGAGTTCGAGTCCGGATGTGATCACGGACATGACGAGGAGTCTCGAAATGGTCGAGACATAAAGATTGATATATTGAAGCCTATGTTTGGAGTTGGAATGGTTCCGGTAAAACGGAATTTATCGGAGTACTAGGGAGGTTACGGAACCCCCGGAGGTAAATGGGCCTCGATGGGCCTTAGTGGAAAGGAGAAGGGGCAGCCCTAGGAGGAGGCGCGCCTCCCCCCCTTCCCTAGTCCTACTAGGACTAGGAGAAGGGCGCCCCCTCTCTCTTTCCCTCCCAGGAATCCTAGTCCAACTAGGATTAGGGGAATCCTACTCCCAGAGGGAGTAGGACTCCCTGGCGCGCCTCCTCTTGGCCGCCGGCCCCCTCCCCCCTTGGCTCCTTTATATACTGAGGTAGAGGCACCCCATGGACACAAGTTTGATCTTTGGATCGTTCCTTAGCCGTGTGCGGTGCCCCCCTCCACCATATTCCACCTCGGTTATACCGTCGCGAAGCTTAGGCGAAGCCCTGCGCCGGTGAAACATCAAGATCGTCACCACGCCGTCGTCTTGTGGAACTCTCCTCGACACTCGGCTGGATCGGAGTACGAGGGGCGTCATCGAGCTGTACGTGTGTCAAGAACTCGGGGCGCCGAGTGCTTGGCGCCGGATCGGTCGGATCGCGAGGAGAACGTCGACTACTTCCTCTACGTTGTGATCGCTTCGCCGGGTCTACAAGGGTATGTAGACAACACTCTCCCCTCTCGTTGCTATACATCACCATGATCTTGCGTGTGCGAGGAAAATTTTTGAAATTACTCGTTCCCCAACGGTGGCATCCGAGCCTAGGTTTTTCTATGGTTTGATGTTTTGCACGAGTAGAACACAAGTGAGTTGTGGGCGATACAAGTCATACTACCTACCAGCATGTCATACTTTGGTTCAGCGGTATTGTGAGATGAAGCGGCCCGGACCGACATTACGCCAGACGCTTACGCGAGACTGGTTTCACCGCCACGAGCACTCGTTGCTTAAAGGTGACTGGTGGGTGCTGTCTCTCTCACTTTAGTTGAACCGAGTGTGACTACGCCCGGTCCTTGAGAAGGTTAAACGGAGTCTATTTGACGAAGTATCGTTGTGGTTTTGATGCGAGGTGAGACTGGTTCTTGCTTAAGCCCGTAGCAGCCACGTAAAACTTGCAACAACAAAGTAGAGGACGTCTAACTTGTTTTTGCAGGCATGTTGTGATGTGATATGGTCAAGGCGTGATGCTATATTTTATTGTATGAGATGATCATGTTTTGTAACGAAGTTATCGCAATCGGCTGGAGCCATATGGTTGTCGCTTTATTGTATGCAATGCAATCGCTGTAATGCTTTACTTTATCACTAAGCGGTAGCGATAGTCGAGAAGCATAAGTTTGGCGAGACGACAACGATGCTACGATGGAGATCAAGGTGTCGCGCCGGTGGCGATGGTGATCATGGTGGTGCCGCAAGATGGAGATCATGAAGCACAAGATGATGATGACCATATCATATCACTTATATTGATTTGCATGTGATGTTTATCCTTTTATGCATCTTATCTTGCTTTGATTGACGGTAGCATTATAAGATGATCTCTCACTAAATTATCAAGAAGTGTTCTCCCGAGTATGCACCGTTGCCAAAGTTCGTCGTGCCCGGACACCACGTGATGATCGGGTGTGATAAGCTTCACGTCCATCTACAACGGGTGCAAGCCAGTTTTGCACACGCAGAATACTCGGGTTATACTTGACGAGCCTAGCATATGCAGATATGGCCTCGGAACACGGAGACCGAAAGGTCGGCGTGAATCATATAGTAGATATGATCAACATAAGATGTTCACCATTGAAAACTACTCCATTTCACGTGATGATCGGTTATGGTTTAGTTGATTTGGATCACGTGATCACTTAGATGACTAGAGAGATGTCTTTCTAAGTGGGAGTTCTTAAGTAATATGATTAATTGAACTTAAATTTATCATGAACTTAGTACCGATAGTATCTTGCTTGTTTATGTTTGATTGTAGATAGATGGCTCGTCTTTGTTGTTCCGTTGAATTTTAATCGTTCCTTGAGAAAGCAAAGTTGAAAGATGATGGTAGCAATTACACGGATCGGGTCCGTGAATTTGAGGATCATCCTCATTGCTGCCTGTAAGAGTTACGTCTGGATGCACCGCTAGGTGACAGTGCTCGATGCAGATCTGGCCGACGGCGTTAAGAGCGTCTGGCGAGCAAAGTCGATGACTACTCTATAGTTCATTGTGCCATGCTTTACGGCTTAGAACCGGGTCTTCAACGACGTTTTGAGCGTCATGGAGCATATGAGATGTTCCAGAGTTGAAGTTGATATTCCAAAGAATGCCCGGATTGAGAGATATGAAGTCTCCAATAAGTTCTATAGCTGCAAGATGGAGGAGAATAGTTACATTAGTGAGCATATACTCGTAATGTCCGGGTACTACAATCACTTGACACAATTGGGAGTTAATCTTCCGGATGATTGTGTCATTGA
This sequence comes from Aegilops speltoides, assembly GCA_021437245.1. NCBI lineage: Eukaryota > Viridiplantae > Streptophyta > Magnoliopsida > Poales > Poaceae > Aegilops > Aegilops speltoides. Next base: position 133,538,378 of record CM038142.1, on the reverse strand, counting down.
TGTAATTCTCAATCACGCCACCAAGCTACAAAAGCTTCGTGATGAACTATAATATGCAAGGGTTAGTGAAAACTATACCGAGCTCTTCGCAATGCTAAAAGCTGCGGAGGTAGAAATCAAGAAGGAGCATCAAGTGTTGATGGTCAATAAGACCACTAGTTTCAAGAAGAAAGGCAAAGGAAGAAGAAAGGAATCTCAAGAAGAACAGCAAGCAAGTTGTTGCTCGGGAGAAGAAACCCAAGTCGGCCCTAAACCTGAAATCGAGTGTTTCTACCGCAAAGCAGATCGTCTTTGGAAGCGGAACTGCCCCAAGTATTTGGCGGATAAGAAGGATGGCAAGGTGAACAAAGGTATATGTGATATACATGTTATTGATGTGTACCTTACTAGAGCTCGCAGATAGCACTGGTATTTGATCTTGGTTACATTGCTAATATTTGCAACTCGAAGCAGGGACTACGGATTAGCGAACACGGCAAAGGACGAGGTGACGATGCGCGTGGGAAATGGTTCCAAAGTCGATGTGATCGCGGTCGGCACGCTACCTCTACATCTACCTTCGGATTAGTTTTAGACCTAAATAATTGTTATTTGGTGCTGCGTTGAGCATGAACATTATATCTGGATCTTGTTTGATGCGAGACGGTTATTCATTTATCGAGAGAATAATGGTTGTTCTATTTATATGAGTAATATCTTTTATGGTCATGCACCCTTGAGGAGTGGTCTATTTCGATGAATCTCGATAGTAGTGATACACATATTCATAATGTTGAAACCAAAAGATGCAGAGTTGATAATGAAAGTGCAACTTATTTGTGGTACTCGCCGTTTAGGTCATATCGGTGTAAAGCGCATGAAGAAACTCCATCTTGATGGACTTTTGGAGTCACTTGATTATGAATCACTTGGCACTTCGAACCGTGCCTCATGGGCAAGATGACTAGAACACCGTTCTCGGTACTATGGAGAGAGCAACGGATTTGTTGGAAATCATACATCTGAGATGTATGTGGTCCAATGAATGTTGAGGCTCGTGGCGGATATCGTTATTTTCTCACCTTCACAGATGACTTAAGCAGATATGGGTATATCTACTTAATGAAACATAAGTCTGAAACGTTTGAAAAGTTCAAAGAATTTCAGAGTGAAGTTGAAAATCATCGTAACAAGAAAATTAAATTTCTACGATCGATCGTGGAGGTGAATATTTGAGTTACGAGTTTGGTCTACATTTGAAACAATGCGGAATAGTTTCGCAACTCACGCCACCGGAACACCACAGCGTAATGGTGTGTCCGAGCGTCGAATCGTACTTTACTAGATATGGTACGATCTATGATGTCTCTTCTGATTTACCGCTATCGTTTTGGGGTTATGCTCTAGAGACGGCCGCATTCACATTGAATAGAACACCGTCGAAATCCGTTGAGACGACACCTTATGAACTGTGGTTTGGCAAGAAACCAAAGTTGTCGTTTCTTAAAGTTTGGGGGTGCGATGCTTATGTGAAAAAGCTTCAACCTGATAAGCTCGAACCCAAATCGGAGAAATGTGTCTTCATAGGATACCCAAAGGAAACAGTTGGGTACACCTTCTATCACAGATCCGAAGGCAAAACATTCGTTGCTAAGAATGGATCCTTTCTAGAGAAGGAGTTTCTCTCGAAAGAAGTGAGTGGGAGGAAAGTAGAACTTGATGAGGTAATAGTACCTTCTCCCTTACTTGAAAGTAGTTAAATCGCAGAAAACGGTTTCGAGACATCTACACCAAGTAGCGAGGAAGTTGATGATGTTGATCATGAAACTTGAGATCAAGTTCTTCGCAGAACCTCGTAGATCAACCAGAGTAAGATCCGCACTGAGTGGTACGGTAATCCTGTTCGGAAGTCATGCTACTAGATCATGATGAACCTACGAACTATGAAGAAGCGATGGTGAGCCCTCCATAAAATGGCTTGAGGCCATGAAATCGAGATGGGATCCATGTATGAAAACAAAGTGTGGACTTTGGTTGACTTGCCCGAGGGTAGGCAAGCAATAGAAAACAAGTGGATCTTCAAGAAGAAGACCGACACGACGGTAATGTTATCGTCTATAAAGCTCGACTTGTCGCAAAAGGTTTTCGACAAGTTCAAGGGATTGACTACGATGAGACCTTCTCACCGTAGCGATGCTTAAGTCCGTCCGAATCATGTTAGCAATTGCCGCATTTTATGATTATGAAATTTGGCAAATGGATGTAAAGCGCATTCTGAATGGATTTACGGAAGAAGAGTTGTATATGATGCAACCGAAGGTTTTATCGATCCAAAGGAGCTAACAAAGTGTGCAAGCTCCAATGATCCATATATGGACTGGTGCAAGCATCTCGGAGTTGGAATAAACGCTTTGATAGTGTGATCAAAGCATTTGGGTTTATCTGAGACTTTTGGAGAAGCATGTATTTACAAGAAAGTGAGTGGGAGCTCAGAGCATTTACGATATTATATGTGGATGACATATTGCTGATCGGAAATGATATAGAATTCTGGATAGCATAAAGGGATACTTGAATAAGAGTTTTTCAATGAAAGACCTCGGTGAAGCTGCTTACATATTGAGCATCAAGATCTATAGAGATAGATCAAGGCGCTTGATAAGTTTTTCAATGAGTACATGCCTTGACAAGATTTTGAAGTAGTTCAAAATGGATCAGTCAAAGAAAGAGTTCTTGCACGTGTTACAAGGTGTGAAATTGAGTAAGACTCAAAACCCGACCACTGCGAGAAGATAGAAAGAGAATGAAAGTCATTCACTATGCCTTGGCCATAGTTTCTATAAAGTATGCCATCTTGTGTACCGGATCTATTGTATACCTTGACCGAAGTTTAGCAAGGAGTACAATAGTGATCTAGGAGTAGATCATCGGACAGCGGTCAAAATTATCCTTAGTGGAATAAGGATATGTTTCTCGATATGGAGGTGACAAAGAGCTCATCGTGGCAGTTACGTTGATGCAAGCTTTGACACGATCCGGACGATTCTAAATCGCAGACCGGATACGATTTACACTAAGCGGAGGAGCTGTCGGTTGGTGCAGTTCTAAACAAAGCGTCGTGGCGGGATCTACATGTGAAGCGGAATACATAGCAGCCGGAAGCAGCTAATGAAGGAGTGCGGATGAAGGAGTTCATATCCGATCTAGGTGTCATACCTAGTGCATCGGGTCCAATGAAAATCTTCGTGACAATCTTGGAGCTATTGCCTTAGCGAAGGAATCCAGATTTCACAAGAGGACCAAGCACATCAAGAGACGCTTCAATTCCATCCGGACTTAGTCCAGACGGGAGACATAGAGATTTGCAAGATACATACGGATCTGAATGTTGCGAGACCCATTGACTAAGCCTCTTCCACGAGCAAAACATGATCAGCACCAAGACTCCATGGGTGTTAGAATCATTACTATGTAATCTAGATTATTGACTCTAGTGCAAGTGGGAGATGAAGGAAATATGCCCTAGAGGCAATAATAAAGTTATTATTTATTTCCTTATTTCATGATAAATGTTTATCATTCATGCTAGAATTGTATTAACAGGAAACATGATACATGTGTGAATGCATAGACAAAACAACATGTCACTAGTATGCCTCTACTACACTAGCTTGTTAATCAAAGATGGTTATGTTTCCTAACCATGAACAAGGAGTTGTTATTTGATTAATGAGGTCACATCATTAGTAGAATGATCGATTGACATGACCCATTCCCTTAGCTTAGCACACGATCGTTTAGTATGTTGCTCTTGCTTTTATCCATGACTTATACATGTTCCCGTAACTATGAGATTATGCAACTCCGTTTACGGAGGAACACTTTGGTGCTACCAAACGTCACAACGAATCGGGTGATTATAAAGGAGTACTACAGGTGTCTCCAAAGGCAAATGTTGGGTTGGCGTATTTCGAGATTAGGTTTTGTCACTCCGATTGTCGGAGAGGTATCTCTGGGCCCTCTCGGTAATGCACATCATCAAGCCTTGCAAGCACTACAACTAATGAGTTAGTTGTGAGATGATGTATTACGGAACGAGTAAAGAGACTTGCGTAACGAGATTGAACTAGGTATTGGATACCGACGATTGAATCTCGGGCAAGTAACATACCGATGACAAAGGAACAACGTATGTTGTTATGCGGTCTCGACCGATAAAGATCTTCGTAGAATATGTAGGAACCAATATGGGCATCCAGGTCCCGCTGTTGGTTATTGACCGTGAATAGTTCTAGGTCATGTCTACATTGTTCTCGAACCGTAGGGTCCGCACGCTTAAGGTTTCGATGGCGATGTTATTATGAGTTTATGTATTTTGATGTACCGAAGGAGTTCGAGTCCGGATGTGATCACGGACATGACGAGGAGTCTCGAAATGGTCGAGACATAAAGATTGATATATTGGAAGCCTATGTTTGGAGTTCGAATGGTTAGTAAAACGGAATTTCTGGAGTACCGGAGGTTACTGGAACCCCGGGAGGTAAATGGGCCTCGATGGGCCTTAGTGGAAAGGAGAAGGGCAGCCCTAGGAGGGCGCGCCCCCCTTCCCTAGTCCTACTAGGACTAGGAGAAGGGCCGCCCCCTCTCTCTCTTTCCCCCCAGGAATCCTAGTCCAACTAGGATTAGGGGGGGAATCCTACTCCCAGAGGGAGTAGGACTCCCTGGCGCGCCTCCTCTTGGCCGCCGGCCCCCTCCCCCCTTGGCTCCTTTATATACTGAGGTAGAGGCACCCCATGGACACAAGTTTGATCTTTGGATCGTTCCTTAGCCGTGTCGGTGCCCCCTCCACCATATTCCACCTCGGTTATACTGTCATGAAGCTTAGGCGAAGCCTGCTGGCCGTGAAACATCAAGATCGTCACCACGCCGTCGTCTTGTGGAACTCTCCTCGACACTCGGCTGGATCGAGTCGAGGGGCGTCATCGAGCTGCACGTGTGTCAAGAACTCGGGCGTCGAGTAACGGCGCCGGGATCGGTCGGATCGCGAGGAGAACGTCGACTACTTCCTCTACGTTGTGATCGCTTCCGCTTCGGGTCTACAAGGGTATGTAGACAACACTCTCCCCTCTCGTTGCTATACATCACCATGATCTTGCGTGTGCGTAGGAAATTTTTTGAAATTACTACGTTCCCCAACATTTATGATATTATATGTAGATGACATATTGTTAATCGGAAATGATATAGAATTTCTGGATAGCATGAAGGGATACTTGAATAAAAGTTTTTCAATGAAAGACCTCGGTGAAGCTACTTACATATTGGGCATCAAGATCTATAGAGATAGATCAAGCCGCTTAATTGGACTTTCACAAAGCACATACCTTGATAAAGTTTTGAAAAAGTTCAATGGATCAGGCAAAGAAAGGATTCTTGCCTGTATTACAAGGTGTGAAGTTGAGTCAGACACAATGCCCGACTACAGCAGAAGATAGAGAGAAAATGAAAGATGTTCCCTATGCTTCAGCCATAGGCTCTATCATGTATGCAATGTCATGTGTGTACCGGACTGGCGTATGCTTGGCAATAAGCTTGGCAGGAAGGTACCAAAGTAATCTAGGAGTGGATCACTGGACAGCGGTCAAGAACATCCTGAAATACCTGAAAAGGACTAAGGATATGTTTCTCGTTTATGGAGGTGACAAAGAGCTAGTCGTAAATGGTTACGTCGATGCAAGCTTTGACACTGATCCAAATGATTCTAAATCGCAAACTGGATACGTGTTTTTATTAAACGGTGGAGCTGTAAGTTGGTGCAGTTCTAAACAAAGCGTCGTGGCGGGATCTACATGTGAAGCGGAGTACATAGTCGCTCGGAAGCAAAGCAAATGAAGGAGTCGGATGAAGGAGTTCATTTCCGATCTAGGTGTCATACCTAATGCATCGGGACCAATGAAGATCTTCTGTGACAATACTGGTGCAATTGCCTTGGCAAAGGAATCCAGATTTCACAAGAGGACCAAGCACATCAAGAGACGCTTCAATTCCATCCAGGACCAAGTCCAGGTGGGAGACATAGAGATTTGCAAGACACATACGGATCTGAATGTTGCAGACCCGTTGACTAAGCCTCTTTCACGAGCAAAACATGATTAGCACCAAGACTCCATGGGTGTTAGAATCATTACTGTGTAATCTAGATTATTGACTCTAGTGCAAGTGGGAGACTGAAGGAAATATGCTCTAGAGGCAATAATAAAGTTATTATTTATTTCCTCATATCATGATAAATGTTTATTATTCATGCTATAATTGTATTACCTGGAAACATGATACATGTGTGAATACATAGACAAACATAACATCACTAGTATGCCTCTACTTGACTAGCTCATTAATCAAAGATGGTTATGTTTCCTAACCATGGACATGTGTTGTCATTTGATTAACGGGATCACATCATTAGGAGAATGATGTGATTGACATGACCCATTCCGTTAGCCTAGCACTTGATCGTTTAGTATGTTGCTATTGCTTTCTTCATGACTTATACATGTTCCTATGACTATGAGATTATGCAACTCCCGTTTACCGAAGGAACACTTTGTGTGCTACCGAATGTCACAACGTAACTGGGTGATTATAAAGGAGCTCTACAGATGTCTCCAAAGGTACATGTTGAGTTGGCGTATTTCGAGATTAGGATTTGTGAAAGCACATTTGCTCCCTGGGTGGTTTTGGTAATTAATGACAACATACTTTGTGGTTGGACTAATGCTTTTATCAAGTATGTTTCAGGAAGGTCAATCACATTGGCATGGCAAAAGGATCAAGAGGTGGACCCTCAAAATGCTAAGGCAAGCATTGGCAAAAGCTCAAGACTCCATTTTGGTTTAGTGATCCAAGATCACATTGAGTCCATAGGAAAGCCAATACTATTAAAGGGATGAGGTTATGATGATGATCTGGTTGCTCAAAGTGCTTAGTGATACATCTCCTAAACTATCAAAGCAACTTTCACTACCATATACACTCATAAGTAATCTCGGTCCCACCGATATTCCAAACTCAGTCACACCGAGATGAACCACCTCAGCCACAAAGCCAAACCCTAGAAAACTCGGATTTTCCGATTCGAACTCGGTCTCACGAAACTTGAGTTATAAGCTTCAGAATACATCATCAAATCGGTGTCACCGAGATGATGAAGTCGGTGCCACCGAGATTGGCAAGCTCCTGTCTTTGCACGAATCGGACTAACCGAGATTGTATTTTCGGTCCCACCAAAAATCCCAACGTTCACATGATTTGAACTTTCGGTCTCACCGAGTTGTCAACTTCGGTCTCACCGAGATTGGTCAAATGTGTGTAACGGTTGGATTTTGTGTGGAGGCTATAAATACCCTCCACCCCTCTTCATTAGAGAGAGAGCCATCGAAAGAACTACCACTCCTACCTTACATTTACGAGAAGAGAACTACCTACCCTTGTGTTGAGATCAAGTTGCTCCACTCCCACCATATGAAGCTTGATCTCTAGCCTTCCCAAGTTGCTTTCCACTCAATCCTTTCTTCCACCACAGCCAAATCGGTGAGGAGAGTTGAGTGTTGGGGAGATTATCATTTGAAGCACAAGAGCAAGGAGTTCATCATCATCAACACCATCTATTACCTTTTGGAGGTGGTGCCTCCTAGGTTGGTTAGGTGTCGCTTGGGAGCCTCCGTCGAGATGTGGAGTTGAACCAAGAAGTTTGTAAGGGCAAGGAGATCGCCTACTTCGTGAAGATCTACCCGAGTAAGGCTAGCCCTCCGTGGGCGTGAGCCATGATGGCATAGACAAGGTTGCTTCTTCGTGGACCCTTCATGGGTGGAGCCCTCCGTGGACTCTCGCAGCCGTTACCCTCCGTGGGTTGAAGTCTCCATCAACGTGGAAGTACGATAGCACCACCTATCCGAACCACGAGAAAAATCACCGCGTCTCCAAATTGCGTTTGATCTTCTCCACTTCTCTTTACTACTTGTGCAATTTACTTTCCGCTGCCCATACTCTAGAATTGCATGTGTAGTATGCTACTTGACTTGTGTGTGTTATGCAAAATCTGCCAAAAACTTGTCTTTGTCAAAAGGCATAATTTTTATCTTGTCGAGTAGTCTAATCCCCCCTCTAGACACTCTCACCTTCTTGATCCTACAATTGGTATCGAGCATTGGTCTCCATTGCTTTGGTTTACACACCATTGGAGGAAGATGGGCGGTGTCACGTTTGGGAGTGTTAGCCATAGAGTGCCTATTCTTAATGGAGTGTCCTATAACTCGTGGAGGATTGAAATGCTTATTATCTTTAAGATGTATAACTTGCGCAAATATGTTGAAACCCCATATGTACCTCCATTTGACCCCTTGCACCCTACCATGGATGAAGAGCTTGATTTGCTTCGTAACCTTAGAACCGTAAATCTTATCATTAGAGGTTTGCCCGATAACTTGCTTAAGCTCGTTACAAACTTTGAGTGCGCCTATGCTATGTGGAAGTTCTTGGAAGAACTTTATCCGGACTACTCTTTGAGAGGTCTTGATGAAATTCTATTCAAGACTATTGAATTTGATATGATGCGCCCCAATGATCCCAACTTTGATAAATGCTTCTTTGAGCTTCGTGATCTTATGAAAAAGAAGGGTGATCCTTGTCTTATCAATGATCTAATTAGAAATGCTCTTGTATTGCATTCCGATGATTATTGTCACATTGACAAAACTAATGCAAGTCGTTGTCAAATTGACCTAGGTGTTGATGATGAACAATCTATGGGTCGATATGATGATGAGCATGAGCATGATGATGATTACTCCGATTCGGACACCGAGCTAGACAAGATCATGAAGAGTCTCAATCTTATGGCAAATCTGAGAGACTACATATCCGTGGAAAAGAGTGGATTCTTGATAGTGGATGCACCGATCACATGACCGGAGGCGAAGACATGTTTCGAGAGCTTGCAAAGAACAATGGTCCACATAAGTATGTGACTTTTGGAGACAACTCCAAGGGTAAGGTACTTGGCCTTGGTAAGGTGGCCATATCTCATGATAGCTCTATTCAAAATGTCATGCTTGTTGAATCACTTGGATACAATTTACTTTCCGTGTCTAGACTAGCTGATTTTGGATTCAATGTGCTATTCACCGAAGTAGATTGCCAAGTCTTTCGCCGTGACAATCATAACATGGTATTTACCGGTATCCGTAGAGGTGATCTATATATTGTTGATTTCACTAAGAAAGCCCAACCTAGAACTTGCTTCATTGCTAAATCCGCTAAAGGTTGGTTATGGCATAGAAGGCTTGGACATGTTGGTATCGTAATCTAGACAAGCTAATCAAAGGTGATCATATTCTTGGTGTTAAAGATGTCTTCTTTGACAAAGATAGACTTTGTAGTGCTGTCAGCAGGAAAACAAGTAGGTGGAAGTCATCCGTGAAGAACATCATGACCACAAGGAGACCGCTTGAGCTTCTTCATATGGATCTCTTGGTCCCAATGCTTACAAAAGCCTTGGTGGTAACTCCTTTGGTCTAGTTATAGTTGATGATTATTCATTTCGTGGGTATTTTTCCTTGATGACAAATCGCGAGTTCAGAGAATCTTCAAAACCTTTGCCGAAAGGCCCAAAATCAATTTGAGGTGAAGATCAAGAAAGTTCGGAGTGACAATGGAACGGAGTTCAAGAACGCCCATATAGACTCTTTTCTCGATGAGGAAGGGATTCTACATGAGTTCTCGACTACGTACACTCCTCAACAAAATGGAGTTGTTGAGAGGAAGAACGAACGCTCATAGAGATGGCGAGAACGATGCTTGATGAATACAAGACATCAAGCACTTTTGGGGAGAAGCCGTCGAGACGACTTGTCATGCTATCAACAGGCTTTATCTTCATAAGCTTCTCGGCAATACTTCATCTGAGCTCCTCACCGTAACAAACCCCAAGTGGGATACTTTCGTGTCTTTGGTTGAAATGCTATATCCTTGATAAGCATCGTCGGTCTAAATTTGCTCCTAAAGCTCATGAAGGCTTTTTCTTGGTTATGGATCAAACTCCCACACCTACCGTGTCTACAATAATTTCACCGAAAGGTTGAAGAGGCGGTAGATGTGAAGTTTGATGAATCTAATGGCTCGCAAGTAGAGCAAATGCCTATTGATGTAGGAGACAAGGACCCATCGGAAGCCATCCAAGATTTATCTATTGGAAAGATCCGTCCCATGGAAGTGAAGGAGAGTACCTCATCTACATATGTGGAGCCCCCTACCTCACGGCAAGATGAACCTCAAGGCAACATGGAGGCCTCCACAAGTGGAACTCACCAAGATGAGGAAGTGCAACAAGAAGATCCACCACAACCTCCTTCTCCACCGCCTCAAGACAACACCAACAACAATGAAGAAGAAGAGGAAGATGAGGATGATGAGGAAGCTCAGCCACAACCTCAACAAAAGCTATCCCGAGTCGGGCAAGAGTCAAGAAAAATCATCCGTGGAACAAATGATGAGCGACATCGACTCAGGAGAATCACTCGCTCTAAAACTCGCTTAGCTAACTTTTGTGAGCATTACTCATTTATCTCTAGTATTGAACCTATGAAGGTAGAAGAAGCACTTGAAGACCGGATTGGGTGAGCGCTATGCACGAAGAGCTACACAACCGAGAGGAACAATGTATGGACTCGGTAGAGAAGCCCAAGGATGATCAAAACGTCATTGGAACCAAATGGGTGTTTGAACAAGCAAGATGAAGATGGACAAGTCATCCGCAACAAGGCTCGTCTCGTAGCTCAAGGTTACACACAAGTCGAAGGTATGGACTATGGTGAGACCTATGCCCCCGTTGCTAGACTTGAGTCCATTCACATTCTTCTTGCTTATGCCAATCACCATGATATTACTCTCTATCAAATGGATATTAAAAGTGCTTTCCTAAATGGTGAAATTGAGGAGGAAGTATTTGTGAAACAACCTCCGGATTTGTGAATCCTAAAAGCCTAATCATGTTTACAAGTTGCACAAAGCTCTTTATGGTCTTAAACAAGCTCCTAGAGCTTGGTACAAATCTTGACTAGCTTTCTTCTTGAAAAAGGCTTTGAGATTGGAAAAATAGACTCAACGCTATTCACTTAAAAGGGTTGATGGTGAACTATTTGTGTGCCAAATATATGTTGATGATATTATCTTTGGTTCAACTAACCCTCATTTTAGCGAGAAGTTTGGAAAGCTCATCATGGAGAATACGAGATGTCCATGATGAGTGAACTCAAATTCTTCCTTGGGTTGCAAATCAAGCAATCTAAGGAGGTACCTTTGTCTCACAAACAAAGTACACCAAGGATCTCTTCAAGAAGTTCAACATGCAAGAAAGCAAAGGTATGAGAACCCCATGCCTACTAGTGGACATAATGACTTGACAAAAGATGGAGAACCCGTTGATCAAAAGGTTTACCGATCTATGATTGGTTCTCTACTATATCTTTGTGCTTCTCGTCGACATAATGTTGAGTGTATGCATGTGTGCTCGATATCAAGCAGCCCCTAAAGAATGTCATCTTAAAGCTGTTAAAAGAATTGTGAGATATTTGATACACACACCAAACTTTGGCATTTGGTATCCTAAGAGGGCCTCTTTCGACCTTGTTGGCTATTCCGACTCGGACTATGCGGTGTGCGGGGTTGATAGAAAGTCAACTTCGGTACATGTCAATTCCTTGGTCGATCCCTTGTATATTGGTCCTCCAAGAAACAAAATTCGGTATCATTATCCACTGCCGAAGCAGAATATATTGCTGCTGGTTCATGTTGTGCTCAGTTGCTATGGATGACACAAATGCTTAAGGATTATGGGATACATGTGAGACATGTTCCTTGCTTTGTGACAATGAGAGTGCGATTAAGATTGGACACAATCCGTGCAACACTCTCGAGCGAAACATATTGAAGTTCATCACCATTTCATTCGTGATCACATTGCCAAGGGTGACATCAATCTTAAGCATGTTAGATCTTGACAAACAACTCGCGATATCTTTACAAAACCGCTTGATGAGAAGGTGTTTTGTCGCTAAGGAGTGAGTTGAACATCATTGATGCTTCAAACTTGGAGTGAAAACTCCATTGATGCATGCAAGGCATGAGCCTACTTGACTAATCCTTGATATTTCTCTTATGATGATGATCATATGTCTTGGACACATTTGCCCCCTTGTATTGCATCTAACTCCTTGCAGGTACTTGGATGATCTACATGCCACAAGATTACCACACACTCAAATCTTGAGTAATCTTGTCATTGACCAAGTATCTACCCCTTTGGGATGTTGAGTTCAAGGAACAAAATTCCACATATCCTTTTTGACATCTTATACATCTAGTAGTTCACTCTTGTCATCTTGGATATCCTAGAGTATTTCCTTGCTTGCCTAACCCATGTAGGAAGATGAACTACACAAGTGGAAATGGCGCTCTAACTACACATTCAATGAGCACCTACATCAAGTTCACCTACATGAGCAAAGCAACAACAAGCCCAAGGTATGTTCTTCACATCTTTAAGGAGCTTTGCTCAAAGACATGAGTACAAGCAGCTTCATAAGATGTGATCACATCAAATGCTTAATCGAAAAATGGAAACCCCATTTTGAGCTTAAACGATGAGTATGACCTATGATCAAATGTTCTCATTTGACTCCTAAGTCAAAATACTCAAACATAGGTGACCTAGTCGACGACCCCTATCTAGATGAAGTACATATGTTTTGGAGTGCTTTGTTTCTGTTTTCTCTTATGTTCTCTCATTGAGTTTTCTTAAAAAAAACTTCATCTAGGAATCTTTTTTATTTCTATTCTTCTGTTTTTGTGAATCTCCTTTTGGCTCTGACCAATTCCCTGAAAAATCATCTACCAATTCATTGCAAATCCCTTAAAACATTCCTTGCAAAGTGAGCTGAATTATTTCTGTATTTCCTTGGAATTAAACTCGGCGTCACCGACTTAAATATTTCGGTCTGACCGAAAAGGATCTGCCCTAAGTCCATGACTTTCGGACCCACCGATCCATCTTATTTCGGTGTCACCGATTTACTTCTTTCAGGATATCATCTTCTGCAGCTCCACTGATTTTATTGCCCTGTTGTGATTCTTAAGGATCCCACTTCTTTCCATCTTCCCTGACCTTCCTAGTTTGCTGTCCTTTTCGGCACTTGATGTCAAAGGGGGAGAAGACTTAGGGGGAGAAGAGAAGATTTAGGGGGAGAAGAAGAGCAATCTTACCTTAAGGGGGAGAGAATCACATCAAAGCTTTGCCATGTTCCACATTGGATATTTCATTTGGCATCATTCTTTTGATTTTGCTCTTTCCATACAACTCAAAGGGAGAGGAACCTTCACAATTGATATCTTATGGAAAGAAAAATCTCTCAGAGTTCATTGAAAATCTTTTTAGTTTCGGAGACATGTTTGCTGATTCAAGCTTGTGCTCACTATGAGACACTCTTTACACATGTCATCCTTGGCTTGGTACTCTTGATGTTCTTGCTATTGGTTGAAGAAATACTCTTGTGTTATCTAACCTTGTTTTCCCAAGTTTATTTCTTCAGGTACAATGCCAAGGAACCTCAAGGTAAGTGTATGCACTTTGCAGAATGTGCATGATGGTGACTTGCTTGTGAATACTTGTTTGCAAGAAATCACCATGCACATATGCATTATCACTCACTTCTTTTCATCGCTCGATGCATATAGCCAAGCTGCATGTAGCACATCTTGCCTTTCTCTCTTGTGTGCTTGTGGTAGTCCAAAACCATAATTTATGAAAATCTTGCACACTTGTAGGGGAGCCTGTACTACATGTTTGTCAAAGCTTTCGTGATAATTCTATCTTTCTTTCAAGAAGCTTTGATGTCTTGTTTTGTGTGTTGCCATCAATTACCAAAAGGGGAGATTGAAAGCACATTTGCTCCAGGTGGTTTTGGTAATTAATGACAACATACTTTGTGGTTGGACTAATGCTTTTATCAAGTATGTTTCAGAAGGTCAATCACATTGGCATGGCAAAAGGATCAAGAGGTGGACCCTCAAAATGCTAAGGCAAGCATTGGGAAAAGCTCAAGACTCCATTTTTGGTTTAGTGATCCAAGATCACATTGAGTCCATAGGAAAGCCAATACTATTAAAAGGGATGAGGTTATGATGATGATCTGGTTGCTCAAAGTGCTTAGTGATACATCTCCTAAACTATCAGCAACTTTCACTACCATATACACTCATAAGTAATCTCGGTCCCACCGATATTCCAAACTCACCACACCGAGATGAACCACCTCACCACAAAGCCAAACCCTAGAAAACTCGGATTTTCCGATTCGAACTCGGTCTCACCAAAACTTGAGTTGCCAAGCTTCAGTAACCTTCGTCATCAAATCGGTGTCACCGAGATGATGAAGTCGGTCCCACCGAGATTGGCAAGCTCTGTCTTTGCATGAATCGGACTAACCGAGATTGTATTTTCGGTCCCACGAAAATCCCAACGTTCACATGATTTGAACTTTCGGTCTCACCGAGTTGTCAACTTCGGTCTCACCGAGATTGGTCAAATGTGTGTAGCGGTTGGATTTTGTGTGGAGGCTATAAATACCCTCCACCCCTCTTCATTCGTTGAGAGAGCCATCGAAAGAACTACCACTCCTACCTTACATTTCGAGAAGAGAACTACCTACCCTTGTGTTGAGATCAAGTTGCTCCACTCCCACCATATGAAGCTTGATCTCTAGCCTTCCCAAGTTGCTTTCCACTCAATCCTTTCTTCCACCACAGCCAAATCGGTGAGGAGAGTTGAGTGTTGGGGAGATTATCATTTGAAGCACAAGAGCAAGGAGTTCATCATCATCAACACCATCTATTACCTTTTGGAGGTGGTGCCTCCTAGATTGGTTAGGTGTCGCTTGGGAGCCTCCGTCGAGATGTGGAGTTGAACCAAGAAGTTTGTAAGGGCAAGGAGATCGCCTACTTCATGAAGATCTACCCCGAGTAAGGCTAGCCCTCCGTGGGCGAGGCCATGATGGCATAGACAAGGTTGCTTCTTCGTGGACCCTTCGTGGGTGGAGCCCTCCATGGACTCTCATGGCCGTTACCCTCCGTGGGTTGAAGTCTCCATCAGCGTGGAAATACGATAGCACCACCTATCGAAACCACGAGAAAAATCACCGCGTCTCCAAATTGCGTTTGATCTTCTCCACTTCTCTTTACTACTTGTGCAATTTACTTTCCGCTGCCCATACTCTAGAATTGCATGTGTAGTATGCTACTTGACTTGTGTGTGTTATGCAAAATCTGCCAAAAACTTGTCTTTGTCAAAAGGCATAATTTTTATCTTGTCGAGTAGTCTAATCCCCCCCCCTCTAGACACTCTCACCTTCTTCGATCCTACAATTTGTCACTCCAATTGTCGGAGAGGTATCTCTGGGCCCTCTCGGTAATGCACATCACTATAAGCCTTGCAAGCAATGTAGCTAATGAGTTAGTTACGGAATGATGCATTACGTAACGAGTAAAGAGACTTGCCGATGCGAGATTGAACTAGGTATTGGATACCGACGATCGAATCTCGGGCAAGTAACATACCGATGACAAAGGGAACAACGTATGTTGTTATGCGGTTTGACCGATAAAGATCTTCGTAGAATATGTAGGAGCCAATATGAGCATCCAGGTTCCGCTATTTGTTATTGACCGGGAACAGTTCTAGGTCATGTCTACATAGTTCTTGAACCCGTAGGGTCCGCACGCTTAATGTTACGATGACAGTTTTATTATGAGTTTATAAGTTTTGATGTACTGAAGGTTGTTCGGAGTCCCGGATATGATCACGGACATGACGAGGAGTCTCGAAATGGTCGAGACATAAATATTGATATATTGGACGACTATATTCGGACACTAGAAGTGTTCCGGTGATTTCGGAGAAAACCGGAGTGCCGGAGGGGTTACCGGAACCCCCCGGGGAAGTATTGGGCCTTAGCGGGCCTGAGGGGAGAGAGAGGGCAGCAGCCCAGGAGGTGCCCCCCCATGGGGAGTCCGAATTGGACTAGGGGAGGGGGTGCGGCCCCTCTTTCCCTCTCCCTCTCCCTCTCTTTCCTTCCCCCTTCCTCCTTCCTAGTGGGACTAGGAAAGGGGAGTCCTACTCCCACTAGGAGGAGCACTCCCCCCTCCTTGGCGTGCCCCCTAGGGCCGGCCGGCCTCCCCCCTTGCTCCTTTATATACGGGGGCAGGGGGCACCTCAAGACACACAAGTTGATCTTCGTGATCGTTCCTTAGCCGTGTGCGGTGCCCCCCTCCACCATATTCCACCTTGGTCATATCGTTGCGGAGCTTAGGCGAAGCCCTGCGTCGGTAGAACATCATCATCGTCACCACGCCGTCGTGCTGACAGAACTCATCCCAGACACCCTGCTGGATCGGAGTCCGGGGATCGTCATCGACCTGAACGTGTGCTGAACTCGGAGGTGCCGTACGTTCGGTACTCGGATCGGTCGGATCGTGAAGACGTATGACTACATCAGCCGTGTTGTCATAACGCTTCCGCTTGCGGTCTACGAGGGTACGTGGACATCACTCTCCCCTCTCATTGCTATGCATCACGATGATCTTGCGTGTGCGTAGGAATTTTTTTGAAATTACTATGTTCCCCAACAATTTTGTCCTACCCTCCCGTGGCAGCAGGGTCCGAATGAAAACTGAGGGATATTAAGGCCTCCTTTTAATAGAGCACTGGACCAAAGCATTAGCACTTAGTGAATACACGAACTCCTCAAACTACGGTCATCACCGGGAGTGGTCTCAATTATTGTCACTTCGGGGTTGCTTGATCATAACACATAGTAGGTGACTATTGACTTGCAAGATAGGATCAAGAACTCACATATATTCATGAAAACATAATATGTTCAGATCTGAAATCATGGCACTCGGGCCCTAGTGACAAGCATTAAGCATGGCAAAGTCATAGCAACATCAATCTTAGAACATAATGGATACTAGGGATCAAACCCTAACAAAACTAACTCGATTACATGGTAAGTCTCATCCAACCCATCACCGTCCAGCAAGCCTACGATGGGATTACTCACGCACAGCGGTGAGCATAAATTGGTGATGGAGGATGGTTGATGATGACGATGGCGACGGCCCCGAACGGACTCCAGATCAGCCCTCCCGAGGAAGATCAGGTCTTGGCGGCGGCTCCGTATCGTAAAATGCGATGAATCCTTCTCTTTGATTTTTTTCTCCCCGAAAGTGAATATATGGAGTTGGGGTTGAGGTCGGTGGAGTTCCAGGGGCATGAGGCAGGGGGCGCGCCCCGGGGGGCGCCCTGCACCCTCGTGGACAGGGTGTGGGCCCCCTGACATTGATTCTTTCGCCCATATTTTTTTATTAATTCCAAAACATGTCTCCGTGGAGTTTCAGGTCATTCCGAGAAATTTTATTTCTTCACAAAAATAACACCATGGCAGTTCTGCTGAAAACAGCGTCAGTCCGGGTTAGTTCCATTCGAATCATGCAAGTTAGAGTCCAAAACAACGGCAGAAGTGTTTGGAAAAGTAGATACGTTGTAGACATATCATTTACATAAAGAGGGAGAATCCCGACAGCTGGAATTCTGGACCAGAAAGGAGCGAATCTGAGAGACCTATTCTGCACAACTCTAAAAGTCCTGAAAGTTTACGGAGAATTATTTTGGAATATATAAAAAATATTGTGCAAAGAAAATACCAGAGGGGACCCACCAGGAGGCCACAAAGCCTGGGGGCGCGCCCCCATGGCTTGTGGACCCTCTGTTAGGTCTCCGGTGCCCATCTTCTGCTATATGGAGGGTTTTGACCTGGAAAAAATCATAAGAAAGCTTTCGGGACGAAGTGCCGCCGTCTCGAGGTGGAACCTGGGCAGAAGCAATCTAGGGCTCCGGCGGAGCTGTTCTGCCGAGGAAACTTCCCTCCCAAGGGGAAATCGAAGCCATCGTCATCACCAATGATCCTCTTGTCGAGAGGGCATTAATCTCCATCAACATCTTCACCAACACCATATCCTCTCAAACCCTAGTTCATCTTTTGTATCCGATCATTGTCTCAAAACCTCAGATTGATACATGTGGGTTGCTAGTAGTGTTGATTAATCCTTGTAGTTGATGCTAGTTGGTTTATTCCATGGAAGATCATATGTTTATATCCTTAATGATATTCAATACCCCTCTGATTATGAACATGAATATGCTTTGTGAGTAGTTACGTTTGTTCCTGAGGACATGGGAGAAGTCTTGTTATAAGTAGTCATGTGAATTTGGTATTCGTTTGATATTTTGATGAGATGTATGTTGTCTTTCCTCTGGTGGTGTTGTGAACGTCGACTACATGACACTTCACCATAATTTGGGCCTAGGGGAATGCATTGGGAAGCAATAAGTAGATGATTGTTTGCTAGAGGGACAGAAGCTTAAACCCTAGTTTATGCGTTGCTTCGTAAGGGGCTGATTTGGATCCACATGTTTCATGCTATGGTTAGATTTATCTTAATTCTTATTTCGTAGTTGTGGATGCTTGCGAGAGGGGTTAATCATAAGTGGGAGGCTTGTCCAAGTAAGGACATCACCCAAGTACCGGTCCACCCACATATCAAATTATCAAAGTAACGAACGCGAATTATATGAGCTTGATGAAAACTATCATGACAACAATTCCCATATGTCCTCGGGAGCGCTTTGCTTTATATAAGAGTTTGTCCAGGATTGTCCTTTACTACAAAAAGGATTGGGACACCTTGCTGCACCTTAGTTACATTTGTTACTTGTTACCCGTTACGAATTATGTTATCACACAACTATCTGTTACCGATAATTTCAGTGCTTGTAGAGAATACCTTGCTGAAAATTACTTGTCATTTCCTTCTGATCCTTGTTGGGTTCGACACTCTTACTTTTCTAAAGGACTATGATAGATCCCCTATACTTGTGGGTCATCACGAATACACTATAAAAACGGCTTATCGTACTCTTGTGACTCATGACGAGCAGCGTGCTCTAGAGGAAGGGACAATAGCGGAGACTTCATCGTCAGAAAAACAGTAATGGACTGCTATATGGAAGCTGAAGGTACTTCCAAAAGTCTGGTTTTTTTGTGGAGGGTTCTTTGGGGTATTCTACCTGATTATGCCACCATGAAATACCGACACATTAGGACTACATCACTTTATGATCTATGCAAAGCTACAGATGAAGATCTAATGCATGCCCTAGTACACTATTCCCATTCTAGGAGTTTTTGGTCGGCAGTGAGGGAGCTCCTGGACCTTAAGCTATCGCCACTACACCCGCTTACATGGCCTCGGGACCTAGTGGTTGACACAAGATTCTCCGCGACCGATCGGTGCAAGATCATTTCGATCATGCATGGAATATGGTCGTTGAGGAATTGTTGGACTCATGATGAGGATGGATGTAACCCTATACAGGCAATCAAGAGGGCGAAGGACAATCTTGCTCTTCTAGACCATCCGAGAGACTGTTGAATACTTCGGCAGGCCATGGCTCGCGGCCAGCGGAACCTGGCTGGGTTAAAATCAAAACAGATGGATCAATAGATGATTTGATGCGTGTGGGAGGAGGAGGTGGTGTGGCGCGGTCTCACCTCTCTCTCTCTCTTAGGTGCATGGAGCAAGCCCCTACCTGGTGTCACCGACCCTTTCATCGCTGAAGTGCTTGCTTTATGCGAAGGAGTCATTTTCGCCCAAGTAAGGGGCTTCTCGCACGTGGTGATGGAGGTTCACTATTTGGAGGTGGTGAACCTCTGGCTTTCGCGTCACAATACCAGATCTATTATTACGCCTATCTTCGATGAGATCAGGAAGAGAGCTATGAATTTTGCTTCTTTTTCTGTTCAACATATTAGTAGGGATGCCATCGGCACGGCCGAACTGTGTGCCAAACATGCTACTAGTTTAGCGATATTCGAGTGCTGGATGGACATTTGTCCATCTTTCATTGTTAGCAGCCTAAGGGCTAATTGTAACCGAATTTCATCCATGTAATAAACTCCCATGTTTCACGTAAAAAAAATCTTGCCTGCACACAAAAGGGTGGTCTATTGGGTCCTAATCTAAGCTTGGTTATGCATGTTGTTTTTTCTGGTTCAAGATTTTATGGTTTGCTGCAATACAATCCCTAACATGGCAAAATTGAGAGATAGTCTTAGACACAAATTCAGAATTAAAACTCATGCAAGACAGTATTTTTTTTAACACAATACAGACGCAAGCACTCATACATACACGCATACACTCACTCTATGAACGCACACACGCACACCCAACCCCTATGAGCACCTTCAAGAGCCTGAGCCGGCATACCATCTTGAGATTTACGAAGTTACCGTAGGCGCCTCATCGTCGACGGGAACGTCTCCTTCCACTAAAAGCACATAGCTGGAAATCCTGAAATAAATCCAAGAATAATGCGAGCACCAGGACTTGAAACCTGATGGGCTGGGTATACCATTGTCCATTTAACCATCCAACAACAGGTTGGTTCGCAAGGCACTCTTTTTCAGTTTTACTCAATGGCGGAGCTGGGGGTATTCCTGGGACTTCCCTGGAATACCAAAGAATTTCTTGCAAAAAAAAATTACTACATGTATTATATATGGTATGAAGGCTGACTTGGTCTTGGCCCAGCCCAAACGCACCACGGCAGCGACGCGAGGCGCCAGACACGAGCGAGCGAGTGTCTGGTCAGCGCTTGAGAGCCGACCGCTCGGCGGGCATCTCCGATTCAGATCGAGCGAATCTGGCGCCCGCCCTATCCTTTTCCCCAAACCTAGCGCTACTGAAGGCTTTGGCGGCGAAGCGACTCTAGGTCCGGCGGCCGGCCTTCTCCTCCCCGGTCCCGATTACCGCTTCCCCAGTGCGGCCATCTCCTCGGTCCCTCCCTACCCTCTGCCTCCGGCGTCCTCCCTCTTCTCCAGCGGGTTCGCCAGACGCTTGATGCTTGATCCGCCCGATGTGATCCGCCTCCGGCCTCAAAGCCGGCGGCGATCGGCGGCGCCCGCCCTCCGCCGCCTCCGGCCTCCCCCGTGGCGACAACGAGGAGCCAAGAGGTCCGGCCTCCTTTCCTCAACAGTTTGCATCTATTATTTCTCTCTATTTTCTTTGTTTCTAACAAATCTGAATATTATTCGGTGATTGAAACTGAACTTGATTCATTTGTTGCATAAGATAATCAAAGGCACATGATTGCTACTTGTAGAGAAAAACAGCCAACAAAGGCGTAAAACTTGAATGCAAAACAAAACTGCGGTATGGGAAAGGAAAATGCGATGGCTGAAATTGCAATAATTTCGTCATGTTCATATTTGGATGTTCTCTTACAGATTTGCTGCATATAATCATACATGATTTGCTGCTTACTATGAAAATTGAAATGTTTGTCCAATGTACATTAGTCCATGGCACATTGTCACAGTCACTAATTTCCATTTTGTTTATGTGATTGTGATGTAGATGAAGAAGAAGAATGTTAGCATATTTGAAATCTTCACCATCCACACCAACTCCTCTTTCGGTTGAGGTTGAGAGCAATCTACAGCTAGCACTAGTGCAAACACATGATGAAGCTCTGCAACCGGAGAGGGAGACAACCCCAATTGTAGAAGATGATGAAGCGGTCAATGAAGATGATGAATCAATGCACCAATTTGAAGCGGATTTGGCAGCTCTGGAACGTGATCCTGGCAAGCGACTTCCTATATCTTCGTATCATGCCAATGACCAGGATAGAGTTAGAAGGAGATACATTGACTTGGGTGCTTGTCAACCAAAGGATCATAAGTTTGAGATCAGAGATTTTAGTGGGCATTCCCGTCGCTTTTGCCCTACTTGGTTGACTTGGGTGCTTGTCAACCAAAGGATCTTTTATCATTGATAGGCAACTTCAAGAGCTGAATGCAAGATTTGATGAGGTAAACACTGAACTACTTATTTGCATGGCAGCATTCAGTCCACGAGATTCATTTGTTGCTTATGATAAAGAAAAGTTGGTTAGGCTTGCTCGAAAGTTTTATGCTAAGGATTTCACAAACGATGAATTGTCAAGACTTCCATGGCAATTAAGCATGTTCATTTCTCATGTGCGTAAGGATAAAAGGTTTAGCAAGTTGAAGAATCTATGTGAGCTTTCAGTTTTGATGGTTGAGACAAGAAAGAATGAACAATATTATATTGTTTACAAACTTCTTAAGTTGGTTCTCATTCTTCCGGTAGCCACTGCTAGCGTTGAGAGGGTATTTTCCTCGATGAAATACGTGAAGAATTCACTAAGAAACAAAATGGGTGATGAATATTTGAATGATTGCTTGGTTACATTCGTTGAGAGAGAATTCTTCAGGCAAGTGAAAGATGAAGATGTCATCAATCTCTTTCAAAAAGGGGATCGTAAAGTTATATTGTAATTTCCTTTGCTATTTGTAATCTTCTTAATTGTTAGAGTTATTGCCACAATGATATTTTGCTACTATTATCAATGTATGGTCATTGAATCATTGATGTTATCATCTTGCTGTACATTTATTGTTCTATTGCACTGCTTTGGCACAATTTTTTTAAAAGAATACCCAGCAGCAAATTCCTGGCTCCGCCACTGGTTTTACTCATACTGATATGGAATAAGAATGACATGTCAAGACATTCCAGGAAAAGACAATAGTGTTACTTGCGTATTTTAATTTTTATCAAATGAGATCCTTTTTTATCAGCTTTCTCATTAATATGTCCCAGAAAGCTAACAATCATCCATCTTGTTGTATACCAAATCATGCAACCACGTATCACGTTAACTTCTATTTAGTCACCAATCAAATGGCATCAAAATCAACATATTACATTTGGACGAGACAATGGAAGCAAAGGAGACTGGCGGAGATCATAACAAAAATATATAAGATGGACCAAGACACTGAACTCGTATTTCAGTCCATACATATCATAAGTCACATGCAAAGTAGCAATGAACTGATAATATAGTTTCTAGGATCATCTACAAAGAGAATGACATTGGTACGATGATGAATTTACAATCTTTAGTTTTAGCCGACACAACATACAACCTTTACAACATTAAAATATATAATTTAGCTTTGAAAAAAGTTTTACACAAAAGTAGGTAGTCCAAAAAACTTGAGGCTATTTTCTGTAACACCGTGCGGCCTGCTTGCCATGCGAGGCAGCGTGCGTGGGAGACGGCGGTAGCCCTCGCGACGATGGACGTCGGTGAGGCAGAGTCACATTCTCTGGCGCCTCGTATGCTGCAGCAGTCCGGGCGCCGCAACCACATCGTGGTGGATGTCGTCAGCTCGCCCTGTGATGGATCCATCATCGATCCGACGTCCACCGACACCGTTCGGGTCTCGGACTCTGACGAGGAAGAGTAGAGCATGGGAGACGACGACACCTTGAGTCCCATGATCCGGTTCGTGTCCCATGCCCTACTCTACCTTGTCGGCGACCGGACCAACACTCCGAGAAGCGCAGCCGGCCGTCGAAACATGGGCACGACGAAACCGGACGAGCTCCGCTTAAAGATCGGTTCACGTTGCATGTAATAATATGGATTTGAGGTTCCTAATTTAATTGTAAAATTAAATATTTAGAGCAACTCCAATGCGCCGACCGATTTCGTCCGCTTGCGTCTGTTTGGGTCGCCGCGGACAGAAAAGTTGCCCCAACGCCCCGACCCAAACAGACGTGCGTCCGCTCTTTGTCCGCCTGCTGACCCATCCCCAGCCCAATTTTGCGTCTCGTTTGCGTCCGCACAGACACGTGGCCCGCACGCCTACTCCTCCCCTGGCCAGCCAGTCGGCGACATAGCTCTTCCCCCGCACGTCCTCTGCCCTAGCACAAACCCTACCCCGTCGCCACCCATCTTCCCCGGTCACCTTGCCCGCCAGCCCCTCCTCTCCTCCTCCCAGTACATCCACCGACTTTGTTGCCTCCCTACGGCCGGTGCGGGGCGCGAAGTGGTAGATCTACGACGGCGGGATTTGGCGCATCTTGCCGGCCGGATTTGTCGATTCCGGCCGCCGACGAGTGTGCCTTGCCATGAATTGGCCGGGTACCGGACCACACAGCCTCGACAGTGCCTCCGCGCCTCATGCAGGTGTTGAGTCCTCCTCTATCCGCTCGGATCTACCTCGTCGCCGGTTCGCCTGCAAAGCCACGGCCGGCCTCCGCGCTGGCTCGGTGCTGGCCTAGAGGCTTGCCGGCTCACCGTTGCCACTCATAAAGTGAGATGACTGCCAGCAGCAGGTCATGCGCCGAGTCTCTTCGACGTAGGAACATCCCAAATGAGTGTTCATCAAGTGCAAAAAAATGGGGTATGTGCTTATGTTGGTTCAGTTTTGTTCTCGGTTTCGGCACAATTTCGGAAGCTTTATATTTGCTTAAATTTGTGTGTAGGAAGGATGCAAGTTTAGGTTTGGAAGAAGAGCACATCGATCTATTGAAAGTTTAGGTTTGAAAGAATTTGCTAGATGTCCGTGAACTTGTAGCTAGAATTGAAGCTAGAGATGAGACGAAAGAAGAGACCAAAGGGGAAGCAACATCTACTTCTTTAAAATCGAAGAAGAAAGAAGTTGTGAAGTTCAAGAATCCGCAAATCAACAATGAAGACATAGAAAAGATATTAGTCCAATTAGTGGGAGCAGTTATGGAAGTTGGACATCTTCTAAAATGTCTAATTGTAGTGTTTGTTTTCTTTGGTTTTCCTCTCGTAGCAAGGAATTGGTGAACACATCTATCAAAAATGTATTCGATGAAGTAAAAAAATGTTTAATGGCAACCAAACATACGTGTACTGAATGTAAACAGGAGGCATGCAGGCCGCGAGGACGAAAAATACGTCGGTGTGTTGGGCGCACCGCTGACCCAAATGCTAAAGGAAACGGACGTGCCGATCCAAACTGATAAAAAACGAACAAAATGCGCGTCATTTTGATCGGTGCGTTGGAGTTATTTTTAAGATGTGATCGGTGATTGTCCACGGACGCTCATCCACCTGCGTTTATGGGGCTGGATCTGCAATTTCGGTTGTAGATGCTCTAAGAATTCTACGTGAGTCTAAAGCTGCTCTTTCTGAGCGACGGCACCCGTGGCTCCGGCAGAAGCCTCGAGCACTCTGCTTTCAAGCGCGTCGGCTGCTAACGTGGCGGGATCCCACCTTGAGCGGTCCTGCAGCCTTTCCTGCCAGGTGCCAGCCAACGGCAGGTCGGCACGGCGCAGCGAGCGGTCTACTCCTCAGAGCAACCCGCGTGTCCCCGCAAACACATGTCCTTCGGATAGCCGACGCGCCGCGGTGGGGGCTCGGCGCCACTTGCCGGTTGCCACGGCGCCGCGCGCAATCGAGCCGAGCGGTATGGTGTCGACACGGTTCGAGACTTTGAGGCCCGTTGCCCGCGCGCTCGCTCGCCACACAGCGCCTGGGCCGGCTGAACCGTACGGGGAGAGAATATCCGGCGAGCAATTCCGGGCCAGCGGCATCTTCTTTATCGCACCCCTGAAAAATTCTCATCAGATGCCATGCAGATGCAGGTACGTGCAAGTTCTGCGGCCGATCCGGCGGCGTAAGGTTGACGGCCAGAGAGCATGCCTAGCCGGTGAGCCATCAGCACAGAAGGGGCGTGATTCAACGCTCTATTTTCGGGTGTTTATTTATTTAAACACGCTCGCTCTCCCACTTGATTTAGGTCATTGTGACACGGTGCCGTGACTTGTATTGCGAATCATCAGTGTCAAACAAGTTTTGTAACTTCACACCAACGGTTTTTCCGGTCAACTTTGCTTTACAGTATACCCTTCTTGTTGCCCACAAGCTATGCATACCATGTTTCGCTCCATGAGGTGAAATGCACATCCCTGTGAAAAGCAAGGCATAGTATGAGTTTGAAAAAAAAATGATGATGATTCGTTTGAGTTCATCACGTCTGAGTTTCTCATCGGAAAAGGCAAACGGAGCCGAGGAAAAGAAGCCATCGATCGACCGACCACCGATGGTACTCGTCCCGTGCCCTAGTTCCCAACTCGGACCCCGTCTCCCTCCACCGCTCGTTTATATTTGCCCCGTTCCCCACCCCGCACGGCCGAAGCCGCCTCCCCCCTCCCTCCCTCGCCGAGCCCAAGAGAGAATCGGAGACCACGGCCCGGCCAGCTCCTCCCCCTCCCCCCCGACCCCGCGCCCTCGCCCCTACTACATGGCAGCTCCGCGTCTCCACGGCCAATCCGACTCCGAGACCCTCAAGAACAACCCCTGCTTCTGCTTCTGCTTCTCCTGCCCTTGTCCTCAGCCGCGCGCCGCGCATCTCGATTCCGCCGCCGCTGCCCCCGCCCGCGCCCGCTCCTGATTGGGGATTCCCGTGCGCCGTCTCTTGACTGACTGACTGCCGCTGCGCGGGTTCTTGCGCGGTGCCGGTGGTTTCTCGCTGCGGTTCTTCGTAGGGCGCCGTCCGTTTCTTGATTCCGGTTTCTTGCAGCCGCGCGGGCTCGCCATGGGGAAGAGTAAGTCTCTATTTCGCCGGCTGGTTGTTGCTCTCTTTCCTGCTCGGGGTTCCGATTCTGATTGATTTCGGGGGGCTTGTCTTCCTCAGGCAAGAAGAGCAAGGCCCGCGGCGCCGGAGGGGACGACCTTCTGGACAGCAGCGACGCCGACAGCGTGGGCTCGTCGTCCACCGCGCTCTCAGATCTCTCCATCTCGTACGGCACCGAGAACGTCAACTCGCACGAGTTCGTTCTCGACAAGTACATCGACGCTCTCTACGAGAAGAGGTGGAGCTCTCTAGCATTTCTTTATTTATGCCATCACCTGCAGCAGTCTATGCCCAACGTGTGCTATGCAAATAGATGTGTCCTTACTGGTGTAGTGTGGTAGCATCACAATAGAGTAGAGTGATGGTTTGGCAGCTGGTCCTAGTTGGCTGACAAATGTTGATTCTGTGGATAGATTAGGACGATGTTGTTAACATGACATTTGAATGATACAGTGCTACGGACCTTCATGTTGGACTAGACCCTCTCCTTTACCTGTTGGGTATTACAAGAACTTGGTAGCTTGGACTGGGCCTCCAGTGTTTGGTTTAGCCTACAAATTCTGATTGAATTTAGGCTATGATGATTGAAAAACTGCATTATCCTGTACCTCATGTTATTATTACTTGCTGGGTCATCGAGTGGTGTAGATTGTTGTTATATTATGAAGTTATGTCGAAGTTCTACTCAGGAAGCCTGTCATAGGTAGCACATTTATGAATTTGACTTCTAATAAGTCTACAAATTTGACTTCATGTTTTGGTTAATCGGACATTCTACCCAATGCATCGGCACCATAATGTAAATTGTAGAAGTAATCATGTTGGTTTTATTTAGTGTACTCAATATACTATCGTTTATATTGGAGCAGGGGGTCTACAAGAGAAGCAGCGTTGGCTTCATTGGTTGATGCTTTTGAAAGTTTTATGCTTGATGGTCTTGTTGAGAACAAGTAAGTTACTACATTTCACTAACCAATCTTAGTTCTTGCATGTGGAGTTAGTAGTTACTTAAACTGTTAGCTATAGACATACGACATGTTTGCACAAAACAATTAAACATCTCAAGCTCAAAATTTTATCACTAACCCCTGTTCTTTTACATTATGTGTCATCTTCGTGGCTTATTCTTAACTGGAGATGCATTTTTGTCCGAATCCACGGTTTAATAATGTATCAAATTTATTCTCTTCTGAAGATATGCCACTCTACTGAGTCTATTCAATACTTCAATCAAGAAGGGATCTACCAAGGAGGCTTGCCTGGCATCTCGCGCCATTGGTCTGTCTCCTATCCGTTAATGTTCTTTTCCCCAGTTCCACCTCATTTGGAGTTTACTTACACCGTTTTTGGCTGTTGTGTTCTTGATTTGCAGGGTTACTGTCTATTACGCTTGGTGCTGGGAGTAGCTCACATGAAACAATGGTAGAATCACATCCACAGCTCTCTAAGGTCCTTCAAACCTGGTCGGATGCTTCAAAGATGATCTCTGTAAGTGAAAGTTTTTCTGTTCTTCTAGGCTTCCAGATTTTGTTTACATTTTCAGTGATGTGATCTGTGTTGACCTGCTGTAGGCTCTTGATTGCTTGGCCATCATCACATTTGTTGGTGCAACTGATTTGGCTGAAACAGAGCTATCTTTGAAAGCCATGTGGGATGTGATTCATCCAAAATCAGGTTCAAATGTATGTATAGGTGCCATTGATTTATTATCAGATTTTGCGAACCGATTCTACAAAGAACCTATTCGATAGTTTTGTGATTCCTGACTTGCCTGCAGGTCGGTACTGTCCGGAAACCAAAGCCACCTGTGTTAGCAGCTGCTCTATCTGCATGGACGTTTCTGCTAACAACTATTGGTTCATGGCGGATAAACACTGATAGCTGGAAGGAGTCAGTAACTCATCTCTCTCCCCTTTAAATTATATCATCCATTTCATTGTTTACTTATTTTATGGTTTTACTATTTGCCAGGCCAATCGCGTTTCTCTCGACTCTTCTAGGAGCAGAGGATCGTGCTGTTCGGATGGCTGCTGGTGAAGCATTAGCTTTGTGCTTTGAGTTGAATCTACTTGATGTCTCCCCTTCTGAAGACGCTGATGATGACACTGGAGTACCTGGTAGCTCTAAGGGCAAACTTTTCCTCGATATGCAAGCATTGAAAGCCAAGATAGCTGGTCTTGCCTCGAATCTCTCTGCGGAGGCAGGGGGGAAAGGTGCAGACAAGAAAAATCTTTCTGACCAAAGAGACCTGTTTCAACGGATTTTGGATTTTGTCAAGGTCTGGTTCATTTTTATTCTTATTTGATCTTCAGTTCCGATCTCTCTTTCAAATTCTTAATAGCAAATCTGTTTCCAGTATGGCGAGTGCCCTGAAGAATCACTGAAGATTGCTGGAAAACGAGATGTTTTAAGGGTTGCATCATGGTCTGAATTGATTCAGGTGCCTGCTTCTTTCTTCCAGTGATTCCTGAATTGCTGCATTTTCACATGTCTTGGCTAATTTCCCCTTGATCATCAGTTGAACTTCTTCAAGCGTTTCCTTGGGAGAGGATTCCTGAAGCATGTGCAGGTAACTTTCTTGGAGTTGTCTGTTTTCCACTGTGCTAATTTACTTGTGCATGTCACAAATGCTAGATTTGTTTTCCATACAGGACAATGGACTTCTTCAAGATATCTTCAACATCAAGGCTGACAAGGCTGAAACTCTGTCATCGAATGACAAGGTAAAACTGAGACATAGAAGGCCTTAATTTGCAATGATGATTGCTGTGGAGAGCTCTAATAACGATAATTGATTTGGTCTATGGAGTTATTTTGGAATTGTGAATGAATTATGACGTGTTATATGATTGATAGTATGGAACGCCAACAGCAAAGACACAAAACATGCTTAGCAAGGGATTAGGCTAGGTTAAACAATTAAGGTAAGATTGATGGTTGATGTTTCTTAGGTATACGCTTGTGGATTCTATGAGATGGATGAACTCCTTGAAAATCTTTTGTCAAACTTGCTCTGCTGAGGACAAGAAAGAGATTGCTCATGGTCATGATTCAAGCTGTACTGTTAGAGGCTGCTTAGCGCATCTGCGTCCTTTTGGTCGCTGACACTGAAAGTTGGAGAAATTAGCTAGCACCAACGCAAGAAGTGTTGTGTTTGGCGCTCAAATAAAAATGAAGTGTAGCGTTTGGCGCTCAGATAAAAATTTAGCTAGCACCAACTCTTAAGGAGTGTTGCGTTTGGCAGGAATTTTTTTTTGTAGCACTACAGTTAAGCTTCACACTCGGTGCCAAGGTTTTCTTCTCTTTTGATATGTCCGGGTTTTGTTCTAAATCTAATTGTTTTGCGGCATCTTAGCTTCTGTAGGTGGTGCTATATGGGATGGGATAAAAATAGCTAAAACGATAGAATTGTTAGAAGGATGATGTTCCATTTTGCAACTAACTCTGGGGCGGTGCTACGGCCTAGGGATGCACATGCTTTTATGGGTTTAATAATTATCTCATGATCCCCAGACCGCAGAATGAGTAAACGACATTTCCGTTCTTATGTGTTTTCAAACTTCAGACTCCTTTTCAGGACTGTCCTAATGCCTTTTGCTTGGTTGTGATGGACATAGTTTATTTTTTATTTTTGTTTGTGCATCTGTTGTCAAGTGATAGATTCCTTATCTTGAGAAATTACAAAAACACTTGCAGAAAATCTTTAGATCCGGAGAAGAGAAAGGAAGGGCTCTGAAGCTGAACAAGGATCGTCGTTTAGCACAGGTGAATAACTCTTACGCTGGGTTTTGTCCTTGACTTGATAACCTCGGTCCCAAATTATAAGACGTTTTGTTAGGCTATTTTAGCCTACCAAGAACAGAGGAAGTATAACTCAGTGGGATCATTCCTTGATCATTTACCCCCTCTTATGTCCACAAATAAATGATGTTTTGAACATCTCTTAAGTGAAACTTCTAAAACTTTGGCTATCGATTAATCTTGAATAATGTATGTTTGGAACATGAAAATCATATGTGTACATTTTTTATATGTATCTTTGGAAGTTGAAAATCATACGTTTGTGCATTTTCTGGACTTGAAAATCATCTGTATGTTTGGAACATGGAACTCTAGCATTTTATTGACAAATTTGTTTTGCTGTCATTTATCCTTGTTATGGGTGAATATTGCTACCCGGCACCACATCATCTCTACCAGTGCATTCACTAATCTTGGATATTTCTTTGTTCATTTCAGGAGAGGAAAAACGCTGCCATGTTTGACGAGTAAACAAGAAAGGAAACAAAACCTCATCGACCCGGCATTTTTACTCCTTTTGAGCTGGAATTTATTTATATGTGTGAACAACTACATGCAGAATGTCCTAGAGTTTGCTCCCCTTGACTGTTGTCTAATTATGATTATGATGGCTTGCTGTACTTGAGAAATACTTGGCCGAAATGATTACTGTTGTTATTATAATGTCCCATGTGCGTTTACTTGTGAACTAAGTTGTCCTCTTAGTTTAGTTCAACGAGTGTTCTGTTGTGTTAAAAAAACTAAACCATGGCGCCTGCTTTGCCATTTGCGGCCTGAGCGTTACCCGGGGCGCGAGGAGGAAGCGGCGGTGGAGAGAGCGCTGGGAACATCTCAGGATGAGCTTAACCAGGGCCACATGACCAGACGTGCTTAAAACGGCATATATTCCTTGGGGTTCGAAGTTTACGATCGAAAGGCGAGCATCCATCTATACAGAACGAGCAAAGGTACAGCATGGCCTCTCTGTTTATCAGCGTGCTGGTGCGTCAAAACAATGGCACCGGTATTTTCTTTGGAAAGGCGATCAGAAATACTCCCCGTAAAGAAAATAAGAGCATTTAGACCATTATTTTAGTTATGTAAACGCTTCTTTACGGAGGGTGTAGTAAAACAGATGTCAGATCAGGCACTAAACTAAGCATTCGCCGCTGATGAAGTATGCACAAGCAGCTCAGTGTCCGGTGTTCATACTTGAGCTCAATGCAGTATGACTGGGAAACCCAGTCACGATTGATCTGCTGTAACGCGCCATCAGTTCCTTGCCTACTTGTTGTCGCCTGTCTCCCCTGTTGGTTCATAACTCATCTCCTTATCCATTGTCTCATTTAGGCACTATGAATGGAACATGCCGCGGCACCTGAACTTAACCAAAGAGAAGAAAGCCACTCTGCCTTAACAAACTGGATTGGTCCAAATAGGCCATGGGATACCAAGGAAAATCACATCGGCAGCACTGTGACCCCAATATCTGTGGCAGAATTAGCACACCCATCCGTCACTTGTCTACGAGACACAGATTGTGTGAGCAACCATAGACTGTATAGTTAACAGATCTCCCACGAAAAGCCAGCAAATCTGAATTGGTCCGTGCCCCTGGATTCAAATGGTGTCACTTGTTTATTTACAACCAAGATAGCTGGTAAAATAAAGCTGAAACACGGACCAGAGGGAGGCACACAAAACAGGCGGTTTGTGGTTGCTGGTCGGTTAGGACCGTAAACAAAAAGATCAGTCCAATATTGCTCTCAAAATCGAGGTGCAATTTTGGATCTGATGAATGGTAATTCACTAACTGTTTCAACTGCTAGTAACTGACTGAAAACCAGCCAAGTTTGGATGTGGATTCAAAAAGAGAGACGGGGGTTGAATCTTAGACGAACCGAAGAGTTCAGGGTTGTAAAGTGGACTTCTCTCATTCAAAAATTGTCCACTGGGACTCCGTGAGATAACTGGCTATTGTCAGTAACTGGGTACCAGACATGATCCTATACAGTTTATGTAATTGGCTTTTGAATCCTTGAACTAAGGGACATCTGTTTGAAGGTCCACTGCCATGACAGCAAGCAAGCAAAGCCTACATTCACCAATAATTACCACATGAACATTCTCCGTCCTTGAAATGATGAAACCGCTTAACATCCCTAACGACAATCTCCCGTCCAACTGCCAGTGACATGAACATCATCGCAGTATGACAATCGCCGCATATTCTCAAGTTTTTAAGAACTGTAATTGTGGCTCCAAGAGGCAACTTTAGAAGTCCAAAACTAACTGCCAGTTTCTCACTATGCGCAAATAATACGTATTCCTTTTGATGGGGTGCCATATCTTGCAGGACAAACTTTGTATCAGGAACATATCCCAGCTTTCTCATCTTAGCACCAACCATTTCAAGGAACTTGTAGACTTCATGCGCTTCCGGATGTTTTGTGTCACCAACAACAAACACGTGAACCTTGTTTCCAACTTCTATCCAGCTGCATCCGGGCTCCTTCTTCACCCCACGATCACGCATTAGCTTCCTTACTCGTGCAGCATCAACCCAGCGTCCAGCAGCTGAATATGTGTTGGACAGTAGTATGTATGTGCCATCATGCTGCGGTATCATCTCAAAGAGCTGATCTGCCGCATAAGCACCAAGTTCCGTATCTCCATTAATCCGACAGCCAGAGAGAATCGCCTCCCAAATGGCAGGGGTAGGCTCAAAAGGCATCGTCTTGATCAAATCCATTGCTTCTCCAACTCTTCCAGCCCGGCCATGCAAATCTATCAGCCGAGCATAGTGATCTTCTCCAGGGCTAATGCCAAAGTCCCTTTTCATGGACTCAAAATATTGAAAGCCCTCGTCTACTAAGCCAGCATGATTGCAGGCTGTTAAAATTGTGAGGAATGAAATCCGATCAGGATATATGCCTTTAGCAACCATCTGGTCAAAGAGGTCAAGTGCCTCTCTACCGTGCCCATGCTGCCCAAGGGCTGCAATCATGGCATTCCATGAGACAGAGTCAACATTGGGCATCACAAGGAACACAAGACGAGCATCTTTCACAGCACCACATTTACCATACATGGTTAGTAGTGCATTTCCTGCAGAATTGCTTGCCTCGAAACCACACCGCACAATATGTGCGTGGAGCTGCTTTCCATGCTTCAGCCCCCCAAGTTCACCACATGCAGCTACTGCACCAGCATAGGTGTAATCGCATGGCTTGACATCCTCAGACCTCATCTGGTTAAACAGTTTTAGAGCATCTTCTGCAAGACCTCCATGGACATACCCTGATACCATCACCATCCACGATAACTCACTTTTATATGGCATCTCCTTAAATACCCTAGCTGCATTGTCCAAGCAACCGCTCTCGATATACCCTGACAAAATGGTGTTCCAAGAAACGACATCCTTCAAAGTCATACTGTCAAATATCCTTGCAGCGACAGAAATCTTCCCGGACTTCGAGTATAAGGTCACCAGCGCATTGTTAACAGGTAAAGCTGCCTCAGGAACAAAATTTGGCTGCAACCGAATGAACTGTCCATGGACAGACTTCCCATGCAGAAAGAACCCCGCATTTGCACAAGCACTCAGGACGCTAGTAAATGTGAATTCGTCAGGTGGTATCCTTTTCGACACCATCCTCCTGAACAGCTCAAACGCCTCTGCACACATTCCCGATTGCACATACCCTGAAATCATCGCATTCCACACGACATCGAACTCTGCATCAACCTCTTCAAAGGCTGATCTAGCAGCATGGACATCGCCTTTCCTGACATAGCCCACGACTATAGTAGTCCACGAGAGCTCATCCTTAACCGGCATTTCGTCAAGCACCTTCCGTGCGTTCCCGGACACCTCAGGTGCATCACATTTCATGTACAGCGCAATGAGGGCGTTGGACACCGACAAGACAGCCCCGGCGCCCAGTTTGAGGACGGCTCCGTGCAGCTGCGTGCAGTGCGACGCCGCGAGGTTGTGCATGTGGCCGACGGCGCTGAGGAGCGCGGTGAAGGAGTAGTCATCTGGGCGAAGGGAGTCAGAGCAAAGCAGGGAGCGGAACACGGAGACCGCGGGCGCGGCGAGGGAGGCGCGGGCGAACGCGGATATCATGGCGTTGTGGAGCACGGTGTCCCGGCGGGGTAGCGGGACGGAGTCGAAGAAGGATGCGGCATCGGGGAGGCGGCCGGCGACGGCGTAGGCGGAGACGAGGGACGTGGCGGCGATGGGGCCGGGGTCCGAGCGGAAGAGAATCGCCGGGGCGGCGAGGTCGGGGGAGAGGGTGTAGAGGTGGAGGAGGCGGAGCGTGAGGTGGGGGTGGGACGGGTTGTGGAGGAGCGCGGCGGTGAGGAGGCGCGCGTGGTGGCGGCGGAGGGCGCGGAGGAAGGAGCGGGGGGAGGCCGGGACAGGGGAGTGGCGCGCGGCAAGCTGGCGGAGGAGGACGGAGCATTGGTAGGGGAGGGAGGCGACGGCGTGCAGCGGCGGCGGCGGCGGCATCGCTCGTCGGCGTTGTTAGGCGGTTTTGGGGCGCGCGCAGCAGCCCATGGTTCGAATGGCGATGTGCCACGGCCCACGGGGTCTTGTTTGGGGTTTAGGCGTTCTGAACTCTGAAGAATGTTCATTGAGGTTTCCCTAAAAAAAAAGGTTCATTGTGGTATGAGAGAGGTACCCATTTGCAATTGCAAACAAGAGTCTTGGGAATGCCAAAAAATAGTGTAGACCAAATTTGAGCAAGAGTAAAATGCACTCATGGTCATTGAACTTGTCGTATATGCTCACTTTTGTCATTGTACTTAAGAATACAATCAATACGGTCACTATA
Organism: Aegilops speltoides; assembly: GCA_021437245.1. Classification (NCBI taxonomy): domain Eukaryota; kingdom Viridiplantae; phylum Streptophyta; class Magnoliopsida; order Poales; family Poaceae; genus Aegilops; species Aegilops speltoides. The sequence goes on along the minus strand of CM038142.1, from coordinate 133,503,118 downwards.
TACATGTTAAGGTGATTATACGGTCACTGACATATCGTATAGCTCCGTATGCAACGCTTTTGACCGGTCAACCCACCCACCTGGCGTCACTTTCTCTTTCATGCGGGCCCTGCCTGTCAGCGGTGGAAGAAAGAGATGGAGGAAAAATAAAATTAAGCGCGAGTGGAGATTCGAACCAGGCTTGTCGCGCTTAGAGAAGCGCCGGCCAACCAGCTGCACCAGTCAACCTTGGTGATTACTTTGAGGGAACAAGTTATTTATACGGCTCTGCATCCCTGCATTCAGGTGGCAGCCATTCGGTGCAAATTTTTTTTTTCTGCGTGCAAGCCATTAGGATTTACTCCTAAATCATAATGGTTTAAGTGGTTGATCCTTTTGAGATTTAAAGCAGTGTTGGCAGTACTATGTACTTGTACATATTTTTATTTTAAAAAAATTACACATACTTAGGATTCACCGTCAAGATTGCATTAGGACTTAATTTTTTTGTTCAGTATGGACGTACCTACTAGTCTTTGAACATTCAGACTGTGGTATTGGCAGTACTCTATACTCGTACATATTTTTATTTTTAAAAAAAATACTCATACATAGGACTCACCATCTAGATTGCATTAGGACTTAAATTTTCTTTTTGTTCAGTATGGACGTACCTACTATTCTTTAAATATTCAGATTGTGCATACATTGAAAACAGACCACAAGGCAAGAAAAAAAATCCCAATGGCTGAATGTTACAATCATAATCTCGGAAGGATCAACCAGTGAAGCCACGTGAAACGATTATGATTTAGGAGTAAATCTCAATGGCTGGCATGCCAAAAAAAAAACACCGCATAGTTGCGACGTGAATGCAGGGATACAGAGTGGTATAAAAAGAGTTGTTTCCTCTAGTCAATCACAACCTGAGGCTGGGTCAACTGGTTAGCTTGGTCGCTTGTAATGCTTCAGATCTGGTGTTCGAATCTCCACTTGCGTAATTTTATTTTCCCTCAACTTCTTTCTTCCACCGCTGACACGCAAGGCCCACATAACAGAGTGAGAAAAATGACGCATACGGAGCTATACGATCTGCCAGTGACCGTATTATCACCTCAACACGTATATAGTGACCGTAATGACCGTATTCTTAAGTACAATAACAAAAGTGAGCATATACGACAAGTTCAATGACCATGAGTGCATTTTACTCTTTGAGCAAATAGACGAGCACCGAAAATTACGACGACGAAACAAATGAGTGGAAGCAAAATTACTCTGGCTTGACAAAAAATTGGCAGCAAACTAAGTTGGCGTTATCGTTGTAGTTTGGTTTTCCATGTCCCATTTTGTAGAGATATGTTAAGTTCCACTATGAAGACAATTCTTTTTTTTTAAAACCCATCCATATATTAATCAGCCAAACCAAGATTCTTACAATCATTCATTACAAAGGTAGCCACGCAGGGCGGAACACTATTACATAAGACACCCCCAGACCTGGTATTAAAACAAAATTTAGCAATCTCATGCGCGGCTACCTTTGTAATGAATGATTGTAATGAATCTGGACTCACCGGTAACCTCCATGCGCGGCTACCTTTGTAATGCGTGACCATTGGGATAATATTTGGCCCTCAAAACCTTAGCACATAATGAATCTGGACTCACCGGTAACCTCCATGCCTGCTTAGCCAAAAGAGCTTGATTAAACAACCTAAGATCTCGGAAGCCCATGCCTCCCTCTCTTTTTGGTTTATTGAGTTTATCCCAAGCTAGCCAATGTGTTTTCCTTCTGTCTTCTTCATCTCCCCACCAAAAATTTCTTATAATCTGAGCCAAATCTTCACATAAGGAAACTGAGAATTTAAAGATACCCATGGCGTACACTGGGAGCGCTTGCAACACTGTCTTGATTTGATTTTCTTTTATACCACTTGAGACATATTTTTCAATCCAATCTGAAGCTCTTTTTAATGCCTTATCTTTTGTTGATTGGAACTTGCCCACCTTCATTCTACCCTCAGGTACCGGTAAGCCAAGGTACTTATCTTCAAAACCTTCTGCAGTAATATTAAAAATAACCATAGTGGCCACTTGATCCTCCATACTACACTTTTTGCCAAACTTTATGAAACATTTATCGGGGCTCAAAAGCTGACCCGTTCCCACCTCATAGCCCGACAAAATATTTTTAATGACTAAGGCTTGATCTATGAACCCTTTGAAAATCAAGAGATTGTCATCCGCAAATAAAAGATGAGAGATACCTGGCGCATGTCTGTTCAAGTGAAATTCCTTTAGAGCACCTTTGTCACAAGCATCCTTTAACAGCAAGAAAAGTGCCTCAGCAACAAATAGGAACAAATACGGCGATAAGGGATCCCCTTGCCTGAGCCCACATGAAGGATAAAACGGTTCCAACAGTTGTCCATTAAACCGAACTGAGAATTTCACTGATGTAACACACGTCATGATCCAGTTAATCCAAGATGGAGCAAACCCAAAAGCTCCCAGCATACTCTTTAAAAATTGCCAATCTACACGATCATATGCTTTTGCCAGATCCAACTATGAAGACAATTCGAAGATGCCATGTTATGGTTTAAATGAATGTACTTTGGGTAAAATCAATTCGGGTTGCCAGCAAGAAGTTTTAGAGAGGAAACATTTTTTTTCAAAATGGAGGCATTTTTTTGCCGCATCGATTAATTAAAAAGAAGAGAATTGCCCAGTCAATTTATGGAAAACCATACGAAAACCAATACAAACGGACAAAACATGTCTTCTAGTTTCACGAGTTCAGTCTTTGTAATGCGTCATGTCCAAGGAAGCGCTTTTCTCCTCCCCACGAGCGACTCCCAAGCGTCTAGGACTTTTCGCCTCCCGCCGGTGATGCTGCCGATCTGCCTCGTTTCTTGTGGCCTTAGAGCCATGGAAGTGCGGTGGATCCTGGTCCTTGCTGATGGGAGTGCTCCTGCATCGTTTTTAGGTGTTTTTAGAGTCTGTTTATGAATTGTATCCTGCTCAAAAAGACGAGGTGATTGCGGCTCCCTAAAAATGGAATAAGGTTCTTCTCACCTAGCCCCCTGTCCAGGCGGTGCGTCTCGCATCGTCGCGGCATTCAGATGGGGTTTGTCTTTGGTGGACCCGCATGGATCCGGTTTACCACAACAGGGTTTGTCTTCGGCTGGTCTTTAGGGCCTTAGCATGATGACTTTCCGATAGTTTAGTACAACAGGGTTTGCCTCACTCCTGTAAGGGAGGGGCGATGATGCATGCGCACTTCTGGTCTTGTGTCTGTAGTCATCGTTAAGTGATCTACGGAGATGGATGTATATTTTGTTATTTTTGGTGTTATACGTTATGTGTTTACTGATCGCGAATGGTATTGCATGTTTATTAGATATTCATACAAAACAAGCAGGGGGGTCTTTTGTGACATATTACTTTTGTTATTTCGTTTATTTTTCCTTTTACTCAACGAACATGTCATTTATCCTTTTTTATCTAACACAAGTTAGATTTAGTTGACTGTGTGCCTCGTAATTATGCAGAGGCCGGGTGTGAAGGAAATATGCCCTATTCCTTAATTCATGATAAATGTTTATTATTCATGCTAGAATTGTATTAACCGGAAACTTAGTACATGTGTGAATACATAGACAAAACCTATAGTCCCTAGTATGCCTCTACTTGACTAGCTCATTAATCAAAGATGGTTAAGTTTCCTGACCATAGACATGTGCTGTCATTTGATGAACGGGATCACATCATTAGGAGAATGATGTGATGGACATGACCCATCCGTTAGCTTAGCATTATGATCGTGTTAGTTTCATTGCTACTGCTTTTTTTATAACTTATACAACTTCCTCAGACTATGAGATTATGCAACTCCCGAATACCGGAGGAACACTTTGTGTGCTACCAAATGTCACAAGTAAAAGGGTGATTATAAAGGTGCTCCACAGGTGTCTCCGAAGGTGTTTGTTGGGTTAGCATAGATCGAGATTAGGATTTGTCACTCCGTGTTTTGGAGATGTATCTCTGGGCCCTCTCGGTAATACTCATCACTATAAGCCTTGCAAGCATTGTGACTAATAGTTAGTTGCGGGATGAAGTATTACAGAACATGTAAAGAGACTTGTCGGTAACGAGATTGAACTAGGTATTGAGATACTGACGATCGAATCTCGGGCAAGTAACATACCGATGACAAAGGGAACAATGTATGCTGTTATGTTGTTTGACCGATAAAGATCTTCGTAGAATGTGTAGGAACCAATATGAGCATCCAGGTTCCACTATTGGTTATTGACTGGAGACATGTCTCGGTCATGTCTACCTAGTTCTCGAACCCGTAGGGTCCGCACACTTAAAGTTCGGTGATGATTGGTATTATGAGTTTATGTGTTTTGATGTACCGAAGATAGTTCTGAGTCCCGGATGTGATCACGGACATGACAAGGAGTCTCGAAATGGTCGAGACATAAAGATTAATATATTAAACGACTATATTCGGACACCGGATGAGTTCCGGGGGTCACCGGATATTTATCGGAGTGCCGGAGGATTACTGGAACCCCCGGGGGAACTAATGGGCCAACATGGGCCTTGTGGGAGAGAGATGAGAGGGCCTAGGGCTGCCCCCCTTGGGAGTCCAAATTGGACAAGGAGGGGGGCACCCCCTCTTTCGTCCCTATCTTCCTCTCCTTCCTCCCCCCTTCCTCCTTCCTAGTTGGACTAGGAAAGGGGAGTCCTGTTGGAAATATGCCCTAGAGGCAATAATAAAAGTATTATTATATTTCAATGTTCATGATAATTGTCTTTTGTTCATGCTATAACTGTATTATCAGGAAATCGTAATACACGTGTGAACACGAAGACCACAAATGTCCCTAGTGAGCCTCTAGTTGACTAGCTCGTTGTGATCAATAGATAGTCATGGTTTCACGACTATGGACATTGGATGTCGTTGATAACGGGATCACATCATTAGGAGAATGATGTGATGGACAAGACCCAATCATAAGCATAGCATAAAAGATCGTATAGTTCGTTTGCTAGAAGCTTTGCCAATGTCAAGTATCTCTTCCTTCGACCATGAGATCGTGTAACTCCGGTTACCGTAGGAGTGCCTTGGGTGTATCAAAGCGTCACAACGAATCGGGTGACTATAAAGGTGCATTACGGTATCTCGAAAGTATCATTGGGTTGACACGGATCGAGGCGGGATTTGTCACTCCGTATGACGGAGAGGTATCTCTGGGCCCACTCGGTAATGCATCATCATAATGAGCTCAAGGTGACCAAGGTGTTGGCCACGGGATCATGCATTACTGATGCGAGTAAAGTGACTTGCGATGCTTAAGACCGAGCGAGGTATTGGGATACCGACGATCGAGTCTCGGGCAAGTAACGCATCGATTGACAAAGGAATTGCATACGAGGTTTGATCGAATCCTCGACATCGTGGTTCAACCGATGAAATCATCGAGGAGCATGTGGGAGCCAACATGGGTATCCGGACCCGCTGTTGGTTATTGCCGAAGTCGTCTCGGTCATGTCTGCGTGTCTCCGAACCCGTAGGGTCTACACATAAGGTTCGGTGGCGCTAGGGTTAGTAGGAAGTCAAGTATGTGACTACCGAATGTTGTTCGAGTCCGGATGAGATCCGGACGTCACGAGGAGTTCGGAAGGGTCCGGAGGTAAAGAATAATATATAGGAAGTGGTGATTCGCCCGGGAAAGTTTGGGGTCTCCGGTAAAATCTGGGACCACCGGAAGGTCCCGGGTCCACCGGTGGGGCCACCTATCCGGAGGGCCCCATGGGCCAAGGGGAAGGAACCAGCCCACAGGGGCTGGTGCGCCCCTAGGCCCACCTGCGCCTAGGGTTGAAACCCTAGGGGTGGGCGCCCCTGGCTTGGGGCACTCCACCCCTTGGCCGCCGCCCCGGAGATTGGATCTCGAGGGGCAGCCACCAGGGGCCTATATAAAGGGGGACGGAGGGGCTGCTGCAACAATCCCAAGGCGCAGCCCTCCCTTCCAACACTTCTCCTCCTCCGTAAGAGCTCGGTGAAGCCCGCCGAGATACTTCTTCTCCACCATCACCACGCTGTTGTTGTCTGCGGTGGAGTTGTCTTCCTCAACCTCTCCTTCCTCCTTGCTGGATCAAGGCAGAGGAGGCGTCGCTCGTCCGCACGTGTGTTGAAGCGGAGGTGCTGTCCGTTCGACACTTGGGCATCGGTGATCGAATCACGTTCGAGTACGACTCCATCATCACCTTGCAAGCTTCCGCACGCAATCTACAAGTGGTATGTAGATGCAATCTCTCCCATTACTCGTTTCTTAGATGAACTCATAGATGGATCTTGGTGAAGCCGTAGGAAAATTTTAATTTTACGCAGCGTTCCCAACAAGTGGCATCATGAGCTAGGTCTATGCGTAGTTCTCTAATGCACGAGTAGAACACAATTTGTTGTGGGCGTTGATCTTGTCATCTTACTTGCCTCTACTAGTCTTTTCTTGCTCAACGGTATTGTGGGATGAAGCGGCCCGGACCAACCTTACACATACGCTTACGTGAGACCGGTTCCACCGTTTGACATGCACTAGTTGCATAAGGTGGCTGGCGGGTGTCTGTCTCTCCCACTTTAGTTGGAGCAGATTCGATGAACAAGGCCCTTATGAAGGGTAAATAGAAGTTGACAAAATCACGTTGTGGTGATTCGTAGGTAAGAAAACGTTCTTGCTAGAACCCAATCGCAGCCACGTAAAAGATGCAACAACAACTAGAGGGCGTCTAACTTGTTTTTGCGGCGATTGATCATGTGATGTGATATGGCCGAAGTTGTGATGAATGATGAATTGTGATGTATGAGATCATGTTCTTGTAATAGGATTCACGACTTGCATGTCGATGAGTATGACAACCGGCAGGAGCCATAGGAGTTGTCTTTATTTTTGTATGACCTGCGTGTCATTGAAGAACGCCATGTAAACTACTTTGCTTCATTATTGTTGGGGGCGTAGTAATTTCAAAAAATTCCTACGCACACGCAAGATCATGGTGATGTATAGCGAGAGGGAGAGTGTTGTCTACGTACCCTCGTAGACCCGGCGGAAGCGATCTGGCGTAGAGGAAGTCGTCAGACGTTCTCCTCGCGATCCGACCGATCCCGCGCCGTCACTCCGGCGCCCGAGTTCTTGACACACGTACAGCTCGATGGCGTCCCTCGTACTCCGATCCAGCCGAGTGTCGAGGAGAGTTTCGTCGACGACGGCGTGGTGGCGATCTTGATGTTTCACCGCGCAGGCTTCGCCTAAGCTCGCGACGGTATGATCGAGGTGGAATATGGTGGAGGGGGCACCGCACACGGCTAAGGAGCGATCCGTAGATAAAACTTGTGTGTTCTAGGGTGCCCCCTGCCCGTATATAAAGGAGGGAGGGGGAGGTGCGGCCGGCCCAAGGGGGCGCGGAGGAGTCCTACTCCCAGGAGTAGGACTCCCCCTTCCTAGTTGGAATAGGATTGGGAAGGGAAAAGAGGAAGAGGGCCGCCCCCTCCTTGTCCTATTCGGACTGGGGGGGGAGGGCGCAGCCACCTCTGGCCGGCCCTCCTCTTCTCCCTCGAGGCCCACCGAGGCCCATTTACCCCGGGGTTCCAGTAACCTCCGGTACTCGGTAAATTCTGTTTTCACCGGAACCATTCGAACTCCAAACATAGGCTTCCAATATATCAATCTTTATGTCTCGACCATTTGAGACTCCTCGTCATGTCCATGATCACATCCGGGACTCGAACTTCTTGGTACATCAAAATACATAAACTCATAATAAGCATCATCGAAACCTTAAGCGTGCGGACCCTACGGTTCGAGAACAATGTAGACATGACCTAGAACTATTCTCGGTCAATAACCAACAGCGGGACCTGGATGCCCATATTGGTTCCTACATATTCTCGAAGATCTTTATCGGTCGGACCGCATAACAACATCGTTGTTCCCTTTGTCATCGGTATGTTACTTGCCCGAGATTCGATCGTCGGTATCCAATACCTAGTTCAATCTCGTTACCAGCAAGTCTCTTTACTCGTTCCGTAATACATCATCTCACAACTATCTCATTAGTTGTAATGCTTGCAAGGCTTGATGATGTGCATTACCGAGAGCGCCAGAGATACCTCTCCGACAATCGGAGTGACAAAACCTAATCTCGAAATCGCCAACCCAACATCGCCTTTGGAGACACCGTAGTACTCCTTTATAATCACCCGATTCGTTGTGGCGTTTGGTAGCACCAAAGTGTTCCTCCGTAAACGGAGTTGCATAATCTCATAGTTACAGGAACATGTATATGTCATGGATAAAAGCGGTAGCAACATACTAAGCGATCGTGTGCTAAGCTAATGGAATGGGTCATGTCAATCAGATCATTCTACTAATGATGTGACCTCGTTAATCAAATAACAACTCTTTGTTCATGGTCAGGAAACATAACCATCTTTGATTAACAAGCTAGTCTAGTAGAGGCATACTAGTGACATATTGTTTTGTCTATGCATTCACACATGTATCATGTTTCGGTTAATACAATTATAGCGTGAATGATAAACATTTATCATGAAATAAGGAAATAAATAATAACTTTATTATTGCCTCTAGGGCATATTTCCTTGATCTCCCACTTGCACTAGAGTCAATAATCTAGATTACATAGTAATGATTCTAACACCCATGGAGTCTTGGTGCTGATCATGTTTTGCTCGTGGAAGAGGCTTAGTCAGCGGTTACGCAACATTCAGATCCGTATGTATCTTGCAAATCTCTATGTCTCCCACGGACTAAGTCCGGATGGAATTGAAGTGTCTCTTGATGTGCTTGGTCCTCTTGTGAAATCTGGATTCCTTCGCTAAGGCAATTGCTCGATATTGTCACGAAGATTTTCATTGGACCCGATGCACTAGGTATGACACCTAGATCGGATATGAACTCCTTCATCCAGACTCCTTCATTAGCTGCTTCGAAGCTGCTATGTACTCCGCTTCACATGTAGATCCCTTCTGACGCTTTGTTTAGAACTGCACCAACCGACAGCTCCTCCGTTTAGTGTAAATCGTATCCGGTCTGCGATTTAGAATCGTCGGATCGGTGTCAAAGCTTGCATCAATGTAACCGTTTACGATGAGCTCTTTGTCACCTCCATATCTGAGAAACATATCCTTAGTCCTTTTCGGTATTTCGGGATGTTCTTGACCGCTGTCCGATGATCCACTCTGGATTACTTTGGTACCTCCTCCTGCTAGGCTTATAGCAAGGCACACATCAGGTCCGGTACACAGCATTGCATACATGATAGAGCCTATTGCTGAAGCATAGGAACATCTTTCATTTCTCTCTATCTTCTGCAGTGGTCGGGCATTGAGTCTTACTCAACTTCACACCTTGTAACACAGGCAAGAACCCTTTCTTTGCTTGATCCATTTTGAACTTCTTCAAAATTTTGTCAAGGTATGTGCTTTGTGAAAGTCCAATCAAGCGTCTTGATCTATCTCTATAGATCTTAATGCCCAATATGTAAGCAGCTTCACGAGGTCTTTCATTGAAAAACTCTTATTCAAGTATCCCTTTATGCTATCCAGAAATTCTATATCATTTCCGATCAGTAATATGTCATCTACATATAATATCGAAATGCTCTGAGCTCCCACTCACTTTCTTGTAAATCTGAGGCTTCTCCAAAAGTCTGTACAAACCCAAATGCTTTGATCACACTATCAAAGCGTTTATTCCAACTCAAGATGCTTGCACCAGTCCATAGATGGATCATTTGGAGCTTGCACACTTTGTTAGCTCCCTTTGGATCGATAAAACCTTACGGTTGCATCATATACAACTCTTCTTCCGTAAATCCATTCAGAATGCGTCTTTACATCCATTTGCCAAATTTCATAATCATAAAATGCGGCAATTGCTAACATGATTCAGACGGACTTAAGCATCGCTCTGGTGAGAAGGTCTCATAGTAGTCAATCCCTTGAACTTGTCGAAAACCCTTTGCGACAAGTCGAGCTTTGTAGACGATAACATTACCGTCGGCGTCGGTCTTCTTCTTGAAGATCCACTTGTTTTCTATTGCTTGCCGACCCTCGGGCAAGTCAACCAAAGTCCATATTTTGTTTTCATACATGGATCCCATCTCAGATTTCATGGCCTCAAGCCATTTTGCGGAATCTGGGCTCACCATCGCTTCTTCATAGTTCGTAGGTTCATCATGATCTAGTAGCATGATTTCCAGAACAGGATTACCGTACCACTCTGGTGCGGATCTTACTCTGGTTGATCTACGAGGTTCTATAGTAACTTGATCTGAAGTTTCATGATCAACATCATCAACTTCCTCACTACTTGGTGTAGGTGTCTCAGAAACCGGTTTCTGCGACGAACTACTTTCAAGTAAGGGAGAAGGTACTATTACCTCATCAAGTTCCACTTTCCTCCCACTCACTTCTTTCGAGAGAAACTCCTTCTCTAGAAAGGATCCATTCTTAGCAACGAATGTCTTGCCTTGGATCTGTGATAGAAGGTGTACCCAACTGTCTCCTTTGGGTATCCTATGAAGACACATTTCTCGATTTGGGTTCGAGCTTATCAGGTTGAAGCTTTTTCACATAAGCATCGCATCCCCAAACTTTAAGAAACGACAACTTTGGTTTCTTGCCAAACCACAGTTCATAAGGTGTCGTCTCAGCATTTCGACGGTGTCCTATTCAGTGTGAATGCGGCCGTCTCTAGAGCATAACCCCAAAAGCGATAGCGGTAAATCTGTAAGAGACATCATAGATTGCACCATATCTAGTAAAGTGCGATTCTGACGTTCGGACACACCATTACGTTGTGGTGTTCGGGTGGCGTGAGTTGCGAAACTATTCGCATTGTTTCAAATGTAGACCAAACTCGTAACTCAAATATTCACCTCCCGATCGATCGTAGAAATTTAATTTTCTTGTTACGATGATTTTCAACTTCACTCTGAAATTCTTTGAACTTTTCAAATGTTTGGACTTATGTTTCATTAAGTAGATATACCCATATCTCGCTTAAATCATCTATGAAGGTGAGAAAATAACGATATCCGCCACGAGCCTCAACATTCATTGGACCACATACATACGTATGTATGATTTCCAACAAATCTGTTGCTCTCTCCATAGTCTGGAGAAGCGGGTTCTAGTCATCTTGCCCATGAGGCACGGTTCATAAGTGCCAAGTGATTCATAATCAAGTGACTCCAAAAGTCCATCGATATGGAGTTTCTTCATGCGCTTTACACCGATATGACCTAAGCGGCGATTGCCACAAATAAGTTGCACTATCATTATCAACTCTGCATCTTTTGGTTTCAACATTATGAATATGTGTATCACTACTATCGAGATTCATCAAAATAGACCACTCCTCAAGGGTGCATGACCATAAAAGATATTACTCATATAAATAGAACAACCATTATTCTCTCGATTTAAATGAATAACCGTCTCGCATCAAACAAGATCCGATATAATGTTCATGCTCAACGCAGCACCAAATAACAATTATTTAGGTCTAAAACTAATCCGAAGGTAGATGTAGAGGTAGCGTGCCGACCGCGATCACATCGACTTTGGAACCATTTCCCACGCGCATCGTCACCTCGTCCTTTGCGGTGTTAAGCAATCGTAGTCCTGTTTGAGTTGCAAATATTAGCAGCAGAACCGATATCAAATACCAGTGCTACTGCGAGCTCTAGTAAGGTACACATCAATAACATGTATATCACATATACCTTTGTTCACCTTGCCATCCTTCTTATCCGCCAAATACTTGGGGCAGTTCCGCTTCGGTGACTACCGCTTGCGGTAGAAGCACTCGTTTCAGGCTTAGGTCAGACTTGGGTTTCTTCTCTGAGCGACAACTTGCTTGCTGTTCTTCTTGAAGTTTCCTTCTTCTTCCCTTTGCCTTTCTTCTTGAAACTAGTGGTCTTATTGACCATCAACACTTGATGCTCCTTCTTGATTTCTACCTCCGCAACCTTTAGCATTGCGAAGAGCTCGGTATAGTCTTTACTAACCCTTGCATATTATAGTTCATCACGAAGCCTTTGTAGCTTGGTGGCGGTGATTGAAGAATTACATCAATGACACAATCATCGGAATATTAACTCCCAATTGTGTCAAGTGATTGTAGTACCCGGACATTACGAGTATGTGCTCACTAATGAACTATTCTCCTCCATCTTGCAGCTATAGAACTTATTGGAGACTTCATATCTCTCAATCCGGGCATTACTGTTGGAATATCAACTTCAACTCTGGAACATCTCATATGCTCCATGACGTTCAAAACGTCGTTGAAGTCCGGTTCTAAGCCGTAAAGCATGGCACACTTGAACTATAGAGTAGTCATCAGCTTTGCTCGCAGACGTTCTTAACATCGTCGGTTGCATTAGCGGCGGGCACGGCACCCAGCGGTGCATCCGGGGCGTAACTCTTACGTGCAGCAATGAGGATAATCCTCGAGTTACGGACCCGATCCGTGTAATTGCTACCATCATCTTTCAACTTTGCTTTCTCAAGGAACGCATTAAAATTCAACGGAACAACAAAGACGAGCCATCTATCTACAATCAAACATAAGCAAGATACTATCGGTACTAAGTTCATGATAAATTTAAGTTCAATTAATCATATTACTTAAGAACTCCCACTTAGAAAAACATCTCTCTAGTTATCTAAGTGATCACGTGATCCAAATCAACTAAACCATAACCGATCATCACGTGAAATGGAGTAGTTTTCAATGGTGAACATCTTATGTTGATCATATCTACTATATGATTCACGCTCGACCTTTCGGTCTCCGTGTTCGAGGCCATATCTGCATATGCTAGGCTCGTCAAGTATAACCCGAGTATTCTGCGTGTGCAAAACTGGCTTGCACCCGTTGTAGATGGACGAGAGCTTATCACACCCGATCATCACGTGGTGTGCGGGCACGACGAACTTTGGCAGCGGTGCATACTCGGGAGAACACTTCTTGATAATTTAGTGAGAGATCATCTTATAATGCTACCGTCAATCAAAGCAAGATAAGATGCATAAAAGGATAAACATCACATGCAAATCAATATAAGTGATATGATATGGTCATCATCATCTTGTGCTTCATGATCTCCATCTTGCAGCACCACCATGATCACCATCGTCACCGGCGCGACACCTTGATCTTCATCATAGCATCGTTGTCGTCTCGCCAATCTTATGCTTCTACGACTATCGCTACCGCTTAGTGATAAAGTAAAGCATTACGAAGCGATTGCATTGCATACAATAAAGCGACAACCATATGGCTCCAGCCGATTGCCGATAACCGGTTACAAAACATGATCATCTCATACAATAAAATATAGCATCACGTCTTGACCATATCACATCACAACATGCCCTGCAAAAACAAGTTAGGCGTCCTCTACTTTGTTGTTGCAAATTTTACGTGGCTGCTACGGGCTTAAGCAAGAACCGTCTCACCTACGCATCAAAACCACAAGCGATACTTCGTCAAATAGACTCCGTTTAACCTTCTCAAGGACCGGGCGTAGCCACACTCAGTTCAACTAAAGTGAGAGAGACAGGCACCCACCGGTCACCTTTAAGCAACGAGTGCTCGTGGCGGTGAAACCAGTCTCGTGTAAGCGTCACGCGTAATGTCGGTCTGGGCGCTTCATCTCACAATACCGCTGAACCAAAGTATGACATGCTGGTAGGTAGTATGACTTGTATCGCCCACAACTCACTTGTGTTCTACTCGTGCAAAACATCAAACCATAGAAAAACCTAGGCTCGATACCCTTTGTTGGGGAGCGTAGTAATTTCAAAAAAATTCCTACGCACACGCAAGATCATGGTGATGTATAGCAACGAGAGGGGAGAGTGTTGTCTACGTACCCTCGAGACCCAAGCGAAGCGATCTGGCGTAGAGGAAGTAGTCGACGTTCTCCTCGCGATCCGACCGATCCCGCGCCGTCACTCCGGCGCCCGAGTTCTTGACACACGTACAGCTCGATGGCGTCCCTCGTACTCGATCCAGCCGAGTGTCGAGGGAGAGTTTCGTCAACCGACGGCGTGGTGGCGATCTTGATGTTTCACCGGCGCGAGGCTTCGCCTAAGCAGCGACGGTATGATCGAGGTGGAATATGGTGGAGGGGGGCACCGACACGGCTAAGGAACGATCCGTAGATCAAACTTGTGTGTTCTAGGGTGCCCCGCTGCCCCGTATATAAAGGAGGGAGGGGCGAGTGCGGCCGGCCCAAAGGGCGCGGGAGGAGTCCTACTCCCAGGAGTAGGACTCCCCCTTCCTAGTTGGAATAGGATTGGGGAAGGGAAAAGAGGAAAGGGGCCGCCGCCTCCTTGTCCTATTCGGACTGGGAGGGGGGGGGGTGACCACCTCTGGCCGGCCCTCCTCTTCTCCCTCGAGGCCCACCGAGGCCCATTTACCCCGGGGTTTCGGTAACCTCCGGTACTCGGTAAATTCTGTTTTCACCGGAACCATTCGAACTCCAAACATAGGCTTCCAATATATCAATCTTTATGTCTCGACCATTTGAGACTCCTCTTCATGTCCGTGATCACATCCGGGACTCGAACTTCTTGGTACATCAAAATACATAAACTCATAATAAGCTTCATCGAAACCTTAAGCGTGCGGACCCTACGGTTCGAGAACAATGTAGACATGACCTAGAACTATTCTCGGTCAATAACCAACAGCGGGACCTGGATGCCCATATTGGTTCCTACATATTCTCTGAAGATCTTTATCGGTCGAGACCGCATAACAACATACGTTGTTCCCTTTGTCATCGGTATGTTACTTGCCCGAGATTCGATCGTCGGTATCAATACCTAGTTCAATCTCGTTACCAGCAAGTCTCTTTACTCGTTCCGTAATACATCATCTCAAAACTATCTCATTAGTTGTAATGCTTGCAAGGCTTGATGATGTGCATTACCGAGAGGGCCCAGAGATACCTCTCCGACAATCGGAGTGACAAAACCTAATCTCGAAATCGCCAACCCAACATACGCCTTTGGAGACACCTGTAGTACTCCTTTATAATCACCCGATTCACGTTGTGACGTTTGGTAGCACCAAAGTGTTCCTCCGTAAGCGGAGTTGCATAATCTCATAGTTACAGGAACATGTATATGTCATGGATAAAAGCAGTAGCAACATACTAAACGATCGTGTGCTAAGCTAATGGAATGGGTCATGTCAATCAGATCATTCTACTAATGATGTGACCTCGTTAATCAAATAACAACTCTTTGTTCATGGTCAGGAAACATAACCATCTTTGATTAACAAGCTAGTCTAGTAGAGGCATACTAGTGACATATTGTTTTGTCTATGCATTCACACATGTATCATGTTTCCGGTTAATACAATTATAGCGTGAATGATAAACATTTATCATGAAATAAGGAAATAAATAATAACTTTATTATTGCCTCTAGGGCATATTTCCTTCAATTACTAAACGCGTTAGTCATAGAAGTAGAAGTAGTCGTTGGCGTGACAACTTCATGAAGACACGATGATGGAGATCATGATGATGGAGATCATGGTGTCAAGCCGGTGACAAGATGATCATGGAGCCCCGAAGATGGAGATCAATGGAGCTTGATGATATTGGCCATATCATGTCACAACTATATAATTGCATGTGATGTTTATTATGTTTATGCATCTTGTTTACTTAGGACGACGGTAGTAAATAAGATGATCCTTACAAAATTTCAAGAAGTGTTCTCCCTAAGCGTGCACCATTGCTACGGTCGTTTCTAAGCACCACGTGATGATCGGGTGTGATGGATCCTTACGTTCACATACAACGGGTGTAAGACAGTTTTACACAGCGAAAACACTTAGGGTTAACTTGACGAGCCTAGCATGTGCGAGACATGGCCTCGGAACACGGAGACCGAAAGGTCGAACACGAGTCGTATGGAAGATACGATCAACATGAAGATGTTCACCGGCGATGACTAGTCCGTCTCACGTGATGATCGGACACGGGCTAGTCGACTCGGATCGTGTAACACTTAGATGACCAGAGGATGTCTAATCTAAGTGGGAGTTCATAATTTGATTAGAACTTTATTATCATGAACTTAGTCTAAAACCTTTGCAAATATGTCTTGTAGATCAATGGCCAGCGCTAATGTCAACATGAACTTCAAGCGTTCCTAGAAAACCAAGCTGAAAGATGATGGCAGCAACTATACGGATTGGGTCCGGAACCCGAGATCATCCTCATAGCTGCCAGGAAGCAATATGTCCTAGAAGGACCGCTAGGTGCCGCTCCGTCGAAGAACCAAGGCGTTATGAGCGGCAGCAAACTCGTCTTGATGATTACTCCCTCGTTCGATGCGGCATGCTTTACTGACTTAGAACCGGGGCTCCAAAAGCGTTTTGAGCACCACGGAGCATATGAGATGTTGAAGAGTTGAAACTAGTTTTCCAAGCTCATGCCGGGTCGAGAGATATGATGTCTCGACAAGTTCTGATTGTAAGATGGAGGAAAACAGTTACTGTCGGTGAGCACATCCACGAAGATGTCAGGTTGCACAACCGTATGACCCGGTGAACATTAACCTCCCAGATGAGGCGGTCATTGACAGAATCCTCGATCGCTCCCACCAAGCTACAAGAGCTTTGTGATGAACTACAACATGCGGGGATGGTAAAGACCATTCTGAAGTGTTCTCGATCTTGAAGTCGCAGAGGCTGAAATCAAAAAGGAACATCAAGTGTTGATGGTCAATAAGACCACTAAGTTCAAGAAGGGCAAGGGTAAGAAGAACTTCAAGAAGGGCGGCAAAGATGTTGCCGCGCCCGTAAGCCCGCTGCGGGAAGAAGTCAAAGAATGGACCCAAGCACGAGACCGAGTGTTTTTATTGCAAGGGAAGGGCTTTCGAAGCGGAACGCCCCAAATACTTAGCGGATAAGAAGGCGGCAACACCAAAGGTATATTTGATATACATGTAATTGATGTGTACCTTACCGATTACTCGTAGTAACTCACGGTATTTGATACGGTGCCGTTGCTCATATTTGTAACTCACAGCAGAGCTGCGGAATAAGCGGAGCTGGCGAAGGCGACGAGGTGATGATGCGTCGGGAATGGTTCCGTGGTCGATGTGATCGCCGTCGACACGCTGCCTCTACATTTACCTACGGATTAGTTTTAAACCTCAATAATTGTTATTTAGTGCCAAGTTTGAGCATGAACATTGTATCCGGATCTCGTTTAATCTGAGATGGCTACTCATTTAAGTCTCGAGAATAATGGTTGTTCGATTTATATGAGAGATATGTTTTATGGTCATGCTCCGATGGTAAACGGTTTATTCTTAATGAATCTCGGCGTAATATTACACATGTTCATAGTGTGGATGCCAAAAGATGTAAAGTTGATAACGATAGTCCCACATACTTGTGGCATTGCCGCCTTGGTCACATTGGTGTCAAGCGCATGAAGAAGCTCCATGCTTGATGGACTTTTAGAGTCTCTTGATTATGAATCGTTTGACACATGCGAACCATGCCTCTTGGGCAAAATGACCAAGACTCCATTCTCTGGAACAATGGGCGAGCAACCAACTTGTTGGAAATCATACATACCGATGTGTGCGGTCCAATGGCGTTGAGGCTCATGGAGGATATCGTTATGTTCTCACTCTCACCGATGACTTAAGTAGATATGGGTATGTCTACTTAATGAAACACAAGTCTGAGACCTTTGAAAAGTTCAAGGAATTTCAGAGTGAGGTAGAGAATCAACGTGACCGAAAGATAAAGTTCTTACGATCAGATCGTGGAGGAGAATACTTAAGTCACGAATTTGGTACACACTTAAGAAAATGTGGAATCGTTTCACAACTCACGCCGCCTGGAACACCTCGGTAAACGGTGTGTCCGAGCGTCGTGTCGCACTCTATTGGATATGGTGCGGTCTATGATGTCTCTTACCGATTTACCGCTATCATTTTGGGGATACGCTCTAGAGACAGCTACATTCACTTTAAATAGGGCACCGTCTAAATCCGTTGAGACGACACCGTATGAATTATGGTTTGGGAAGAAACCTAAGCTATCGTTTCTAAAAGTTTGGGGATGCGATGCTTATGTCAAGAAACTTCAACTGAAAAGCTCGAACCCAAGTCGAAAAATGCGTATTCATAGGATACCCTAAGGAAGCTGTCGGGTATACCTTCTACTTAAGATCCGAAGGCAAGGTCTTTGTTGCTAAGAACGGATGCTTTACGGAGAAAGAGTTTCTCTCGAAAGAAGTAAGTGGGAGGAAAGTAGAACTTCGATGAAGTACTACCTCGAGCGGGAAGGTGGTGCGGCGCAGAAACCGTTCTGTGATGCCCACACCTGCGAAGAGGAAAACAATGATGATGATCAAGGTACTTGGATCAAGTTACTCTTGAACTTGAAGGTCCACGAGGACACGTTCCGCACTGAGTGGTACGGCAACCTGTCATGGAAATCATGTTGCTAGACAACAATGAACCTTGAACTATGAAGAAGCAATGGCGGGCCCGGATTCCAACAAATGGCTTGGAGCCATGAAATCCGAGATAGAATCCATGTATGAAAACAAAGTATGGACTTTGACAGACTTGCCGATGATCGGCGGCGATAGAAAACAAATGGATTTTTAAGAAGAAGGCGGACGCGGATGGTAATGTTACCATCTATAAAGCTCGACTTGTCGCTAAGGGTTATCGACAAGTTCAAGGGATTGACTTCTGACGAGACATTCTCTCCGTGGCGAAGCTTAAGTCCGTCCGAATCATGTTAGCAATTGCCGCATACTATGATTATGAGATATGGCAGATGGACGTCAAAACGGCATTCCTTAATGGACATCTTAAGGAAGAGCTGTATATGATGCAGCGGAAGGTTTTGTCGATCCTCGAGCGCTAACAAAGTATGCAAGCTCCAGCGATCCATTTATGGACTGGTGCAAGCATCTCGGAGTTGGAACATTCGCTTTGATGAGATGATCAAAGCGTTTGGGTTTATTGAGACTTATGGAGAAGCTGCGTTTACAAGAAAGTGAGTGGGAGCTCAGAGCATTTCTCCTATTATATGTAGATGACATACTCTTGATGGGAAATGATACAAAACTTGGACAGCATTAAGGCCTACTTGAACAAGTGTTTTTCAATGAAGGACCTTGGAGAAGCTGCTTATATATTAGGCATCAAGATCTATAGAGATAGATCGAGGCGCCTCATAGGTCTTTCACAAAGCACATACCTTGATAAGATTTTGAAGAGGTTCAAAATGGATCAGTCCAAGAAGGGTTCTTGCCTATGTTACAAGGTGTGAGATTGAGCTCGGCTCGATCACCGACCACGGCAAAAGATAAAGAAGAGATGAGTGTCATCCCTATGCTTCACCATAGGATCTATTATGTATGCCATCTTGTGTACTGGACCGATGTAAACCTTGCCGTAAGTTTGGTTGCAAGATACCAAAGTAATCCCGCAAGGAACACCTTTGGATAGCGGTCAAGAATATCTGAAGTACACGAAAAGGACAAAGGACATGTTTCTCGTTTATGGAGGAGACGAAGAGCTCGTCGTAAAGGTTACGTCGGCGCTAGCCGACTCAGATCTGGATGACTCTAAGTCACAAACCGGATCGTGTATATGTTGAATGGTGGAAGCGATGGCTGGTGCAGTGCCGCAAGCGAGCGTCGTGGCGGGATCTACATGTGAAGCGGAGTACATGGCAGCCTCGGAGGCAGCGCATGAAGCGATTTGGGTGAAGGAGTTCATCACCGACCTAGGAGTCATACCCAATGCGTCGGGCCGATCAAACTCTTCGTGACAACACTGGAGCTATTGCCCTTGCCAAGGAGCCCAGGTTTCACAAGAAGACCAGCACATCAAGCATCGTTTCAACTCCATCCGTGAAAATGTTCAAGATGGAGACATAGAGATTTGCAAAGTACACACGGATCTGAATGTCGCAGATCCGTTGACTAAACCTCTCTCGCGTGCAAAACATGATCAACACCAGAACTCTATGGGTGTTCGATTCATAACAATGTAACTAGATTGGTGACTCTAGTGCAAGTGGGAGACTGTTGGAAATATGCCCTAGAGGCAATAATAAAAGTATTATTATATTTCAATGTTCATGATAATTGTCTTTTGTTCATGCTATAACTGTATTATCAGGAAATCGTAATACACGTGTGAACACGAAGACCACAAATGTCCCTAGTGAGCCTCTAGTTGACTAGCTCGTTGTGATCAATAGATAGTCATGGTTTCCTGACTATGGACATTGGATGTCGTTGATAACGGGATCACATCATTAGGAGAATGATATGATGGACAAGACCCAATCATAAGCATAGCATAAAAGATCGTATAGTTTGTTTGCTAGAAGCTTTGCCAATGTCAAGTATCTCTTCATTCGACCATGAGATCGTGTAACTCCGGTTACCGTAGGAGTGCCTTGGGTGTATCAAAGCGTCTGGCGTGGCGGGTGACTATAAAGGTGCATTACGGTATCTCCGAAAGTATCTGTTGGGTTGACACGGATCGAGGCTGGGATTTGTCACTCCGTATGGCGGAGAGGTATCTCTGGGCCCACTCGGTAATGCATCATCATAATGAGCTCAAGGTGACCAAGGTGTTGTACGGGATCATGCATTACGATGCGAGTAAAGTGACTTGCGATAACGAGACTGAGCGAGGTATTGGGATACCGGCGGTCGAGTCTCGGGCAAGTAACGTACCGATTGACAAAGGAATTGCATACGAGGGTTTGATTGAATCCTCGACATCGTGGTTCAACCGATGAAATCATCGAGGATCATGTGGGAGCCAACATGGGTATCAGACCCGCTGTTGGTTATTGCCGAGAGTCGTCTCGGTCATGTCTGCGTGTCTCCGAACCGTAGGGTCTACACTTAAGGTTCGGTGGCGCTAGGGTTAGTAGGAAGTCAAGTATGTGACTACCGAATGTTGTTGAGTCCGGATGAGATCCGGATGTCACGAGGAGTTCGGAAGGGTCGGAGGTAAAGAATAATATATAGGAAGTGGTGATTGGCCATCGGGAAAGTTTGGGGTCTCCGGTAAAATCTGGGACCACCGGAAGGTCCGGGGTCCACCGGTGGGGCCACCTATCCGGAGGGCCCCATGGGCCAAGGGGAAGGAACCAGCCCACAGGGGCTGGTGCACCCCTAGGCCCACCCCGCGCCTAGGGTTGAAACCCTAGGGGTGGGGCGCCCACGGCAGGGGCACTCCACCCCTTGGCCGCCGCCCCGGGAGATTGGATCTCCAGGGCCGCCACCTGAGGGCCTATATAAAGGGGGAGGAGGGGGCTGCTGCAACAATCCCAAGGCGCAGCCCTCCCTTCCCAACACTTCTCCTCCTCCGTAAGAGCTCGTGAAGCCACGCTTGAGATACTTCTTCTCCACCATCACCACGCCGTTGTCTTTGCCGGTGGAGTTGTCTTCCTCAACCTCTCCTTCCTCCTTGCTGGATCAAGGCGGAGGAGGCGTCGCTCGTCCGTCACGTGTGTTGAGCGCGGAGGTGCTGTCCGTTCAGCACTTGGGCATCGGTGATCTGAATCACGTTCGAGCACGACTCCATCATCACCTTGCAAGCTTCATACGCGATCTACAAGTGGTATGTAGATGTAATCTCTCCCATTACTTGTTGCTTAGATGAACTCATAGATGGATCTTGGTGAAGCCGTAGGAAAAATTTTAATTTTCTGCAACGTTCCCCAACAAGTCCTACTCCCACTAGGAGGAGGACTCCCCCCTCTCCTTAGCGCACCCCAAGGGTGGCCGGCCTCCCCCTTGCTCCTTCATATACGGGGGCAGGGGGCACCCTAGAACACACAAGTTGACATTGTTTAGCCGTGTGCGGTGCCCCCCTCCACAGTTGCACACCTTAGTCGTATCGTCGTAGTGCTTAGGCGAAGCCCTGCTCCGGTAACTCCATCATCACCGTCACAACGTCGTCATGCTGACGAAACTCTCCCTCGGCCTCAACTGGATCAAGAGTACGAGGGATGTCCCCAAGATGAACGTGTGCTGATCGCGGAGGTGTCGTACGTTCGGTGCTAAGATCGATCGGATCGTGAAGACGTACGACTACATCAACCGCGTTGTTTTAACGCTTCTGCTTTCGGTCTACGAGGACATGTGGACACACTCTCCCCTCTCGTTGCTATGCATCACCATGATCTTGCGTGTGCGTAGGATTTTTTTTGAAATTACTACGTTCCCCAACAGTGGCATCCGAGCCAGGTTTATGCGTAGATGTTATATGCATGAGTAGAACACAAAGAGTTGTGGGTGATAATAGTCATACTGCTTACCAGCATGTCATACTTTGATTTGGTGGTATTGTTGGATGAAGCAATTGAAAGGATCGAGATGGACCTAGAGGGGGGGTGAATAGGTACAATTACAAATTTTAATTATTACTAAGCAATTTTAGGCAATAGAGCGGAATATGAAAGTGAGCCTAACAATTGCTAGTAAGTACATAAAGTACTATGCGATTGACACAAGCATATAAGAGAGCAAGCACAATAAGATGTATGTAAGAGCAATCACAACAAGTAACGAAGTATAGAGTTAGGGTTAGGAATAACCGCAACTCAGGAGACGAGGATGTATGCGATGTTCACTTCCTTGGAGGGAAGCTAGTCACCGTTAGAGGGGCGGATGTTACCACGAAGGCACACCTACGCCACGAAGGCTCACCCTATTCTCCCTTTGAGACAACACCACGAAGGCGTTTCTCAACCACTAGTGGTAGACCTTGGGGTGGTCTCCAAACCCTCACAAACTTTCCGGGGGTAATCACAATCGTTGATTCCTCACCGAATGACTCCTACCGCCTAGGAGTCTCCAACCTCCAAGAGTAACAAGATCCGAGGGAAGGACTCAAGACTTGCTCAAACTTGATTTGCTTTGGTCACAAGAAGGAGGAAGAAGATCTTTCTTTGATTGGAACAACTCTTGAAACTCTCAAGAAACAAGCGGGATCTGGGATTTAGTGTGTGAGCAAGAGAGGGAAAGCTTGGTGTTCTTGAGGCGTGTTTGTGTTGAGTGTTCAACCTTATCCCGAAGGGGTAAGGTGCTATATATACCAGTGTCCAGAATAGAGCCGTTTGGACATAAGTTGACCACCCCGAATGATCTGGGACACCATCCGGATGATCTGGACCTTTGTCCGGATGATCTGGCAGAAGGCCCAGATGCAGGTGGTTTCAGCCTAGCTGCGAGCAGCCCGGACAATCCGGAGGCAAGCCCGGATGATCCGGACAAGCCCCGGATGATCCGGATGGCTGGCCAGATGATCCGGCTACAATCATATAGCTTCTGTGAAAAATGGGCACGGGTATCCGGACGATCCGGAGGAGGATCTGGACGATCCGGAGAACAGCCCGGATGATCCGAAGGAACGTCCGGATGATCCGGCTTCAGCCATCCCGTTCTGTAATGAAGAGCACCAATTATCCGGACAATCCGGTGCAGGGTCCGACTGATCCGGGTGAAGCCCGGATGATCTGGGTATCCATCCGGATGATCCGGCTAGGAGATGGTGGTATGTTTTGGCTAAGTGATATTGCTAGGGTTTTTAGTCTATTGTGGTAGAGTTGTTTAAGAGACAAAATGTGAGCAAGTCTTGACCCTACACTTGGATCCCTCTTAATAGTGCGGGGTTCCTATTACTCAAGAAATACAAAACGAGCACAATACTTCATCTTGGTTTGCTCCTTTCCTCATTGATAATTAGCTTGAGTAAAATATCATATGATGTGATCATGATGCTCACTAAAGAAACCCAGAGGACAGACGGCCTGTGTATATACTTAGCAAACAAGGTTAGTCCCCTATATGTAAGTTTGTCATCAATATCAAAAATACTTTTTAAGAGCAAGATTGCACTTTCAATCTCCCCCTTTTTTTGGTAGTTGATGACAAACTACATATAGCATTTTATAGTGAAATGTGATAAGGATAATTCTAGGAGAGTAGACCGGTATGTGTTTTAGGAAGAGCTCCCCCTTAATTTATGCATATGAATGTGTTTTAAGAGAAGCTCTCCCTTAATGTATGCATGGAATAAAATGATACACATACAAAGTCATGCACATATGAAATGGATGCCCACATTCGGAGTATAGTACAGGCATACATCATTAAAATCATCATGAGCAATGAATAAAGACAGCATAATTAAGCACTTGACATAGACTCATAACTCATGACCAAAGTACCATAGTACCATTACAATAAGCACTTGCATAGTGACATAGACCCATAACTCATGACCAAAGTACCATAGTACCATTACAATAATAATAATGAGTCCACTAAAGCTCTAAGCATAAGCATACCGGACACACTTTGAAACTCCTAAAATTACATCCCCCTTGATGACAAGTACCAAAAAAGGGAAAGACGGCCGAGAAGGTAGGAGAATCACACATCATCCTCATCCTCAGCATCATCATCATCATCACCATCACTCAGATCAGCAGGTACAAGGAAGAACTCGGGGAACTCAGTGGCAGAAGGAAAATCGACCTCCGGAAGAGGAAGTCGAGCAGGAATAGGCTCATCAGGCTCAACAGGACTGCCAGGACGTGCACGAAGACGAGCCCTAAGGGCATTGGCCTCAGAGATGCGGCGAACCTCCTTGGTAGCAACGTGAGTAGCAGTGTAGCGGCAGGTGTCAAAGATGGCTTTATGGGACTTCCCAATAAAGCGAGCAAGGCGGTCAAACGGCTTGACGAACGGTTTGGTGTGGCGAGAAGAGCTCTCACCACACGACGGAGCAGGAGCCTTGCCCCTAGAAGTGTCATCACGCGGAGTCCACATGGAGTGAATGTTGTTCTTGTTGATGGGGCAAGTGAAGACAGAATCAATGACGGTCTGAATGAAAGGAGCATGTGGAAGAGTGCGAACCTTCAGACAACTAGCCATGCGAATCTCATGCCAAAGAAAATCTGCCATGTCAATGGGACGAGTGGGATTCTTCCGTGAATAGTACATCAAGTCAATGCTATAAGCTCGTACCATCCCACGATCCCCTTTCTTGGGAGCAATGGAGTTGAGGATGCACCAAAAAGCCACGGTATTTGAGATGGAAGATCTTGATGTCATTAAGCTCCTTGCTTTGCTGACCGTGGATAGCTGAGTAGGAGGTATGGTGAGACAACTGCAAGCAGCGATAGGCATAGCCTCAAACTTGGGATTTCTTGCATGGATTGAAAAAGACACGCCTCAGATCGAGGCATGCCCAAGGCAGCAACAAACTCCTCAAAAGAGGCAGTGAATTGAGAATGATGAGTCATCCAAGTGATCGAGCGATCCGGATGGAAGAAACATGTGGCATAGAATTGCGAATGGCAGCCTCATTCCAATCACAAGTGGAGAGTCATAGCACAGCGCAGCCCCATGCCATCAATCTTCTCTAACACACCATCGAACTTGGTTGGATTGTTAGCAATGTAATCAAGTTCACATAATCTGAGGAGAGAAACCTAGATGAGCAATGACCGATTGATAGATGTCTGTTGAACCAGAGTGCGAAACCGAGGATCGGTTGCATTCGACCGGGCAACAAATTGGTTGACTTCACTCCTTAAAGCTGCATACTCGAGAGGGATCCATGGACTGATAGCTGATCGTACGACGATCCCGGTTGGTGGGGTTGGCCATGGACAAAATGAGACTGGTAGGTACGGCAGGCTGTGAGCTTGAGGTAGAAGCCGCTTTCTTCTTCTTGGCCTTGGTGGTTGAGCGAACCGGCACGAGCTCGTCCTCCTGGAGATCGTCCTCATAATCAGGATCGTCCTGCCCGGCATAGGACGGACGAGCACGACCTGGTGCTTTTTTGAGTGGACGAGCAGCTTCCTCGGAGTCCGTTGATGCTTGGCGTCGTGGTTCTAGGCATAAGCATTGGAGCGAAAAGAACAACAACAACAAAAAAATCGCGAGCTCGATGAGTAACTGACTCTAGATGAGTACAAGGGGAGAAACGAGGAAAGGGCGCAGACAAGATACCACGAGAGGGGCCCGAGGTGGTCGACTTGAAGCTCCGGCCAGTGCCACCACGTCCGACCACCATGGCAGAGTTGGGGACGGAGGCTGAGATTTCAGAGACTCCAGGCGGCCCCTGGGGAAAACAGCGGGTGGAGGGAGTAGATCGAGGTGGCGACGGCCCGTGTTCCCAAGATCCGCCAAGATGGCCGGCCGGACTGGCGGGGCGAGCCGCAGATCAGTCGCCGGCGGCGGGGTGAGAGGGTGAGGTCGAGGGGAACGGAAACATGATAACTCCCTGTGCCCCCCTCCCCCTCGCCCCGATAGGCTACTGGATAAGTTGAAGACCCACCCGGACGTCTGGAAGGCGCCCCGAATGATCCGGCCAAGGGCAGATGTCCGGAAGTGGATCCGGATATCCGGGCAGACACAGCCCGGACGTCCGGATGTAAGTCCGGATGATCCGGCTGGCCAGATTTCTGAGAGATGATTCTGATGCGATGGGGTGATGACGATATATATATATTTATTTTGCGTGTGTTTGTTATATATATATATATATATATATATAAGTAGCCTTAGTCACAGAATATCTCAACCTCATATAAACACCCAAAAGAATAATTAGGCTAAGTCACCATGTATGAGTATATATAACTTTGGAGACCAAAAATTTGAACTTTTGGGCCCATGGTTATTACTCCATCATTTTAAAGTACTATGGACACAAAGTAAGTGCCATAGTGACTTTGAGAGTGTTGGTTCTATTTATGCATTATGTAAGGGAGAGAGTACTGATAAATTGAATGTCTCCCCCTAAGTATATGCCTACATCAAGACAAGACATTATGAAGATGCATGCATGAGTACGAGATTTCACATAATGTTGTCAAGCTCCAAGATACCAAGTTCACGCCTAAGTCGACAAAACCTTGCTTCATCCAATGGTTTGGTGAAAATATCTGCCAGTTGCAAATCTGTACCAATGTGATCAATGTGAATATCACCCTTCTCAACATGATCTCTCAAGAAGTGATACCTAATATCAATGTGCTTGGTGCGGAGATGATCCTTGGGATTTTCAGCAATGTTGATGGCACTTTCATTATCGCATAGAAGAGGCACATTTCTATAGGTGATACCGTAATCCTTCAAAGTTTGCCTCATCCATAATAACTGAGTTGCACAACTTGCGGCAGCAATGTATTCAGCTTCTGCGGTAGAGAGGGCAATACAGTTTTGTTTCTTCGATGACCAACTTACCAAGGGCGCCCAAGAAGCCGACATGCACCGGAAGTGGACTTACGATCCACTTTGTCTCCGGCCCAATCCGCATCCGTGTACCCAATGAGATCAAACTTAGCATCCTTGGGATACCATAGACCCAACTTTGGGGTGTGAACAAGGTATCTAAGAATATGCTTAACCGCCTTATGATGACTTTCCCTAGGGGAAGCTTGAAATCTAGCACACATGCATACACTAAACATGATGTCCGGTCGGATGCACAAAGATAAAGCAATGAACCAATCATAGGCGGTATTTAGATGGGTCGAAAGGGATACCGTTTGTGTCTTGATGAGAGTTATTTTGGTTGGCATTGGTGTCTTACATGGACTAGCATCGGACATCCCAAACTTCTCTAAGATATCCTTGAGGTATTTTGCTTGAGACAAGAAAATTCCTTCTTGAAATTGTTGAATTTGAAACCGAGGAAGAACTTCAAATCCGCATTGAGTGACATTTCAAAATTCTTGGTCATTGAGTCCATAAACTTATTGCATAAATGAATGTTAGGAGAACCAAAATGATATCATCTACATAGATTTGGCATAAGATCAAATCACCCTTATCCCTCTTAGTAAAAAGAGTGGGATCGATCACCCTCTCACAAAACCATCATCGAGTAAAAACTTCTTAAGATGATCATACCAAGCACGAGGTGCTTGTTTGAAACCATACAAAGCCTTATGAAGTTTATACACATAGTCTTTGTGATCGGGATCAACGAACCCACGTGGTTGTGATACATATACTTCTTCTTGTAGAGGACCATTAAGGAAAGCACTCTTCACATCCATTTGATGTAATGTAAAACCATTGAAAGCAGCATAAGCAAGTAAGATGCGAATGGATTCAAGACGGGCAACGGGGGCAAAGGTCTCACCAAAGTCCAAACCTTCAACTTGTGAGTACCCTTGTGCCACTAACCTTGCCTTGTTTCGGATGATCACACCATTCTCATCTTGTTTGTTCTTGAAAATCCATTTTGTTCCAATGACATTGTGCTCGGTAGGTGGCCTCTTGACTAGTGACCACACTTGGTTGCGTTCAAAGCTGTTCAACTCTTCTTGCATAGCAACTAGCCAATCGTTGTCCATCGATGCATCTTGTACCTTGATGGGCTCAAAACTAGACACAAAAGAAAAGTGAGCACAAAAGTTGGTCAAATGTTTACGAGTGACCCTACCTTCCGATATGCCGGTGAGTATTTTGTCAACATCAACACGACAGGCCACTCGTGGCATGATAGAGGTAAGGGTTTCACGAGGTTCAACTTCATGTCCATCATCCACATCCTCAACATATGGATCATTAATGTGTGGAGGAATATCTTCTTGTTCATATTGCATTTGTTGAGGTTCATCATCAATGATTGGATTTTCTTGTTCTTGCTCTTGAAGATTGTCATGAGGAGGAGCTTGATCATCTTCTTCAACTTGGGCTAAGGGTATCGGTTGAACAATAGGAGCTTGTGGAGGTATGGAAGTTGAAGTAGTTTGATGATGTGTGAGACTTCCATCTTCTTCTTCATCATCATGAGGTTCTTGTTCCATAGGAAGAAGTGCACCGACACCCATGGTCAAAATGTCTTGAGAAGAATCTTCTTCACCTACATCACTTAGATCAACTTGCTCCCCATGGGAGCCATTAAATTCATCAAACACCACGTCACAAGTTTCTACAACACATCCATTGGATTTGTTGTAGACTCTATAAGCGTGAGAGTTTGATCCATAATAACAAATATACCCTCAATCGTTTTGGATTGAAATTTTCCTAACCGTTCTCTTTTGTTGAGGATGAAACATTTGCACCCAAATACGGAAGTACTTGACATTTGGCTTGTTTCAGTTAGAAGCTCATATGGAGTCTTTTCCAATATAGTGCGGAGGAAGAGCCGGTTTGATGCATGGCATGCGGTGTTGACAGCTTCGGCCCAAAAACTATGTGGTGACTTGTATTCATCCAACATTGACCTTGCCATCTCCACAAGTGTGCGGTTCTTCCTTTCGGCTACACCATTCTGCTGAGGAGTGTATGGAGCTGAATATTGATGCTCAATCCCTTCATCACTAAGGAATTCTTCCAAGGTGTAGTTTTTGAACTCAGATCCATTGTCACTTCTTATTGCCAAGATTTATTTGTCAAACTTGCTTTGTGCTTGCTTGGCAAAGTCAATTAAAGTGATCTTCGTCTCGTCCTTGGACTTGAGGAAAAACACCCATGTATATCTTGAGTAATCATCAACAATGACAAGTCCATACTTTTTCCCACCAAGACTATCCCATGAAGGAGGCCCAAAAAGATCCACATGAAGGAGCTCCAAAGGCCTTGAAGTAGACACAATATTCTTGGGTGGGTGCTTTGATTGATGTTGCTTCCCGGCTATACAAGCACTACACACACGATCTTTCTCAAAGGAGACATTTGTTAGTCCAAGGATGTGATTTCCCTTTAAGAGATCTTGAAGATTTCTCATGCCGACATGGGCTAGCCGGCGATGCCATAGCCACCCCTTGTCGGCCTTGGCCATTAGACAAGTTTCATGGAATGTGCTCTCTTTCGAGAAATCAACCGTGTAAAGGTTGCCATCCAACTCTCCAACAAAGGCCACTTCGAGAGTATCTCTCTTAAAGACTTTCACATCCGTTAGTCCAAATAGTGTATCATAACCAACAGATGCCAATTGACGAACAGAAAGTAAATGATATTTAAGGGATTGGACAAGCATGACATTTGCAAGAGACATGTCATTTGTGATAGCCACCTTCCCCAATCCAAGTACCTGTCCTTTTGATCCTCCACCAAACATAATGCTCATAAATGGTTGAATAGCTTCCATGAAATCGTAGAGCAATTTGCTATCTCCAGTCATATGATTGGTACATCCACTATCAATTACCCATTTTACTCCACCGAAGAAGGCAACCTACACACAATTATTACTTGGTTAGAGGCACCCATCTTGCAATGGGACCTCTCAAGTTAGTCACAAGGGTCTTAGGGACCCAAATAGCATAAAACCGAAATGCATTTCGAGGACCAACAAACTTTGCATAAACTTCTCCATCCTTAGTCTTCTGAAGTACATAGGATGGAGGCATGAACTCTTTGGCTTGTTGGGAGTGGGCATGCCCTTGTGGCCTTCCACTAGCAACCTTACCTTTCTGCTTGTGTCCTTCTCGTACAAAAGTTTCTTTCAAAGGAGTGGTGCACTTTTGAGAGAATGTCTTCTTCTTGCTTGTGCTTGGGTCAAACCCGAGTCCCTCTTTGGCGAACACTTCATTGTGTTGGCTCAACACCTCATTAAGGTTCTTTTGCCCTTGAGCACATGTCATGAGCCCTTCTCAATTTGAGCCTTGAGAAAGCGATTTTCCTCAAGAATAGATGCTAGATCACTACTAGAGTTAGTAGAACAAGCATCAACATTTATAATGGGAGATGAATAGGCCTTAGCTAGAGTTTCAAGATAAGTAAGTTTGAGCGTCTCAAAACTCTTTGTAAGAAGGGTGAGCTCTTCTTCCTTAGTCTTGAGGACATGGATAGAAGCTCACAATCCTTAGAGAGAGAAGCATGAGACTTCACAAGCTTACTTTTATCATTCATCAACTCTTCACAAGAGCCAATAGCCTTTTTCAAGGAGGCAAGATCTTTAGTATGAACATCAATATTTGTGCCAATTTTAAGCATAGTTCATCATTTCGTGTTTCCTCATATTGGACTTTCCGCTCAAGGATTTCACATTTTCCTTTTCCTCGGTGGCGAGGTTTGAGTTCCTTAATGGTGATGGTGTGCTTACTCACCATCTCCATAAGCATGCGAAACATAGTGAGCTTCTTTCCTTTGAGGGAGCACATGAATTTATTAAGTTTTGCAAGCATAGGATCATTTAGATCATCATCCTCATAACTATCCTCCGCATCAAGATACTCATCACTAGAAATAGGAGGAGTGAGAAGAGGAGGGTTTGCTCGTGGGGTTACCTTGACCTTGTCAGGAGAGTTTTGATCCTCTCCATCTTCTACCACGGCCTTCGCCATGAGGCACTTGTGGGCGTTGCCCTTGTAATCCTTCATGTAGTTGTAGGTGACAACTTCACCACTCTTATTGACTAGCCTCAATGTGTTTTGCAAATCTTGAGCAACTCCGGCAACACCACTAACATCATCCGGATCGGATTCTTCTTGAGCAACCATTGCTTTCCCATCTCTCTTCTTGAGCTTGGAGTTCAAAGGATTTGGCAACTTCTTCTTAGGAAAGGTCTTGGGAAACCTTGGTCTATCTTCTCTCTTCTCATAAGGGCACTCATTTGAGAAGTGGTTGGTTTCCTCACAGTTGTAGCATTTTCTTACTTTCTTCTTTTGGAATCTTCCCTTGAATTTTCCCGCGGTAAACTTCTTGACAAAGAGAGCCATGTCTTCATATGACGGGCCCTCGTCGGATTCAATCTCATTACCATCTTCATCATCATCATCTTCTTCTTCTTCACTTTGCTCATCTTCACATACATGCTTGGCCTTCAATGCAAGATTGACCTTTGATGATGGGGAACCATGCATGGCAAGATGTTTTGTGGCATTAGCCTTTGACTCTTCAAATAGTTGAAAGGTGGATATGATGTCATCTGTAGTCATTTCCTTGAAAGTATGGTGTTGTCTTATGTCCCACACCATTTGATGGTGATATGGAGCAAGAGCATGAAGCAATTTATCCACAAGGAATCTCTTAGTCATGTTGAATCCATCTTATGTCTTGTCACACTCACATGACTCAATATCGGCAGTGAGAGTCATGAGGCGCTCATGGAGTTGATTGGGGGTTTCACCTTTCTCCATACAAAAGTTTTGCAATTGCCCTTGGCAATTTCATATTGAGCACCGGAGGGTAGAGGTGCAGGTCTTGGATCGTATGATACTTTCCCATAATTCCTTGGCACTTGTGATGTGTATGAACGGTCTCCTTTGCTTTTCATCCATGCCTCTCCTTATGCACATGATAGCAGTGTCATTGAGGTTCTTGTCATATATTTCTCTTGGTGTGGGGTTCTTTGGATCAACCACATGATAGCCATACTCCAAGATTTCCAGCATCTCGTCATTTCCATGTCGAAGATGATCCTGCATAGCAACTCTCGACAAGGCAAAATCGGAAGTGGCACTTAATAAAGGAGGTTTGCCTTGAGGGTTATATCTTGGTTTCTCAACCTGAGGTCTTGCATAAAGCCAAGGAACACTGGCGTGTTCATTGCTAGGAGGTTGTTGACCAAGTGATGGAGTAGGCACAGTTGGCCTCAAAGCGGCACCACCGAGAGTGGTGCAAGCTTTGTGGACAACGTGGCTAATCTCATTGGACCAAGGCCTCAAGAGAAGCATCATGCTCCTCTTTTTGTTTAGCAAGGGCCGTTCTAGATCCTCTGACGTAAAGGTCTTGACTTTAGAGGAAGCCACACCTTTATCCTTAGGATCTACAACAAGGGGAGTCCCATCCGGGTTCATCTCACTCTAGGGCGGTTAAGCCACAAGAATAGAGCACGAGGCTCTGATACCAATTGAAAGGATCGAGATGGACCTAGAGGGGGGGGAATAGGTACAATTACAAATTTTAATTATTACTAAGCAATTTTAGGCAATAGAGCGGAATATGAAAGTGAGCCTAACAATTGCTAGTAAGTACAAAGTACTATGCAGTTGACACAAGCATATAAGAGAGCAATCACAACAAGTAACCACAAGTATAGAGTTAGGGTTAGGAATAACCACAACTCAGGAGGCGAGGATGTATGCGATGTTCACTTCCTTGGAGGAAGCTAGTCACCGTTAGAGGCGGATGTTACCACGAAGGCACACCTACGCCACGAAGGCTCACCCTATTCTCCCTTTGAGACAACACCACGAAGGCGTTTCTCAACCACTAGTGGTAGACCTTGGGTGGTCTCCAAACCCTCACAAACTTTCCGGGGGTAATCACAATCGTTGATTCCTCACCGAATGACTCCTACCGCCTAGGAGTCTCCAACCTCCAAGAGTAACAAGATCCGAGGGAAAGACTCAAGACTTGCTCAAACTTGATTTGCTTTGGTCACAAGAAGGGAGGAAGAAGATCTTTCTTTGATTGGAGCAAGTCTTGAAACTCTCAAGAAACAAGCGGGATCTGGGATTTAGTGTGTGAGCAAGAGAGGGAAAGCTTGGTGTTCTTGAGGCGTGTTTGTGTTGAGTGTTCAACCTTATCCGAAGGGTAAGGTGCTATATATACCGATGTCGAGAATAGAGCCGTTTGGACATAAGTTGACCACCCGGATGATCGGGACACCATCCGGATGATCCGGACCTTTGTCCGGATGATCCGCGAAGGCCGGATGCGGTGGTTTCAGCCTAGCTGCGAGTAGCCCGGACAATCCGGAGGCAAGCCGGATGATCCGGACAAGCCCGGATGATCCGGATGGCTGGCGGATGATCCGGCTACAATCATATAACCACGTGAAAAATGGGCGCGGGTATCCGGACGATCCGGAGGAGGATCCGGACGATCCGGGAACAGCCGGATGATCCGGAGGAACGTCCGGATGATCCGACTTCACCATCCGTTCGTAATGAAGAGCACCAATTATCCGGACGATCCGGTGCGAGGTCGGCTGATCCGGGTGAAGCCGGATGATCTGGTATCCATCCGGATGATCGGGCTAGGAGATGGTGGTATGTTTTGGCTAAGTGATATTGCTAGGGTTTTTAGTCTATTGTGGTAGAGTTGTTTAAGAGACAAAAATGTGAGCAAGTCTTGACCCTACACTTTGGATCCCCTCTTAATAGTGCGGGGTTCCTATTACTCAAGAAATACAAAAAGAGCACAATACTTAATCTTGGTTTGCTCCTTTCCTCATTGATAATTAGCTTGAGTAAAATCTCATATGATGTGATCATGATGCTCACTAAAGAAACCCAGAGGACAGACGGCCTGTGTATATACTTAGCAAACAAGGTTAGTCCCCTATATGTAAGTTTGTCATCAATATCAAAAATACTTTTTAAGAGCAAGATTGCACTTTCAGCAGCTCAGACCGACATTACACGTACGCTTATGCGAGACTGGTTCTACCGACGTGCTTTGCACATAGGTGGCTGGTGAGTGTTTGTTTCTCCAACTTTTGTTGAATCAAATGTGGCTACGCCCGGTCCTTGTTGAAGGTCAAAACAACACACTTGACGAAAAATCGTTGTGGTTTTGATGCGTAGGTAAGAACGGTTCTTGCTAGAAGCCCGTAGCAGCCACGTAAAACTTGCAACAACAAAGTAGATGACATCTAACTTGTTTTTGCAGGGCTTGCTGTGATGTGATATGGTCAAGCATGATGTGATATAAATTGTTGTATGAGATGATCATGTTTGTAACAAAGTTATCGGCAACTGGCAGGAGCCATATGGTTGTCGCTTTATTGTATGCAATGCAATCGCCATGTAATTGTTTTACTTTATCACTAAGCGGTAGCGATAGTCGTAGTAACAATGGGTGGCGAAACGACAACGATGCTACAATGGAGATCAATGTGTCGCGCCGGTGACGTTGGAGATCATGACGATGCTTCGGTGATGGAGATCATGAGCACTAGATGATGATGGCCATATCATGTTGATAACCCACAAGTGTCGGGGATCGCAACAGCTTTCAAGGGTAAAGTATTCAACCCAAATTTTTTGATTCAACACAAGGGGAGCCAAAGAATATTCTTGAGTATTAGCAGTTGAGTTGTCAATTCAACCACACCTGGATAACTTAGTATCTGCAGCAAAGTATTTAGTAGCAAAGTAATATGATAATAAAGGTAACGGTAGCAAAAGTAATATTTTTGGGTTTTGTAGTGATTGTAACAGTAGCAACGGAAAAGTAAATAAGCGAAGCACAAGATGTGAAAAGCTCGTAAGCAATGGATCAGTGATGGATAATTATGCCGGATGCGATTCCTCATGTAATAGCTATAACATAGGGTGAAACAGAACTAGCTCCAGTTCATCAATGTAATGTAGGCATGTATTCCATAAATAGTCATACATGCTTATGGAAAAGAACTTGCATGACATCTTTTGTCCTACCCTCTCGTGGCAGCGGGGTCCTAGCGGAAACTAAGGGATATTAAGGCCTCCTTTTAATAGAGAACCGGAACAAAGCATCAGCACATAGTGAATACATGAACTCCTCAAACTACGGTCATCACCGAGAAGTATCCCGATTATTGTCATTTCGGGGTTGTCGGATCATAACACATAATAGGTGACTATAGACTTGCAAGATAGGATCAAGAACACACATATATTCATGAAAACATAATAGGTTCAGATCTGAAATCATGGCACTCGGACCCTAGTGACAAGCATTAAGCATAGCAAAGTCATAGAAACATCAATCTCAGAACATAATGGATACTAGGGATCAAACCCTAACAAAACTAACTTGATTACATGGTAAATCTCAACTAACCCATCACCGTCCAGCAAGCCTACGATGGAATTACTCACGCACGGCGGTGAGCATCATCAAATTGGTGATGGAGGATGGTTGATGATGACGACGGCGACGAATCCCCCTCTCCGGAGCCCCGAACGGACTCCAGATCAGCCCTCCCGAGAGAGATTAGGGCTTGGCGGCGGCTCCGTATCGTAAAACATGATGAACCTTTTTCTCTGATTTTTTTTTCTCCGCGAGACGGAATATATGGAGTTGGAGTTGAGGCCGGCGGAGCCTCAGGGGGGCCACGAGACAGGGGGGCGCGCCCAGGGGGAGGGGGCGCACCCCCCACACTCGTGGACAGGGTGTGGGCCCCCTGGTCTTGATTCTTTTGCCAGTATTTTTTATATTTTCCAAAAAGTGCCTCCGTGGATTTTCAGGACATTCCGAGAACTTTTGTTTTCTACACATAAAACAACATCATGGCAGTTCTGCTGAAAACAACGTCAGTCCGGGTTAGTTTCATTCAAATCATGCAAGTTAGAGTCCAAAACAAGGGCAAAAGTGTTTGGAAAAGTAGATACGTTGGAGACGTATCAACTCCCCCAAGCTTAAACCTTTGCTTGTCCTCAAGCAATTCAGTTGATAAACTGAAAGTGATAAAGAAAAACTTTTACAAACTCTGTTTGCTCTTGTTGTTGTAAACATGCAAAGCCATCATTCAGGTTTCAGCAAATATTATGAACTAACCATACTCATAATAACACCCAGGTCTCACAATGACTCATATCAATAGCATAATCAGCTAGCGAGCCATAATGATAAAACTCGGATGACAACACTTTCTCAAAACAAACATAACATAATATAACAAAATGGTATCTCGCTAGCCCTTTCTGAGACCGCAAAACATAAATGTAGAGCACCTTTAAAGATCAAGGACTGACTAAATATTATAATTCATGGTAAAAGAGATCCAGTCAAGTCATACCCAATATAAACCAATAGTAATGAATGCAAATGACGAGTGTGCTCTCAATGGTAGTGCTTTTTAATAAGAAGGGTGATAACTCAAGATAAAAGTAAATAGATAGGCCCTTCGCAGAGGGAAGCAGGGATTTGTAGAGGTGCCAGAGCTCGATTTTAAAATAGAGATTGAATAACATTTTGAGCGGCATAATTTGTTGTCAGCGCAACAACTATGAGATGGCTGTATCTTCCATACTACATGCATTATAGACAGTTCCCAAACAGAATGGTAAAGGTTTATACTCCCCCAACCACCAACAACATCCATGGCTTGCTCGAAACAACGAGTGCCTCCAACTAACAACAGCCCTGGGGGAGTTTTGTTTAATTATTTTGGTTTGCTTTGATCTTTTTGGATCATGGGACTGGGCATCCCGGTTACGGCCCTTTCTCGTGAGTGAGGCGGAGTCCTCCTCTTGATAATAACCCACCTAGCATGGAAGATATAGGCAGCCCTAGTTGAAACATGAGCTGCTCGAGCATACAAAACAGAATTTCATTTGAAGGTTTAGAGTCTGGCACATACAAATTTTCTTGGAACGGCAGGTAGATACCGCATATAGGAAGGTATGGTGGACTCATACGGAACAGCTTTGGGGTTTAAGGAGTTTGGATGCACAAGCAGTATTCCCGCTTAGTACAGGTGAAGGCTAGCAAAAGACTGGGAAGCGACCAACTGAGAGAGCGACAACAGTCATAAACATGCATTAAAATTAATTCACGCCGAATACTAGCATGAGTAGGATATAATCCACCATGAACATAAATATCATGAAGGCTATGTCGATTTGTTTCAACTACATGCGTGAACATGTGCCAAGTCGAGTCACTCAATTCATTCAAAGGAGGATACCATCCCATCATACCACATCATAATCATTCTAATAGCATGTTGGCACGCAAGGTAAACCATTATAACTCATAGCTAATCAAGCATGGCACAAGCAACTATAATCTCTAAATGTCATTGCAAATATGTTTACTTCATAATAAGCTGAATCAGGAACGATGAACTCATCATATTTACAAAAACAAGAGAGGTCGAGTTCATACCAGCTTTTCTCATCTCAATAAGTCCATCATATATCGTCATTATTGCCTTTCACTTGCACGATCGAACAATGTGTATAATAATAAGAGTGCACGTGCATTGGACTAAGCTGGAATCTACAAGCATTCAACTCAAAAGAGAAGACAAGTAATATGGGCTCTAAGTTAAATAAACAATCATGCATATGAGAGCCACTAAGCATTTTCAATATGGTCTTCTCGACCCCCAAAGGAAAGAAAAGAAAATAAAACTATTTACACGAGAAAGCTCCCAACAAGTAAGAAGAAGAACTAGAAATCTTTTTGGGTTTTCATTTTAATTCTACTACAAGCATGGAAATTAAACTAACTATTTTTTTGGTTTTTCTTAAGGTTTATCAAACACACAAGAAGAAAGCGAAAAAAGAAAATTTAAACTAGCATGGATAATACAATGAAAGAGTATGAGCACCGACGACTAGAATAGTGTGTGAACATGAATGTAAAGTTGGTGAGGAATACGTACTCCCCCAAGCTTAGGCTTTTGGCCTAAGTTGGTCTAATACCAAGGACCGCCTGGCTGATATCCGTAGTTGTAGCTGGGGTCGTACTAAGATGCAGCAACAACTGCCTCCTGAGCTGCGGCATGTTGGCGAGCTGCCTCCGCTCTCCTTTCGTGTTCAGCTGCTTCCTCCCTAGTAACAACATATCTTCCTTTTTCCTGATAATCAAAAAGGAGAGGAGCAGGAAGAGTAACATGGACGACGTTGCGTCTGTCATAGATTAGTCAATAATGGAGGAATTGTTCATTCCTCCTAAGAAATTGATGATTGACCATAGCGTCATAATCTAAATAAGCAGGAGGTATTACCATATCCCCCTCTCGTGGGGCTATACCAAGATAATTAGCCACACGGGTTGCATAAATTCCTCCGAATAAATTTCCCTTTCTACTATTGTTCTGCAACCTACGTGCAACTATTGCCCCCAAGTTATAACCTTTATATCCTAACACAGCACTCTGGAGGACACACAGATCAGGGACACACATGTGACATGCTTCATCCTTACCGTTAATGCATCTACCAATGAAGAGAGCAAAATAATGTATAGCAGGAAAATGAATGCTCCCTATGGTAGCTTGTGTTATGTCTGTGGATTCTCCCATAGTAATACTAGCAAGGAAGTCTCTAAATTCAGATTTGTGCGGATCATTTATATTACCCCACTGCGGGAGTTTGCAAGCAGTTGTAAAATCCTCTAAGTCCATGGTATAAGATGTATCATAAATATCAAATATGACACTAGGAGAATTACGCGTACAGTTATATTTAATCCTCCGCACAAAGGAATCAATCAATTGATAGTATCGAGGACACTTATCCTGTAAGAAGTCCTCCAGCTTGGCATTACGCACAAACGCGTCAAATTCCTCCTTAAAGCCTGCTTCGACCATAAAATTATCGGATGGCCACTCACAAGCTCGTACATCTGCGTCCCTCGGCAATTCAACATCTTGCTCACGTATAGCAATCCTGGGCCCTTTCTTCACCGAGGAACCACCTTGGTACATTCTCCTAGACATAATTCTTTTTCTGAAAAATTTCTAAAATTTTAGTAACTTAAAAATAAAAGTGAATAAAGCTAGACAAGATTGATAGTAACTACTCCTACAAGTGCCTAGAGCCTATATCATGCATTAGAATTGCTTGGGACCTCATAAATTTAACATGCGAGCTCAAGAACATGGTCACCTATGCAGCAAAAATTTGCAATGAATAAAGCACTAGAACAAAAACTAATTGGACCAATGGAGGAGTCACATACCAAGCAACAATCTCCCAAAGCAATTTTGTGAATGGAGCTTTGAGCAAGGAGATCGAAAATGGCAGCAAAATGAGCTAGAACTCGTGCTTGAGCTGGATGGGGATTTTTTTGGGTAGAAGATGAAGTGTGTGGGTGCTGGCATAAGAGGAGGGAGGCCACCAGGGGCCCACGAGACAGGGGGCGCGCCCAGGGGGGTGGGCGCGCCCTCCACTCTCCTGGCCTGGTGCTTGCCCCTCCTGCAGTGATTTCAGTGCCTAAATCCTCAAATATTCCATAAAAAATCATACTAAATTTGCAGGGCATTTGGAGCACTTTTATTTTCGGGATATTTTTTATTGCACGGATAATTCGGAAAATAGACAGATAATACTATTTTTGCTTTGTTTATTCTAAATAACAGAAAGTAAAAAGAGGGTATAGAAGGTTGTGCCTTCTAGTTTCATCCATCTCATGACCATCAAAATGAATCCACTAACAAGGTTGATCAAGTCTTGTTAACAAACTCATTCCGAATAACACGGAACCGAAGAAATTTCAAATAACACTAAGTTACCTCAACGGGGATATGAACATCCCCAACAATAAGACTATCATACTTTTTCTTGACAGTAGGGAGAGGAAATTCAAAACCTCCAATAATGATAGTTGGAACTTTTCCAATAGAATTGATGCTATGAACTTGAGATTGTTTCCTCGGAAAGTGTACCATATGCTCATTACCATTAACATGAAAAGTGACATTGCCTTTGTTGCAATCAATAACAGCCCCTACAGTATTCAGAAAAGGTCTACCAAGGATAATCGACATACTATCGTCCTCGGGAATATCAAGAATGACAAAGTTTGTGAAGATAGTGACATTTGCAACCACAACAGGCACATCCTCACAAATACCGACAGGTATAGCAGTTGATTTATCAGCCATTTGCAAATATATTTCAGTAGGTTTCAACTTATTCAATTCAAGTCTACGATATAAAGAGAGAGGCATAACACTAACACCGGCTCCAAGATCACATAAAGTAGTTCTAACATAATTTCTTTTAATGGAGCATGGTATAGTTGGTACACCCGGATCTCCAAGTTTCTTTGGTATTCCACACTTAAAAGTGTAATTAGCAAGCATGGTGGAAATTTCAGCTTCCGGTATCTTTCTTTTATTTGTGATGATATCCTTCATATACTTAGCATAAGGATTTACTTTAAGCATATCAGTTAAGCGCATACGTAAGAAAATAGGTCTAATCATTTCAGCAAAGCGCTCAAAATCCTCATCATCC
This sequence comes from Aegilops speltoides, assembly GCA_021437245.1. Taxonomy (NCBI): domain Eukaryota; kingdom Viridiplantae; phylum Streptophyta; class Magnoliopsida; order Poales; family Poaceae; genus Aegilops; species Aegilops speltoides. The sequence continues at coordinate 133,462,112 of CM038142.1, read as the reverse complement.
TTTGTCTTGGATGGTTTAGGAGGAAAGGGCATGGGTTTTTGAACCCATGGTTCTCTTTCTCTACCGTGCTTCCTAGCAACAAAATCTCTCTTATCATAACCTTGATTCTTTGATTGTGGGTTATCAAGATCAACAACAGGTTCAATCTCTACATCATTGTTTTTGCTAGGTTGAGCATCAACATGAACATTATCATTAACATTATCACTAGGTTCATGTTCATCACCTGATTGTGTTTCAAACATCGAGATAGAAATATCATTGGGATTCTCGGGTGTGTCTACTGATGAGGTTCACTAGAAGCATGCAAAGTCCTATCGTTTTATTTTTCTTCTTTTTAGAAGAACTAGGTGCCTCTAAAATATTTCTCGAGAATCTTGCTCGATTCTCTTAGGGTGGCCTTCAGGATACAAAGGTTCTGAGTCATTCTACCAGTTCTAGTAGCCACTCTAACAGCAAAGTCATTTTATTATTTAATTCATCAAGCAAATCATTACGAGCTTTAAGTACTTGCTCAACTTGAAGAGCAACCATAGAAGCATATTTGCTAATAAGTTTGAGTTCACCTTTAACTCTAGCCATATTATCGCTCACACGTCCTATCCCGAAAGTATTATTCTTTAACTCTCTACCAACATAAGCATTAAAACTTTCTTGTCTAGCCATAAAGTCATCAAATTCATCTAAGCATGGTCTATGAAATTTAGTAGAGGGGACTTCAACTTTATCATATATAGAGAGAGAATTTACCTTTACTACCTGTGTCGGGTTATCAAGACAATGTGGTTCTTCAACAGGCGGTATATTAAGACCATGTATTTCTTCAATAGGTGGTAAATTCTTAACATCTTCAGCTTTAATACCTTTTTCTTTCATTGATTTCTTTGCCTCTTGCATATCTTCAGGACTGAGAAATAAAACACCTCTCTTCTTCGGAGTGGGTTTAGGAATAGGCTCAGGAGTTGGCTTAATTGGTTCAGGAATTGCCTTAGGAACTGGTTCAGGGAGAGTCCAATTATTTTCATTAGTCAACATATTATTCAATAGTAATTCAGCTTCGTCGACTGTCCTTTCCCTGAAAACACAACCATCACAACTATCCAAGTAGTCCTTGGAAGCATCGGTTAGTCCATTTAAAAGATATCAAGTATTTCATTTTTCTTAAGAGGATGATCAGACAAAACATTAAGTAACCGGAGAAGCCTCCCCCAAGCTTGTGGGAGACTCTCTTCTTTGATTTGCACAAAATTATATATTTCCCGCAAGGCAGCTTGTTTCTTATGAGCATGGAAATATTTAGCAGAGAAGTAATAAATCATATCCTGGGGACTACGCACACAACCAGGAGAAAGAGAATTATACCAAGTCTTAGCATCACCCTTTAACGAGAACGGAAATATCTTAAGGATATAATAATAGCAAGATTTATCATCATGAGTAAACATGGTGGCTATGTCATTCAACTTGGTAAGATGTGCCACAACAGTTTCAGATTCAAAGCCATAAAAGATTCAACCAAAGTAATAATCTCAGGATCAATAGAGAATTCATGATCCTTATCAGTAACACAGATAGGTGAAGTAGCAAAAGCAGGGTCAGGTTTCATTCTAGCATTAAGAGACTGCTGCTTCCATTTAGCTAATAATTTCTTAAGATCATATCTATCATTGCAAGCAAAGATAGCTCTAGCAGCTTCTTCATTCATAACATAACCCTCAGGAACAACAGGCAATTCATAATCATTGGGAGAATTTTCATCATCACTATCATCAATAATGACATCTTCAATAATTTCATTCCCCTAACTCTAGCAAGTTGTTCATCAAGAAATTCACCTAATGGCAAAGTAGTATCACGCACAGAAGTAGTTTCATCATACGTATCATGCATAGTAGCAGTGGCATCATCAATAACATGCGACATATCAGAATTCATAGCAGTAGTAGGTTTAGGCGTCGCAAGCTTACTCAAAACAGAAGGAGAATCTAGTGCAGAGCTAGATGGCAGTTCCTTACCTCCCCTCGTAGTTGAGGGAAAAATCATAGTTCTGTCGTCTTTCAAGTTCTTCATAGTGATCCACAGATATAAATCCCAAGTGACTCAGAAAATAGAGCTATGCTCCCCGGCAACGGCGCCAGAAATTAGTCTTGATAACCCACAAGTGTAGGGGATCGCAACAGCTTTCGAGGGTAAAGTATTCAACCCAAATTTATTCATTCGACACAAGGGGAGCCAAAGAATATTCTTGAGTATTAGCAGTTGAGTTGTCAATTCAACTACACCTGGATAACTTAGTATCTACAGCAAAGTATTTAGTAGCAAAGTAATATGATAATAAAGGTAATGATAGCAAAAGTAATATTTTTGGGTTTTGTAGTGATTGTAACAGTAGCAACAGAAAAGTAAATAAGCGAAGCACAAGATGTGAAAAGCTCGTAGGCAGTGGATCAGTGATGGATAATTATGCCGGATGCGATTCCTCATGTAATAGCTATAACATAGGGTGAAACAGAACTAGCTCCAGTTCATCAATGTAATGTAGGCATGTATTCCGTAAATAGTCATACGTGCTTATGGAAAAGAACTTGCATGACATCTTTTGTCCTACCCTCCCGTGGCAGCGGGGTCCTCGCGGAAACTAAGGGATATTAAGGCCCCCTTTTAATAGAGAACCGGAACAAAGCATTAGCACATAGTGAATACATGAACTCCTCAAACTGCGGTCATCACCGAGAAGTATCCCGATTATTGTCACTTCGGGGTTGTCGGATCATAACACATAATAGGTGACTATAGACTTGCAAGATAGGATCAAGAACACACATATATTCATGAAAACATAATAGGTTCAGATCTGAAATCATGGTACTCGGGCCCTAGTGACAAGCATTAAGCATAGCAAAGTCATAGAAACATCAATCTCAGAACATAGTGGATACTAGGGATCAAACCCTAACAAAACTAACTTGATTACATGGTAAATCTCATCCAACCCATCACCGTCCAGCAAGCCTACGATGGAATTACTCATGACGGCGGTGAGCATCCTGAAATTGGTGATGGAGGATGGTTTATGATGACGACGGCGACGAATCCCCCTCTTCGGAGCCCCGAACGGACTCCAGATCAGCCCTCCCGAGAGAGATTAGGGCTTGGCGGCGGCTCCGTATCGTAAAACGCGATGAAACTTTCTCTCTGATTTTTTCTCCGCGAGATGGAATATATGGAGTTGGAGTTGAGGTCGGTGGAGCCTCAATGGGCCCATGAGACAGGGGGCGCGCCCAGGGGGAGGGGCGCGCCCTCCACCCTCGTGGACAGGGTGTGGGCCCCCTGGTCTTGATTCTTTCGCCAGTATCTTTTATATTTTCCAAAAAGAGCCTCCGTGGATTTTCAGGACATTCCGAGAACTTCTGTTTTCTACACATAAAACAACATCATGGCAGTTCTGCTGAAAACAGCGTCGTCAGTCCGGGTTAGTTTCATTCAAATCATGCAAGTTAGAGTCCAAAACAAGGGGAAAAGTGTTTGGAAAAGTAGATACGTTGGAGAAGTATCACATGTCACATGTTTTGATTGCAAGGGATGGTGGAACATGGACTCAACGCCAACCAGATGATGATCGCGGAGTTCACCAACAACCATCTTCAAGCTTCATGAGAAAATTGAGCACCTCCAAGCCCAGATCTATGACCTGCAAAACCAAAACTGTGAGTATGAATATAGATTCAAGAGGATGAGTTTGGCTGCAAATTTGAGGATTCCGGAGACTCGATCATCCTTCTATGATGGTGAGCCTATGCCTTGGAAGACGGACGACAAGCCTACATCATCAACAACTCCATCATCACCACCTCCGAAGAACTAAACACATGAGTATGGGCACTCCCCTTGGCAACTGCCAAGCTTGGGGGAGGTGCCCCGGTATCGTATCACCATCACACTCCTATCTTTACTGTTTTTCTTAGTTCGATCCTTTTGGTAATATCTTGATCTAGTAGAATAAAGTTTTGGTATGATTTGGTTTTGAGTTTTGCTTTATGATCCCTCTATGTAATCGAGTCCGTGAGCTATATAAAAAGATTAGTGTTGAGTCAAGGGCTTTGCTATCTTGCTATGATCTTGAGGGAATAAAAGAATAAAAAGAATTAAAGAGATCATATGGATCTTATGGAGAGTAATGACTTCACATATAAAGAGTATGATGAATAAAAGTTGTTGAGGGGTGACAAACATAGTTTTGGTCATCGTTGCAATTAATAGGAAGTAATAAAGAAAGAGAAGTTTTCACATATAAATATACTATCTTGGACATCTTTTATGATTGTGAGCACTCATTAAAATATGACATGCTAAAGAGTTGACGTTGGACAAGGAAGACAACGTAATGGGTTATGTTCTCTTATATTCGAAATAAAGTATATTGTCATGGATCATCCAACATGTTGAGCTTGCCTTTCCCCCTCATGCTAGCCAAATTCCTTGCACCAAGTAGAGATACTAGTTGTGCTTCCAAATATCCTTAAACCCAGTTTTGTCATGAGAGTCCACCATATCTACCTATGGATCGAGTAAGATCCTTCAGGTAAGTTATCATGTTGCATGCAATAAAAATTGCTCTCTAAATATGTATAACTTATTAGTGCGTAGAAAATAAGCTTTATACGATCTTGTGATATGGAAGCAATAAAAGCGACATACTGCATAATAAAGGTCCATATCACAAGTGGCAATATAAAGTGACGTTCTTTTGCATTAAGATTTCGTGCATCCAACCATAAAAGCACATGACAACCTCTGCTTCCCTCTGCGAAGGGGCTATCTTTTACTTATGTCTTATACAAGAGTCATGGTGATCTTCACCTTTCCTTTTACATTTTATCCTTTGGCAAACACCTTGTGTTGGAGATATCCTGATATATATATCCACTTGGATGTAAGTTAGCATGAACTATTATTGTTGACATTACCCTTGAGGTAAAACGTTGGGAGGCAACACTATAAGCCCCTATCTTTCTCTGTGCCTGAATAAAACTTCATAACCATAAGTATTGCGTGAGTGTTAGCAATTGTGAAAGACTAAATGATAGTTGAGTATGTGGACTTGCTGAAAAGCTCTTATATTGACTCTTTCCGATGTTATGATAAATTGCAATTGTTTCAATGACCAAGATCATGGTTTGTTAGTTTTCAATGAAGTTTCTGATTCATACTTGACATTGTGAATAGATTGTTACTTTAGCATAAGAAATCATATGACAATATATATGTTGCTGTTATAAGAATGATCATGATGCCCATGTCCGTATTTTATTTTATCCACACCTCTATCTCTAAACATGAGGACATGTTTTTCGATATCGGCTTCCGCTTGAGGACAAGCGAGGTCTAAGCTTGGGGGAGTTGATACGTCCATTTTGCATCATGCTTTTATATCGATATTTATTGCAATATGGGTTGTTACTAAACGTTATGTCACAATACTTATGCCCATTCTCTCTTATTTTACAAGGCTTACATGAAGAGGGAGAATGCCGACAGCTGGAATTTTGGGCTGGAAAAGGAGCAAATATTAGAGACCTATTCTGCACAACTCCAAAAGTCCTGAAACTCCACGAAAGTCATTTTTGGAATTAATAATAAATATTGAGTGGAAGAGATACCAGAGGGGGGCCACCCACTGTCCACGAGGGTGGGGGGCGCGCCCTACCCCTGGGCGTGCCCCCTGCCTCGTGGGCCCACTGGCAGCCCTCCGGTGACCATCTTCTGCTATATGAAGGCTTTTACCCTGGAAAAAATCATAAGCAAGCTTTCGGGATGAAACACCGCCGCCACGAGGCGGAACCAATCTAGGGCTCCGGCGAGCTGTTCTGCCGGGGAAACTTCCCTCCGGGAGGGGGAAATCATCACCGTCATCATCACCAATGATCCTCTCATCGGGAGGGGCTCAATCTCCATCAACATCTTCACCAGCACCATCTCCTCTCAAACCCTAGTTCATCTCTTGTATCCAATCTTTGTCCCAAAACCTCAGAGTGGTACCTGTGGGTTGCTAGTAGTGTTGATTACTCCTTGTAGTTGATGCTAGTTGGTTTATTTGGTGGAAGATCATATGTTCAGATCCTTAATGCATATTAATACCCCTCTGATTATGAACATGAATATGATTTGTGAGTAGTTACGTTTGTTCCTGAGGACATGGAAGAAGTCTTGCTATAAGTAGTCATGTGAATTTGGTATTCGTTCGATATTTTGATGAGATGTATGTTGTCTCTCCTCTAGTGGTGTTATGTGAACGTCGACTACATTACACTTCACCATTGTTTGGGCCTAGAGGAAGGCATTGGGAAGTAATAAGTAGACGATGGGTTGCTAGAGTGACAGAAGCTTAAACCCTAGTTTATGCGTTGCTTCGTAAGGGGTTGATTTGGATCCATATGTTTCATGCTATGGTTAGGTTTACCTTAATACTTCTTTTGTAGTTGCGGATGCTTGCAATAGGGGTTAATCATAAGTGGGATGCTTGTCCAAGAAAGGGCAGTACCCAAGCACCGGTCCACCCACATATCAAATTATCAAAGTAACGAACGCGAATCATATGAGCGTGATGAAAACTAGCTTGACAATAATTCCCATGTGTCCTCGGGAGCGCTTTTCTCCATATAAGAATTTGTCCAGGCTTGTTCTTTGCTACAAAAAGGATTGGGCCATGTAACGCCCTCGATGCGGCTATATCTCCCACGTGTCGAAGCACGACTTAGAGGCATAACCGCATTGAAAGCAATGTCGCAAGTGAGGTAATCTTCACACAACCCAAGTAATACATAAGGGAAAGAGATACATAGTTGGCTTGCAATCGCCACTTCACACAATTACATGAATAAAGCATTACATCATCCAGATACAATCAAGGTCCGACTATGGAACCAAAACAAAAGAAGAACCCCAAATGCGACAAAGGTCCCCGATCGACCCCAACTGGGCTCCACTACTGATCAACTAGAACGAAACAACACAAAGGGCAAGATCTTCATCGAGCTCCTCCTTGAACTTGGTTGCGTCACCTGCTCGGTAACATAGGCACCTGCAAACTGGTTTTGGAAGTATCTGGTGAGCCACGAGGACTCAGCGTAAAGTGGTGAGGTTGCAGCAGCGGCTAAGCATGATATGGTGGCTAACATACGCAAATGAGAGCGAGAAGAGAAACAAGCGGAACGGTCGTGAAGCTAGCAATGATCAAGAGGTGATCCTGAACACCTACTTACGTCAAACATAACCCAGAAACCGTGTTCACTTCCGGACTCCCGAGAAGAGACCATCACGGCTACACACTCGGTTGATGCGTTTTAATTCGGATCAAGTGTCAAGTTGTCTACAACCGGACATTAACAAATTCCCATCTGCCACATAACGCGGGCACGGCTCTCGAAAGTTTATACTGCAGGGTGTCCCAACTTAGCCCATGACAAGCTCTCGCGATCATCGAAGGAATAGACCTTCACCGAGACACTCGATCAGACTCGGTATCCGGTACATCAAGACATTTCGACAATGGTAAAACAAGACCAGCAAGACCTCCGGCGTGCCGACATCCCGATAGTAGCAGCGTATCTCGTCTCGAGCCACGACCGGATGAGCACTACGTACAACTAGAACCAGCCCTCAAGTTTCCCCGAGGTGGCGCTGCAAGTGGCTCTAGTTTGGACCAACACTTAGACAAGCATTGGCCGGGGGCTAAAATAAAGATGACCCTCGAGAGAGCGACTCCCAAGGGAAAAATAGGTGGTGGTGAGGCAAATGGTAAAAGTCAATGTTGGGCCTTCTTTGGACAAGTTTTATTCAAAGCGAACCGTCGGGGGTCCCATAAATCACCCGACCGCGTAAGGGACGCAAAATCCGGGAACATAACACCGGTATGGCGGAAACTAGGCGGCAAGAGTGGAACAAAACACCGGGCATAAGGCCGAGCCTTCCACCCTTTACCAAGTATATAGATGCATTAATAATATAAGAGATATTGTGATATCCCAACATAAACCCTGTCCACCATGGAGAAATCTTCAACTTCACCTGCAACTAGCAACGCTATAAGAGGGGCTGAGCAAAGCGGTAACATAGCCAAACAACGGTTTGCTAGGAATGGTGTCAAAGGTTAGAGGTTCATGGCAATATGGGATGGCTGGACAAACAGGTAATAGGTAGCGCAGCATAGCGAAAGAACGAGGCAACTAGCATAGCAATGATAGTAGTGAGATCCAAGGTAGCGGTCATCTTGCCTGAAATCCCGCAAGGAAGAAGAACGAATCCATGAAGAAGATGAACGGATGAAGCCGAACCAACCGTAGACGGACGAATCCTCACGATCTCAACGAAACGGGAACTATCGAGAAGAAGCACACAACAAAGTAAACACACCACACATGGACAAGACATGATGCACAACAAGCATGATGCATGACCAAGCTACATGAAGCTACTCATGGCAAGAGATGATGCACACAAGATCAACACATCAAGGCAAGTTTAAATGAGGCCGGAAACAACATATAACAATTCCGGTAAGTCCTCATATGCAAATTTCGAAATTGATCCAGAACTGAATAAACCTTATGTTGAAGTTGTTAAACAGCAAGTTAAAGATCACCAAGTTGATCTACACGAAATTCTAGTCAAGTTACATATAAAGTTCATTAGATTCGGAGCTACGGGCTAGAAGATATGAGCAAAACAAGTTAAACATGGCATTGATGCAAAATGCACCCAAACATCAAACAAACACACCAAAACAAGGATGCAACATGATAATATGAAGCTACATGCAAAAACAAGCAAGTTTCATATAGAGCACACTCAAAAGCGAACAGCGGGCAACACATGCACACTATACAAGTCATAGCAAGAATCTGTCCAAAACAGCAACTAGGCATCTTGCAAGCATCAAAACAATATGCTACAGCATCCCAACATAATAACAAAAGGCATGGGCATGAAGTACACGTAAAGCATAACAAAACATGAACACTGAGCTATCTCCAGAAACAACTAAAACATGCTCAAAATGACATGGAGATATTGCAAGTAATAACAATTTCAGACTTTAGCAGAAATAACATCAGGTTGCAAGGTTTAGAGCTATCAAACAACATGTTACAGGAACTTATCATGGCAAACAAAGGCATGGCATGAAACTACTAATAGCATATATCAAAAGATCCTTACTGACCATGAGCCAAAAAGGCACGGAAAATATGATGGCACCCATGTAAACATGGCAAGTTTTATTACAGATTTAAACATGGCAGGAACAACAATTAGTAGGCATGTTCGTGAGCTCGAACCACTCACTACAGAGAAATACATGGCATGGCAAGGCAACCAACAGTAACAAGGCATGTTTATGAAGCTAAGCATTCCAAGAGCAAGGTCATAGCATACACGGATCAACTACAACGGCCTCGTGAAAATTGAATCTCATGCAAACAATCTGTCAGGAAACATTTTCAAGGAACTTTGAAGCAAGAAATGAACATGTTCCAGCAGTCTATAATTGCAACCAAGGGCATGAATGGATAGAGCAAGACATGTATATCAAAACATGTTTATAGAGCATCTCCAGATTATGCATAGAATGATTATTAGAAGCATGTTAACATGACATCAAAATATAACAGAATCTGCCAGGAAAACAGCAACAGCAACTACCCTACTTTACAAGCTCAATGCACTCAGCACACAACTCACAAAAATACAAGGTCAACACCTCTGGAAAGATGGCATGGCATAGTCCAACATTCATGTAGAGCTCACACTCATAGGATGCACACATAAATCATGGCAAAAATGACAAAAGAGCTCGAGCTGATAAGATTCTGAAACTAACGATCTGAAGCCCTCTTCCAACAGCATTTCGGGCATCAAGATGAACTCAAATGAAAATGATGCAATGAGATGAAATGATGTACCCGTCGAGGCGAACAATTTGACATATTATACGCGCAAAACGGAGCTATGGATGCGGAGATGTGATGGCATGTACATGGCATAAAAATTACTGAAAACTGGGACTTGGTGAAAAAAACCACCTCGGGGAAGTTGGACGGAGCGGACCCGGGACGAGCGGATCCGGGATCGGGGGCGCCGTTTGGTTCGGGGGAGTGGTGGATCTCGCCCCACTCCCGGATCGGATCTGGCCGAACTCGGCGAGGAGGAGGAGGAGGGCGCAGTGGGCGGCGATGGCGGCGATGAGGCGACAGCGACCGGCTGGGAGGCTGCCGGAACGCAGGCGCTTCAGGCGGCCGCTGTGGGCTGGCGGGCCCGACCCGACCTCGCAGGCTCTGGCGGCGGCGGCTGTGAGGAGGCCACGTGGCGCTCTCCGGTTGGGCGTGGGCGGCGGCCGGCTGACGTGTCGCGCCCGATTCGTCGGGGTGACGCGTCCGGTGGACGTGTCCGGCGCGGGCGGACACGTCCGGCGGCGGAGTGGGAAGTTTTTAGGGTTTGGACCCGAAAATGGAGGGGGAGGGGTGTTTATATAGGTAGAGGGAGCTAGGAGAGTCCAAATGAGGAGCGGTTTTCGGCCACGCGATCGTGATCGAACGACCGAGAGCATGGAGAGGAGTTTGCTGGGCTTTGGGCCACTTTGGAAGGGGTGTTGGGCTGCAACTCAAAGAGGGCTTTACGGTTACCCGGTTAACCGTTGGAGTACTAAACGACCTCCAAATGGCACGAAACTTGACAGGCGGTCTACCGGTGATATACCAAGGCCGCTTGGCAAACCTTGGGCCATTCCGAGAAAGTTTAATACCCGCTCACAACAGAAGAGAAGAAGGGACGCCGGGGAACATAGGAGTGCCGGATTGCAAAACGGACAATGGGGAAAAGGCTCAGATGCATGAGACGAACACGTATGCCAATGCGATGCACATGATGACATGATAAAATGCATATGATGACATGGCAAAGTGCAACACGCAAGCAAATGACATGGCAACGACGGCGAATAACTGGCGGACACCTGGCGCATCGGATCCGGGGTGTTACAACACTCCACCACTACGAGAGGATCTCGTCCCGAGATCTAGGATGGCACCGGAGAAAAGCGGAAGAGGAAGATAAGAGGTAAAATTAAGTTGCTTCTTCGACAAAATAGTGAAACCAAAGAACCTTGAGAGGTTGAACAAAATGAAATGAAGAAAACAACGAAGATGAGCAAAGTTGAAAACACTCCGTTAGAAAAGAGGAGCAAGGGATACAACGAGAACCAAGAGGTTTAGTGATAAGATAGATATTTAAACCACTCCGGTTAAAACTAGATAGAGAAGGGATAAGATTGGTATAATTTGGGTAGCACTCCCACTGAAAGAAGGAAAACTTGATAGGATGAGATGATATTGAGGAGATGATACAACACTCCGGTTAAATGGATAAGCAAGAGAAGAACACGATCCTCAAGAAATGAGGTGATGGGTGAAGAGCACAGCATCACAATGTCTCCGGAAGAAAGAATAGAAGATAGATCATTGAAATAAAAGAACGGAGAAGGAAATGCCAACTTCTGTCACCAACGGAAACAAATGATTGGATGGATATCAACAAGGAGACGAGAAACTTATTTCACCGGGAGGACAAATGAAGAACTTGGGTCATTTATAAGCACCATAATTAGCAACAATCCTTAGGGAAAGCTTTAGGTGAAATCTTTACCAAGATAACTCCAACGAAGAGATTGATGGATTTAAAATACCTCATTCTTGACAACATGTGAATCATGAAACGTGAAGGAAATTGTCAAGAGTGACATAACACCATCTCAAAAGATAAGATAGGAGGAATTGCACTTTGGAATGCAAGACGGAGAAAACTTGAGCTTCTCAAAACAAAACAAGTGTTGGACACCCTGTTTAATTTCGAGTATAGCTTGGCTGATCTTAACTTCGAGAGAAATCTTGAAGAACAATTGAAGAATGAAAGGAATCCTTGACGAACCATCATGTAGAGCCTCCATGAAGAACTCCGGTAATAAAAGGATGATAAAAGAAAGAGAAGTTGAAAACACAAGGTGAATCCTTGCAATGATTTAGATGGATCTCCGTGATAATTAGAGCTTGGAACTCCGGGAAAAAGAGGAGATGAAACAAATGAAACCGAGAATTACTTCATCATGAACAATCTCCGGAAGAAAAGAATTAATCACTTGGATGAACAAGAATAAGAATTATGTTATGCTTATCCTTCACCAATTTAAATTGATGATAAGCAACGGATTTGGCATACTACTTATTCCCGTAGAAAGTTTTAAAGAGATATCTCGAAACTTGAGAAGGTATTGATGGAACCACCGGTGGGATTTGGAAACAATGAATGAATGAATTGATATGATGACGAAGGAAGAGAAATCTTGAACGAACCACCGTAAGAATTGAAAATGATCGAAGTAGGGGTGCATCACCGGTAAGAATTGGAAAACGAATGAAGATACTTGAGGGGATTTAGATACATGAGAACGAAGACATCATGAGCTTATTAGAGGGTATTTGAGCGATGCACCGGCAAGATTTAGAGAACGATAGCTACACGCTGAGAATGAAGAATTATGACATGATGGCCTTCAGAGGAGAGAAATGGAAACAACTCATGACATACTCCGGATGGTAAGAAAAGAATTCTCACAATCGAAAACAATTATGAGACCAAGAATATTGAAGAGAATGGAGCAAGATTAAAGAGAAATCCTTCTTCGGTCTTCAAATGTTGAGAAAGATGACGAGAAACACCACCGAGAATTATTGAGGCACACCGGAAGAATCAAAAGCGAAGAGGTTGAGCCAACTATGAAAAGAATTTGAAAGATCTTGGAGAAAAGCATTTGACTGATGAAAATTCATTCTTACGTCAAACTTGGAGAAGAATTTAGGATAGCTCTGGGAAAAATAGAAGAGTCAGGTAAGATCCTGGGAAAAGACCTGTGGGTTAGGGCCCACTCAAAAGAAAACACCATTGGAAATGATTTTAAAGAGAAATGTTGCACCGGTTGAATTAAATGACTTGAATGAGATACCGATCTCGAAAGAGCTTGAACGAATGCAGAGTGGAAACACGAATCTTCGAGATATCTTGAGCACTCCGGAATAACAAATAGCGAGAAGTAGAATGATAATGAGGTGCACTGGTATGAGAAGACATTGAAATGAGGAAAAGGTATGATGAATATCAAAAGCTTGAATTGGAATCACCGGAGAAGAAACAACAACGAAGGATGATGAACTTGAAATTGTTTAGCATCTTCATGGGAAATCACCGGATAAGAACATTGGAAGAAAAGAATGAAAAGACTTCACATGAATAAATGGATACTTGATTAAGAAATCTGTGTCCTTGAATAAAAAGGGTGGGTGGGCGGGAAAAACAAAGGCAACTTGGGATGAACAAAACAAACACCGTTGAGAAAACTTAGAATTGATCTTGCAGATGGGGAGAATGATGGGATCATCTCGAAGAGAAACGCACCGGTTGGAAAGAATTGACATGACAATCTCGATGATCAAGAAGGATTGGTATTCACATCTGAGTATGAGAACACCATTTCGGAAAGGTATGGAATCAACACTTGACATTGAAGCAACTCGAATACCACAAATAAAACAAAACAAAGGATTTGGCTTGCAGAATAAGCCGGAACAAACATATGATAGAGATTTCGTCCGAAGTTTTCGTGGTGGGGCCTACGGGCTCAATCAGACAGCACCATCATGTACAAGGCAATGCACATGACATCTGAAGCGTCCCAGTCGGCATAGCCAAGGACTCTTTAAGACACAACGAGACCCTTTGTAAAACCAACCGTGAATAGGCGGACCACTAGGCGTCGAACCCCAATTTCATATCATACAATCGTCGGAAAGATATCCTAAGAGCTACTTGAATTCCCACCTATGAAACTCCGAAATTTTCGGTTATGCAATCTGGTGTTGGGGATACAGGGAGCAATATATCTCACACAAACTAACAATCCCTACATCCATTGTATCCATCCGTCAACACATAACCAAGAAACCTTCGAAATCGTCTACCTCAACCTTGAAAAGCATCCGTTATACGAGTCATGGCAATACTCCCGTACTCACCTCGATCTTGGGTTAGCGGGGTTATCTCACCAACAAGCGCATAAAAGAGATTTTCGATGTCGGCGTACTAAACTCGGTATTCAGAGCTGCAACGATAAAATTATGGCGACAACACCTCGGAGCTCAACTCCCGGGACACCGCCACAACCCCTAAATGTCGGGAGGCACCAAGACAATGTTGTCATCATAAAACCATCGGAACGATTCCAAGATACCCGCGTGATCCTAAAAATTTTTTTTAGTGAAATTTGAGAAGAGAAGAGTCAAAACTCTACGTCAGGATACCTCACCAGAAGGTCGAAGGGACTGGGGAGTAAAAAGAATCCTACTATCCGATATATAATTCCTAAATGACTCAAAACATTTTTCTAGACACAACTCGGCCTCTAAAAACGATCAAGCAGTGGGGCTCCTAAGGTCGGGGAAGGCTCTGATTACCAACTTTAGCGCCTCGATGCGGCTATATCTCCCACGTGTCGAAGCACGACTTAGAGGCATAACCGCATTGAAAGCAATGTCGCAAGTGAGGTAATCTTCACACAACCCAAGTAATACATAAGGAAAGAGATACATAGTTGGCTTGCAATCGCCACTTCACACAATTACATGAATAAAGCATTACATCATCCAGATACAATCAAGGTCCGACTATGGAACCAAAACAAAAGAAGAACCCCAAATCGACAAAGGTCCCGATCGACCCCAAGCTGGGCTCCACTCTTGATCAACTAGAACGAAACAACACAAAGGGCAAGATCTTCATCGAGCTCCTCCTTGAGCTTGGTTGCGTCACACCTTTCGGTAACATAGGCACCGCAAACTGGTTTTGGAAGTATCCGGTGAGCCACGAGGACTCAACAATCCCATTACCATGGGTATCAAGACTAGCAAAGCTTAATGGGAAAGGAAGGGGTAAAGTGGTGAGGTTGCAGCAGCGGCTAAGCATGATATGGTGGCTAACATACGCAAATGAGGCGAGAAGAGAAACAAGCGGAGCGGTCGTGAAGCTAGCAATGATCAAGAGGTGATCACGAACACCTACTTACGTCAAACATAACCCGAAACCGTGTTCACTTCCGGACTCCGCCGAGAAGAGACCATCACGGCTACACACTCGGTTGATGCGTTTTAATTCGGATCAAGTGTCAAGTTGTCTACAACCGGACATTAACAAATTCCCATCTGCCACATAACGCAGGCACGGCTCTCGAAAGTTTATACCTGCGGGGTGTCCCAACAGCCCATGACAAGCTCTCGCGATCATCGAAGGAATAGACCTTCACCCGAGACACTCCGATCGGACTCGGTATCCGGTACATCAAGACATTTCGACAATGGTAAAACAAGACCAGCAAGACCTCCGGCGTGCCGACATCCCGATAGTAGCCGCGCGTATCTCGTCTCGAGCCACGACCGGATGAGCACTACGCATAACTAGAACCAGCCCTCAAGTTTCCCGAGGTGGCGCCGCAAGTGGCTCTAGTTTGGACCAACACTTAGACAAGCATTGGCCGGGGGCTAAAATAAAGATGACCCTCGAGAGAGCGACTCCCAAGGGAAAAATAGGTGGTGGTGAGGCAAATGGTAAAAGTCAATGTTGGGCCTTCTTTGGACAAGTTTTATTCAAAGCGAACTGTCGGGGGTCCCATAAATCACCCGACCGCGTAAGGACGCAAAATCCGGGAACATAACACCGGTATGATGGAAACTAGGGCGGCAAGAGTGGAACAAAACACCAGGCATAAGGCCGAGCCTTCCACCCTTTACCAAGTATATAGATGCATTAATAATATAAGAGATATTGTGATATCCCAACATAAACCCTGTCCACCATGGAGAAATCTTCAACTTCACCTGCAACTAGCAACGCTATAAGAGGGGGTGAGCAAAGCGGTAACATAGCCAAAACAACGGTTTGCTAGGAATGGTGTCAAAGGTTAGAGGTTCATGGCAATATGGGATGGCTGGACAAACAGGTAATAGGTAGCGCAGCATAGCGAAAGAACGAGGCAACTAGCATAGCAATGATAGTAGTGAGATCCAAGGTAGCAGTCATCTTGCCTGAAATCCCGCAAGGAAGAAGAACGAATCCATGAAGAATATGAACGGATGAAGCCGAACCAACCGTAGACGGACGAATCCTCACGATCTCAACGAAACGGGAACTATCGAGAAGAAGCACACAACAAAGTAAACACACCACACATGGACAAGACATGATGCACAACAAGCATGATGCATGACCAAGCTACATGAAGCTACTCATGGCAAGAGATGATGCACACAAGATCAACACATCAAGGCAAGTTTAAATGAGGCCGGAAACAACATATAACAATTCCGGTAAGTCCTCATATGCAAATTTCGAAATTGATCCAGAACTGAATAAACCTTATGTTGAAGTTGTTAAACAGCAAGTTAAAGATCACCAAGTTGATCTACACGAAATTCTAGTCAAGTTACATATAAAGTTCATTAGATTCGGAGCTACGGGCTAGAAGATATGAGCAAAACAAGTTAAACATGGCATTGATGCAAAATGCACCCAAACATCAAACAAACACACCAAAACAAGGATGCAACATGATAATATGAAGCTACATGCAAAAACAAGCAAGTTTCATATAGAGCACACTCAAAACGGAGCAACGGGGCAACACATGCACACTATACAAGTCATAGCAAGAATCTGTCCAAAACAGCAACTAGGCATCTTGCAAGCATCAAAACAATATGCTACAGCATCCCAACATAATAACAAAAGGCATGGGCATGAAGTACACGTAAAGCATAACAAAACATGAACACTGAGCTATCTCCAGAAACAACTAGAACATGCTCAAAATGACATGGAGATATTGCAAGTAATAACAATTTCAGACTTTAGCAGAAATAACATCAGGTTGCAAGGTTTAGAGCTATCAAACAACATGTTACAGGAACTTATCATGGCAAACAAAGGCATGGCATGAAACTACTAATAGCATATATCAAAAGATCCTTACTGACCATGAGCCAAAAAGGCACGGAAAATATGATGGCACCCATGTAAACATGGCAAGTTTTATTACAGATTTAAACATGGCAGGAACAACAATTAGTAGGCATGTTCGTGAGCTCGAACCACTCACTACAGAGCAATACATGGCATGGCAAGGCAACCAACAGTAACAAGGCATGTTTATGAAGCTAAGCATGCCAAGAGCAAGGTCATAGCATACACGGATCAACTACAACGGCCTCGTGAAAATTGAATCTCATGCAAACAATCTGTCAGGAAACATTTTCAAGGAACTTTGAAGCAAGAAATGAACATGTTCCAGCAGTCTATAATTGCAACCAAGGGCATGAATGGATAGAGCAAGACATGTATATCAAAACATGTTTATAGAGCATCTCCAGATTATGCATATAATGATTATTAGAAGCATGTTAACATGACATCAAAATATAACAGAATCTGCCAGGAAAACAGCAACAGCAACTACCCTACTTTACAAGCTCAATGCACTCAGCACACAACTCACAAAAATACAAGGTCAAAACCTCTGGAAAGATGGCATGGCATAGTCCAACATTCATGTAGAGCTCACACTCATAGGATGCACACATAAATCATGGCAAAAATGACAAAAGAGCTCGAGCTGATAAGATTCTGAAACTAACGATCTGAAGCCCTCTTCCAACAGCATTTCGGGCATCAAGATGAACTCAAATGAAAATGATGCAATGAGATGAAATGATGTACCCGTCGAGTCGAACAATTTGACATATTATACGTGCAAAACGGAGCTATGGATGCGGAGATGTGATGGCATGAACATGGCATAAAAATTACTGAAAACTGGGACTTAGTGAAAAAAACCACCTCGGGGAAGTTGGACGGAGCGGACCCGGGACGAGCGGATCCGGGATCGGGGGCGCCGTTTGGTTCGGGGGAGTGGTGGATCTCGTCCCACTCCCCGGATCAGATCTGGCCGGAGCTCCGGCGAGGAGGAGGAGGCCGGGGACTGCCAGTGGCCGGGCGATGGCGGGCGGCGGCGGCCGTGGCGGAGGCTGGGCTGGCTGGCGAACGCAGGCGCTCGGCGGCCCAAGACGGAACTGGCGGGCCCGACCCGACCTCGCGACTCTGGCGGCGGGGCTCTGCTGAGGAGGCCACGTGGCGCTCTCCGGTTAGGCGTGGGCGGCCGGTGACGTGTCGCGCCCGATTCGTCGGGGTGGCGCGTCCGATGGGCGATGTCCGCGTGGCGGACACGTCCGGCGCGGAGTGGGAAGTTTTAGGGTTTGGACCCGAAAATGGAGGGGGAGGGGTGTTTATATAGGTAGAGGGAGCTAGGAGAGTCCAAATGAGGAGCAGTTTTCGGCCACGCGATCGTGATCGAACGACCGAGAGCATGGAGAGGAGTTTGCTGGGCTTTGGGCCACTTTGGAAGGGGTGTTGGGCTGCAACTCAAAGAGGGCTTTACGGTTACCCGGTTAACCGTTGGAGTACTAAACGACCTCCAAATGGCACGAAACTTGACAGGCGGTCTACCGGTGATATACCAAGGCCGCTTGGCAAACCTCGGGCCATTCCGAGAAAGTTTAATACCCGCTCACAACAGAAGAGAAGAAGGGACGCCGGGGAACATAGGAGTGCCGGATTGCAAAACGGACAATGGGGAAAAGGCTCGGATGCATGAGACGAACACGTATGCCAATGCGATGCACATGATGACATGATAAAATGCATATGATGACATGGCAAAGTGCAACACACAAGCAAATGACATGGCAACGACGGCGAATAACTGGCGGACACCTGGCGCATCGGATCCGGGGTGTTACAGGCCACCTTTCTGCACCTTATTTACTTTCATTGCTTGTTACTCGTCACAAATTACCTTATCACAAAACTATCTGTTACCGATAATTTGAGTGCTTGCAGAGAATACCTTACCGAAAACCGCTTGTCATTTCCTTCTGCTCCTCATTGGGTTCGACACTCTTACTTATCGAAAGGACTATGATAGATCCCCTACACTTGTGGGTCATCAGGAGGAATCCCCCCTCTCCTTAGCACGCCCCAAGGGTGGCCGGCCTCCCCCTTGCTCCTTTATATACGGAGGCAGGGGGCACCCTAGAACACACAAGTTGACATTGTTTAGCCGTGTGAAGTGCCCCCCTCCATAGTTACAGACCCCGATCATATCGTCATAGTGCTTAGGCGAAGCCCTGCTCCGGTAACTTCATCATCACCGTCACCACGCCGTCGTGCTGACGAAACTCTCCCTCGGCCTCAGCTGGATCAAGAGTATTAGGGACGTCCCTGAGCTGAACGTGTGCTGATCGCGGAGGTGCCGTACGTTCGGTGCTAAGATCGGTCGGATTGTGAAGACTTACGACTACATCAACCGCGTTGTTATAACGCTTCTGTTTTCGGTCTACGAGGGTACGTGGACACACTCTCCCCTCTCGTTGCTATGCATCACCATGATCTTGCGTGTGCGTAGGAATTTTTTTAAAATTACTACTTTCCCCAATAGGGTGTGTGCACATTGTGTTTTGTATCCTCTTGATTTTCATTTTGAGCTAATAAAATTCACCCTTTGCCGAAAAAACAAGTTGGATTTGGACTTCAGATTTGAGGAGATGTTTAATGAATTAAGGGAAGAAATTTCACAATATTTTGAGGATTGTAATCCTTGGGATTTTTTTCCTACGTTAGTTGTTTGATTTGTAGGATTGCAACCATAGAAGATATTCCTATGGATCCATTTGTACTATATTTAGTAGGAAAAATTCAATGGAATCCAACCTCTTTGAAAAAAAAATCCTACATTATGAGCAGCAAACACCCTTCAAATCCTATAGAAGTCAGGATGGTATGCCACTGCGATCCTATGTTTTACACGTTCTTACGCTTTGAGAATCATGTGAATCATAGAGAAAATGTCGTGCTAGAACCAACAATCATTTCAAATCTAGAAGTTTCACTTGACAAATCCATCTCTTCTTTTGTGTGGCAACGACACATTCTCCTTGTCCTACCAGAGGTCTTGTGGTACTAGGCCTCTTTGGTTCATAGAAAAGTATAGGAAAATATATGAATATGAATTTTTAATTGGGCCACTATTCACCAATTTGGTTCAGAGAAATAGAACAAAAAAGGGGGGGTTTCCTTTATCTTTGTTTCAAAGGACATCTGCATTGTAATCTGCTTGGACATCTTTTTTAGATTTCTATGCATGATGCATATACCAAGATCTTAAGTGCCATAATATGCATGCCTAACTGTCATCCCTAATTTTTTGTGAAGGGCGCATCCCTAATTTCCTTGTCAGTAGTATAGATTCCTCTTCTCGTTGTGCACTGAGGAGAGGAGGAGCGGTATCTTTGTCATTTGCCTTCGCAAGAGCCCACACGAGGGTGGCAATATGGATTCTGGGTAACGTATCTTCGCCTCGACCGCTTGCTCCACTACGTCGACATTTGAACCAAACAACAAATACATCAACAAAATCTTAATAAATTTCGCAAGAGAACTTGCATGGTTTGGATCATGGTTCATGCCATGATTTGCTGATGCTAAAACTAATTTTTCACATCATTTGTTTTTAGCGCGGATTGTGCTCTTAATAAAACTCATAACTAAAATACTGTCTCTATTTTCCAAGGCACTGAAAAGACCTCATTTCCTTTCTATAATCGCCGTCTCATGCTGTTTTGATGGTGTCACTCAAATGTTCCTCTGCCATTTTTGATAAAATTCAAAGGTCCCTACTCCATGCTTGTATATGCTACTCCCAGCTTGAACCAAAGCCACGACACTTTTTTTTGGATCAGAGGGAGTACAAAGGTTCACGGTACATGCTAGTACAAGTATACAATATGGTAGTACATACAAATACCCTTCCCATTCACGTACCACTTGTAGCAAAGGCTGCAAAGCTGCCTAGACTGCTATAAAAGCAAGGCATCGATGCCAAACAACCACATCTGGAACAATAGTTTACCTTGTGTTTGTGTCCCCACTAATGCATGTCGACGAAGCTACATCTACATTCTAACCAGTCGATGCACCCACGGCCATGATGATTGTCACTGGACCGAATTGAATGTAGAAGCATATGAAGACGTCGGCAGGGCATCCTAGGCTTCTAGGCTCCCATCTGACGCACGCAGTGCTTGTAGTTGCAGAGCACAGTATGGACCGCGAAGCATACAAGGCCAGAGCTCCAAGAATCTCTGCCTGCGGTGCTCCGAGCCGCGGGTGCACAATCTTGGACTGTCGGCGCAACCCAACTCGTGCTCGCTTGCTCTGCCGCTTGGGCCTTCAGGCGAACGTCGCCCAGCCGGCTAGCCGCCGTCCGCTCAGCGACAACACGGTGTTGGCATGTACGGTACGGAGCATGGACCAAAACCGCCGCCTTCCACTGGCCAGCTCTGCCCATGGCAGAAGCCAACAAAACGGCAGGTTAGCCGATGGCCCACGAAAGCTTCGATCAGCACGAGCGGGCGGCAGACCAAACGAAACGATCGCGATCCGCCCGTGCTCCTCTACACCTAGCCAATTCCACACACAGCAAGCGAGCGCGCGCGGCACTCACCAAACGGAGCCACTGGCGTCTGTCTCTAAACGGCTAGCGTAGGTATAGCTACAGGGGCGATGGGCTTTCCAGGCGGTCATTATGCTTTGCTTCAGAGGGCGTGTATACCATACATAGCGGCAGCGCATACTGAAAGGAACCGGACGGGAAGGAAGGCTCAAGCGGACAAAAGCGCTCGTGTCAAAAGCTCAATGAATATAACCGGAAAGTCCCGTCAGCCTTTGCTTGCTAGATGAGGTAGTAGTACATGTGCAAATATATAAATAATAAATATAATCATGGACGGTACCGGCGTACCGTGATCGACGATGGCTGCACCAGTACGTCTTGAGATACAGTAGTATTGTACTACTACTGGACTGTACTCTTCCGAAATCATTCAGACGATTCCAATTTTTGTCATTGATGAGTTATAGTACTGGGAGTTTCAGTCAAATTTCCTCGGCGTCTTTCGCTGACGAAACTGAGCTGCTCCTGCGTTAGTTCCGGGACGGTTTTGGTCACGCTGCCAGCCTGACAACTTCATGTCCGTCCCCACGGTCGGTGGTTGCAATGGAAGCTCCGAGCAGCCGCGAATCTCGGTAAGATCCAATGATCCTCGGGCACGACCTGCGTGTTGTTCTAGGCTTGTATAGCCCGTCCCCGCCTTTTCCTCCGTTCGCTGTTCTGCTGGAGACGGCACTGTTGGCCAGCGTCCCATTACTGTTCGCGATATGTTCAGATTGGACACTGACGAAATGTGATCCTCATCGTATCTTTCTCTCCCACGCCCGCAAATCCCACATAGTATACCTCCAGATTTGACCGGCGGCCATATTTTCGCTTCACTACCTACCAAGCCAGAGTTAAGGGATGTTTGGTTCTAGGCCTAGCATTGCCACACTTTGCCACACATTTTTGCCAAACTTGCGCAGGTTAGTTCATGAAACGAAAGCGCGAGTTAGCGAAGACTAAGGGAATCTTGCCACACTTTTTGTGTGTATGCCATGTGGGACCAAGTGTAGCTTGCCAAAGGTGTGGCTAGAACCAAACACTTGGCTAAGTTGGTCAAACTTGCCTAATCTTAGGTGTTGCAATCTTTGGCAAAGTTAGTCACAAACCAAACAACCCCTTAAATTCCTCTCCGTGGCGCGCCACGTCGCCGCCGCTTCCCGACAGGCCCTGCCAGTTAAACTCCCTGGCTGACAGCCACGCGCCAACAGTGCACCACCACGGCGCGAGGTGGAGGAAAAAATAGGTCGGACAAAGAACAAAAATTATTTTTCCTTTTTTCCGATGGATTGATTGATTGACGAGAACAAATTCAGATATCACGTCGTTTCATCCCCCAACCTGGCTCGTGTAGTCACCCTCGTGTGGCCCGCGAGCGGTCCGGTCCGAAGTCTGAACCCGCTCGCGTACGAACACGCCAACAGCTTCAGCTCTTCATTTACTTTCTACTACCAGCCAGCTTCTTCTTCTACTACTCACTACACTGGCCAGGCGAGGCCGCGACGACTGCCAGCCGGGACGCTGACGCGTCATTGGCTCCCCATTCATTGCGCTTCCGTGTGACCACCTGGTTCAACACGCCGAAATGGCGGGTCGCTCGCTCCCTCGTTCCTCACCTGATTTCACAGCAGCTACTAGTAGTATTCCTCCTGCGATCGTCGCAGCCCAGCTTCGTCGCGCCTGTCTCCCCGCTGACTCGCGGGGCCCACGCGAGGCCGGGACCCGGGGGTCAGCGAGACGGGATCCGGGCGAAAGCGAGCCTTGCCTGCATCACACGCCGTCGCCGCTATCGGCCAGCCTCACTCCCCCCCTTCCTTCTCCCTACCTACAAAGAGAACGAAACTGAAGCAGCGACGCGAAAAAAGGTTTCGAAAATTAGAATCCATGGGAATTTAGATTAGAATTACAGGGTTTCGAACGCGCCCATGGGAACGAGGCTGGGTGTGCGCGCGGTGCTCGCTCTGGTGCTGTGCGAGCTGCTGCTGCTGTCGCCGTTGGCGGCGGCCGACGGCGGTCTGCCGCGGCGGTCGCTGCACCAGCCCTTCTTCCCGATCGGCTGGTCCCCGCCGCCTCCGGCGTCTGCGGATGTTGCCGCGCCGCCGCCGCCGGCCGCCGCTGCGGCCGCGACCTCGAGCCCCGCGCGGTCCTCGCCCAGCGTCACCAACATCGTCGCGATCGCGCTCACCGCGGGCCTCGTCGCGCTCGCGGTCGTCTCCTACTCCTGCGTCCTCCTGTGGCGCCGCGTCGCCGAAGGCGCGGAGGACGACCGCGCCGCCGCGAAGCCGGTGGGCGCCCTTGCCGCGAGAATTCCGAGTGATGCCGGAAGCAGCGCCCGGCACCAGACGTCGCCGCCGCCCAGCTCCACGGCGTCGGACGCGATATACCTGGACCCTCTCACGGCGGTGATGGAGGTGCGCCACCACCGGTCCAGCCCTGACCTGCGCCCTCTCCAGCTGCAGAAGCAGCCCAGCCCTGACCTCCGCCCACTGCCGCCGCTGAAACGGATGGGCACGCAGCCGACGCCACCGCCCGCGGCCACGCCGCCTATGACCGGCACGGAGTACTCCTCCTCTGACGAGGACCAGGCAACGTTTTACACCGCGCGGAAGACCAACATGTCTTCATTCAGCCGGAGCACGAGCCAGCGCAGCACCATTCTGGAGCACGCAGTGCCGCCGCCCGTGGCGCCTCCACCTGCTCCCGCGCCGGTGCCGGTGCCGCCGCCGCCCGCTCCAGCGCCCGCGGCGCCGCCACCACAAGCGAATCGCCTACGGCCTCCTCGTCCGCCACCGTTGCCGAGGCAGAGACTGCTGCGGCCGATGCCCGCCGAGTCGCCTCCTCCTGCCGCCCTGGCAAATTTAGCGCTGACCAGTCCCCCTGAAACCTCTGTCCAAGACAGGGAAGCCGGGAGCTCTGCCGTCCAGCTGGACGGAAGCACCCGGCCGCCCAGCCTGAAACCGCTGCACTGGGACAAGCTCCGGGCCATCTCCGGCCGCACCACAGTCTGGGACCAGGTCAAGAATTCCGACTCATTCCGGTACGCCCCTCTGCCATTCCTGTTTCCACAGTATCTCGGCGACCTCGCTGTTTTCTCACCGAGCTGTTGTCAATCGTGTGGTGATATCTACAGCGTGGATGAGGCGGCAATGGAGAACTTGTTCCCCCAAAACAGCGCCGCCGCCGCCGCGATGAATTCCGGTCAGACGGCATCGAGAGGAGGGCCAGGGAAGCAGCACAGCCGGCTGCTCGACCCAAAGAGGCTGCAGAACGTGGCTATCATGCTCAAGGCGCTCAATGTGACCGCGGACGAGGTGATCGGAGCACTCATGCACGGTGAGTTTGCACACTCTTCTTATTTCTACTTCCCGTTTGTTCAGGTCCCCTACCACAACTGTCCTTGTGGCGCTTGCAATTCTGTCTTCTGTTCTCTTCTTGTGCAATTCCGGTGGCCACATGCCATGTCAGTGCATGAGTACAATCTAGTTATTGCTGAACCAAGTACATTCAGCAACTTGGCAAATGATTGGAGACCACTGGTTGGTCCACAATGCCAAGTCCCATACCAGTGCTACATAAGAGGGTTGCAAAGGATTGATTGGGAAATTTTCACCCTGACAGGTTTACTTGAACTGGTAAAACTTTCGCATTCAGAATATAACCCGTGTTACGTTTAAGCTGGTCCCCTGTTTTGTTTCTTCCAAATGGTGATCAGGAAACTTACTAGATACATGAACTGCAAGCCATTATTGTGTTCGTCGGTCCGCGTCACACGTTTCACATGCCTCATCAAACCATTTTCTAGTCATATGTTTCACACCGGAATTTTGTGCCCGAATTGGCGAAACACGTCACCATGTTCACCAAATACGCATATACTACACCTTGAAACCCGTATAATTATCAGGCAGAGCAATCCAGCGATTGTCGTGTTGCTCACCTAACTAATATACATTCCTAACATACCGGGAATCTTTCCCACTTCCCTACATGACACCTTTTCTTTTATTTTGATGAGAGCCGATAGTGAAGGCTCCTATACTTGTCCTGCCTTTTGACCTCAATTGTCACATTCAAGATTTTTCTCTTGGGTGGGAGGTTGCTTTCACGATCAAATCGTCTGGATGCAGTGCGTTCCAACAAGGATCATTCTTGCATTTATAAGCTTATGTTGGTGGATAGTTGAGTTTCCAGAGCTGAGGGCCTGGACCGCGAGACGCATCTGACCAATGAAACGCATAATTTTCTTTCTTCTGTGGTTAAGTCTTGATTAGTTGGTGTGGATATCTTTGTGAACAATCGGTGATATATCATCATTAGTCATGTCAATTTAGGCAATAGTAAGATTGTGGGGCAGATTAGGACATGTATTGGAGAGGAGATCTGCATCTTTTGACAAGACACAAGTGCTTTACCTTTACCTTGGGATATATGATGTGTATATTTTCTATTTGGAATCACATACGGTTACCAGTATTAATTGTTTCATGTGAATGAGGTGTCAGCTGCGTTGAATTTCTGCATTTTTTGACTTGCCCCTTCATTGAAGAATTTTTTTTCTCAGATTAGTCATCACTTCTTGTCAACTTTTCTCTTTTATTTTCTCTCGAGAAACACTATTCTCTTGTATTGTGTCGAAGAAGCATCATTTTCGTTATTGTCTTTAGGGATATTATTGAATGCTAAATCTATTGGAATATTATTGCATACTTACTCTGTTGTCGGTGGACAATCTCGTTTGATCCTCTCAAACTTTTGTTTTGTAGATTGCAATTAGTTTGATGAAATATAAAATATAAGTATGAGGTTATTTCTTTGGACAATAGTACATATGAGTTGTCGGGATATGATCACTGCTCAATTTGTCGTTTGGTAGAAGTAGCATACATTTTCCAGGATTTTAGTGGGAGGTCCTTTGGCCATGCACACCTTCAGACATATTCAGCCCCATAGCTGGTTCTGAAAGTGACTGGTGTATTATGAGTTATATCGCTAGTATGAGGTGACTTCCATGTGTGCTATTACATAACTACTAGAATGATTAGCAAGGAGCTGTTAAGTGCCGGTAACTTATTTTGTTAGAGAGAACCTTCTGTAGAAAAGGATAATCCTGTGGGTGACATAGTAGTGGGCCTATTACTCTGTTTTTGTTTTGGTTCTGATGCCACTTGGAAACATTCATTGCTTATTTTGTTGTTGGCAATGATATTATCTATGAATGTTGGATTCCAACTAACTTTTTCGACAACCTTTTTTATTGTGCTTAACCAACAGATCTCACCTGTACATTTATCATAAATTCAGCTTTCGAGAATACTGTTCACTCTTTATAGCATCGAATATATATAACTCATGTGCTACATGACACAATAAAAAGTTCAGTACTGCTTGTGTAATAGTATAACGCTTTGATATTTTAATGTTGTATTAAAGGTGTGACTTTTCATTAGAAAGAAAAGAGAAGGGCATGTTCAGACTTCAGACTGCACTCATGATCCTCCTTTTGGCAATGCATTTTTTTCCTGTTTCAGCTATCGACATAAATACTTAAAAAAATCCTCCTTTTGGCGTGATGTTTAAATCAGTCAAGTCCACCTGAAATTGATTGTGTTCTTACCATTTGGAGTTTGCATCATCGACCCTTTGGCTATGTGAATTATGACAGTTTCACTTCATGAATAAACAGGAAATCTGGAAGACATGCCTGAGTTGTATGAAACACTAGCTAAGATGGCACCAACGAAAGAAGAAGAGTTAAAGCTGAAAGATTACAGCGGTGATTTATCAAAAATTGATCCAGCAGAGCGCTTTCTAAAAGACGTTCTCAATGTTCCTTTTGCCTTCAAGAGAGTGGATGCAATGCTTTACAGAGCAAACTTTGACACTGAAATGAATTATTTAAGGAAATCTTTTGGAACTATGGAGGTAAATAGCTATGATGAATTGATGGTTACATCTTATAGTTTGCATTTTACAGTACTTCCTCTTATCTTTTTCTTTTTATTAGATAAATCAATCGTAAATGCTTCATGCTTCACAGAATAAACATCTGGCAATATTCAAGTTTATGGCGCATTGGTTGTTAGTACTCTTTTTTAAGTTCATCCTTTATTAACTTCTTAGGATCAAATAATGTATGACGTAATATTCAGGCCAATGTCAAATATACATTTTCAGGCAGCATGTTCAGACCTAAGAAGCAGCAATCTATTCTTGAAGTTGCTGGATGCGGTTCTCAAGACCGGGAACCGCATGAACGACGGCACCAACCGAGGCGAGGCGAGGGCCTTCAAACTCGACACGCTTCTAAAGCTCGCCGACATCAAGTCAACCGACGGTAAAACGACACTGCTCCACTTCGTGGTTCAAGAGATCATCCGGTCAGAAGGCTTCGACTCCGACCAACCAGAAAGCAATCCTGGCACTGGCAGTGCCAGCAAAGAACGGTTCAAGAAGGACGGCCTGAAAGTGCTGGCAGGGCTCAGCAGCGAGCTCTCAAACGTGAGGAAGGCGGCCACGCTGGAGATGGACACGCTGAGCGGTAACCTGCTGAGGCTCGCGACCGACCTCGAGAAAGTGAGGCTGGTCTTGCAGCTCAGGGAGACGTGTGCCCGTCAGGAAAGCTCCGGCGCGGGGTTCTTCGAGTCCATGGATGGTTTTCTCGGAAGGGCGCAGGCGGAGATCGGGAGCATGAAGGTGGCGGAGAGGGGCGCGTTGCAGCGTGTGAAGGAGACCACGCAGTACTTCCATGGCGATGGCAACATGGAGGAGCCTTCTCACCCTCTGAGGGTGTTCATGGTGGTGACAGAGTTCCTGTTGATACTGGACCGCGTGTGCAGGGACGTCGGCAGGACGCCGGAGCGGGTGATGATGGGGTCCGGCAAGTCGTTCCGCGTCAGCGCCGGCACCTCGTTGCCGCCTCGCCGGTATGAGACGCGGCCGCTTAGCTCGTCGGACGAGGACAGCTCGTCGTCGTAGAGCAGCTTAGAGGAATGTCCCCTTTTTTTGGGGTGCACAGGATAGTGCTAGTGGAGATTTTGAGGGCGGTTATTCTTGCAGGGTCGTTTATGTGTGACGATCACCCTCAGGGCTTAGAAGGGGCCGTTACTTTACTGTGTAATAGTACTAGAAGATGTCTACAAAGGTTAAAAATATAGCTGTACAAAGACAAGTTTTTCTTGATTCTTACATATATGGGGGGAATGGGAAATTGTTCAGCTCACCATGTTATTACCTGTCTCGTTGCTTCCCTTTGTGTAGTTCTCAGTAGTGTGCACAGGATAGAGTGGACAGTGAAATGCGCCATTGGTCCAGAAACTCAAACAGAATGATGAGGTGTCGAAGTGTGCTTCTGAATCCGCTGATGAGGTGAAGTTTCAGACAAACACTGTAGAAAGAAAGTTCAGCTTTGAAACAATTTACTAAGCCGTCTTTGCAGCTCGACCCAAATCGTGGAGGTGGAGCTACCTGCAGCCTCTGCATGATCAGGTCGCTGAGGTTGAGGTTGGGGGGTTGCTGGGCAAGGGACCGATAGGTAGGTACGATGGGAATTCTGGTGTACGAAAAGGCAGAGGAATACCACTACCAAAGCTATGACAACGAGGAGAACAAAGGAAGTAAAGTGCTTGCCGGTGATCGGCACGAAAAAGAGGCCATGGGACGGGAGATTTTTTTTTTTTTTTTTTGAACCGGGCGCAACCCCTTTCCATTACTTTCATAACGGAAATACAACAGTTCAACAACTACCAAGGAGACCAAAGAAAGGGGGAACGCGACATGGGACGGGAGATGGCGACGCCAAAGTGATGATTCCCGTTGTGTGTTTTTGTGTGTATGTTTAGTGCCTCGTGAACGTTGCTGTGCAGGAGTAGTATACTCGTAGCACGTTGCGACCATTTGTCAACTCGGCAGTGCCAGCCACCACCGCGTGACAGCCAATTGGCAAGGGCCAAGTGTAGCGTAGACGTGTGAGCCAACTGTATGTGTGCGTGTGGCCACAGGCCAGGGCGTTGGGATACTTAACCCACAAGCCAGCGTTGTACGGGACAGGCTGTTATTTGAGTAAACTGAATTTCTCTCCCACTTCTCTCTCGCTCATCCCCTTCCTCACGCCAATCTCATCCCCTTTCCCTCCCCTACTGACGCTGGTCTCCCTCGATCCAGATCCGGGCGTCACATTTGGTTATCAGAGCCACCGAATCCCGCCGAAATTTTTTCTCTGCTGCCTCCACAATCTCCTGGCCTTGATCTGTAACATCCACCGCCGCGGGTGCGATCTGCTCCGGCAAATCGCCCAAAATCCCCGGCGGGGTTGGATCGGCTCGGAGCGGAGCAACGGCGCCGTCCAAACCATCGGTTCAGACGCGGCAGCTGCTGTCCGCCATGGACGACAACACGAGCACGCTCAAGGCGCTCATGGAGACCGTTCTCTCGCGCCTCGACGAGCAGAAGGCCGACAACGAAAAGCGACTCGAGGTGCAGGCCGCCTTCAACGCGCAGGTCGCACAAGATCTGCGGGGGCTGGCCAAGCAGGTGGATCTCACCCAGGCCGACGTGGACGAGACTCGCAAGGCGCTCGAGAGATCGCCGTCGCCGCGCGGATCGGGGCCGGGCGCCGTCCTCAACCCGTCCCCACCTCCACCCCCGCCGCCTCCCCTGCGCCCTCCACCCGTGCACCAACAACAGTAGGTTCCACCACCGTCTCCGCATCTCTCAGATCAGCGCCCGCCTCTTCTTCAGGCGCCGATCCAACAGCAGCACGAGCAACAACTCTACCAACACCACGACACCTACATCAAGCCGCCCAAGCACGATTTTCCGCGCTTCGACGGCACGGCGCCGTACCTCTGGTTGGATCGCTGCCGCGCCTACTTCGACCTCTACCGCGTGCCGCCGTCGAGCTGGGTGACCACGGCGACGCTATACATCGAGGGCCAGGCCGCCCACTGGCTGCAGGCATTTCGGCAAACACATGGTGGCCTGGGCTGGGAGGCGTTCCGCCCAGCGATCATCGAGGAATTCAGCGCTGACGAGTTCGAGTTGGAGATGCACAAGCTTTTCCAACTCCGGCAGAGCAGCACCATCAGCGAGTACCGCCAAGTGTTTGACAGCCACATGTACCACCTCGTGGCGCTCGACCCGTCGCTCTCCACCAAGTTCTTCATCACGCAGTTCTTACTAGGCCTCAAGGACGAGCAGCGTGCAGCTGTGCGCCTCCAAGCCCCCAGCAGCATCACGCGCGCATCGATCCTTGCCCGCATCCAAGAGGAGGAGCTGAACACGCCACGAGCACGGCCGCGACCACCACCCCAAGGTCGTCCACCTCCAGCGCCACTAGCGCGCCCGGGCGCCGCGCCGCGCCAACGGCCTGACGACTACGCGCGCCCAACTCAAGGAATTTCGCCGCGCCAACGGGCTCTGCTTCAAGTGTGGCGATCGATACAGCCGCGAGCACCGCTGCAATCCGCAAGCGCAGCTGCTCACGATCCAGGTCGGCGAGTTTGGTGAGGTGCTCACTGAAGATGCCGTGCACGCTCTCGACTTGCTTGACGCCCCCGAGCCTGCCGTTCCCCCTCCAGAGTGCTGCACCATCTCTACGCACGCGCTGGACGGCTCAGAAGTGCCCAGCACCATTCGCCTCCGCGCCTTGGTGGGCAACCAGGTTATGCTGTTGCTGTTGGACTCCGGAAGCACGCACAGCTTCGTCAACAAATCCTTTGTCGAACGTGTCGGCGCAGAAACCCAAGAAATCGCTTCACTGGGCGTGCGGGTGGCGAACGGCGATCGCCTCACCTGCTCGCGCCAAGTCCCTGAGCTCAAGTGGTGGATGCAGGGCCACACCTTCTCAACTCCGATGTACGAGCTCGACACCGGCGCCTATGACGGCATCCTTGGCATGGATTGGCTTGAGAAAAACAGCCCAATGACATGTCACTCGCAAGAGAAGTTCATCTCATTCCCCCACGACGGCGAGTTGGTCACCCTGCAAGGTGTTCGACCCAAGTCAACACCAACGCTCGTGGCCGTTCAGCCGGCCGAGCTCTGCAAACTGATCACTGGCAATAACATCTGGGCGATGGCCATGGTGGAGATGCAACCTCCCAGACCGAAGTCGCGCATCCCATCACAGACGCCGATCAACGACTTGTTGGAGGAGTTTGCTGATGTCTTCGCAACACCAACGGATCTGCCTCCTCATAGGCAGTACGATCACGCAATCACTTTGAAAGAAGGAGCTCAGCCTACAAACACTCGACCATATCATTACTCGCGACTTCAGAAAGACGAAATCGAGCGTCAAGTGAAACAAATGCTCGATGCCGGCGTGATCACCCACTCGGTCAGCCCGTACGTGATGATCCACAAGTATAGGGGATCTATCGTAGTCCTTTCGATAAGTAAGAGTGTCGAACCCAACGAGGAGCAGAAGGAAATGATAAGCGATTTTCAGCAAGGTATTCTCTGCAAGTACTGAAATAAGTGGTAACAGATAGTTTTGTGATAAGATAAATTGTAACGAGCAACAAGTAACAAAAGTAAATAAAGTGCAGCAAGGTGGCCCAATCCTTTTTGTAGCAAAGGACAAGACTGGACAAACTCTTATAATAGGAAAAGCGCCCGAGGACACATGGGAATATCGTCAAGCTAGTTTTCATCACGCTCATATGATTCGCGTTCGGTACTTTGATAATTTGATATGTGGGTGGACCGGTGCTTGGGT
Source organism: Aegilops speltoides (assembly GCA_021437245.1). Classification (NCBI taxonomy): domain Eukaryota; kingdom Viridiplantae; phylum Streptophyta; class Magnoliopsida; order Poales; family Poaceae; genus Aegilops; species Aegilops speltoides. The sequence goes on along the minus strand of CM038142.1, from coordinate 133,429,698 downwards.
GTTGTTCTTACTTGAACAAGCATCCCACTTATGATTAACCTCTATTGCAAGCATCCGCAACTACAACAAAAGTATTAAGGTAAACCTAACCATAGCATGAAACATATGGATCCAAATCAGCCCCTTACGAAGCAACGCATAAACTAGGGTTTAAGCTTCTGTCACTCTAGCAACCCATCATCTACTTATTACTTCCCAATGCCCTCCTCTAGGCCCAAATAATGGTGAAGTGTTATGTAGTCGACGTTCACATAACACCACTAGAGGCTAGACAACATACATCTTATCAAAATATCGAACAAATACCAAATTCACATGACTACTAATAACAAGACTTCTCCCTTGTCCTCAGGAACAAACGTAACTACTCACAAAGCATATTCATGTTCATAATCAGAGGGGTAATAATATGCATAAAGGATCTGAACATATGATCGTCCACCAAATAAACCAACTAGCATCAACTACAAGGAGTAAGCAACACTACTAGCAACCTACTAGCACGAATCCCGGACTTGGAGACAAGAATTGGATACAAGAGATGAACTAGGGTTTGGAGATGAGATGGTGCTGGTGAAGATGTTGATGGAGATTTCCCTCTCCCGATGAGAGGAGCGTTGGTGATGACGATGGTGATGATTTCCCCCTCCCGGAGGGAAGTGTCCCCGGCAGAACTGCTCTGCCGGAGCCCTAGATTGGTTCTGCCAAGGTTCCGCCTCGTGGCGGCGGAGTCTCATCTCGAAAGGTTGCCTTCTATTTTTTTCTCATCGAAAGACTTCATATAGGAGAAGATGGGCGTCGGGGAGCCACCAGGGGGCCCACGAGGTAGGGGGGCGCCCCCACCCTCATGAGCAGGATGTGGGCCCCCTGGCCTTCATCTTTGGCGACGATTTTTCTTTATTTATTTTAAGATATTCCGTGGAGTTTCAGGACTTTTAGAGTTGCACAGAATAGGTCTCCAATATTTGCTCCTTTTCCAAATTTGAATTCCATTGTCGGCATTCTCCTCTTCATGTAAACCTTGTAAAATAAGAGAGAATAGCCATAAGTATTGTGACACAACGTGAAATAACAGCCCATAATGCAATAAATATTGATATAAAAGCATGATGCCAAATGGACGTATCAACTCCCCCAAGCTTAGACCTCGCTTGTCCTCAAGCGAAAAGCCGATAACAATAAATATGTCCTCATGTTTAGAGGTAGAGGCGTCGATAAAAATAAAATACGGGCATAAAGGCATCATGATTATTTCCATAACAGCAACACATATAGATTTTGTCATATGATTACTTATGTTCAAGTTATGATCTTTTCACAATGCAAAAGTATGAATCAGAAACCTTATTGAGCACCAACAAATTATAACCTCAGTCATTGAAGCAATTGCAATTTATCATAACATCGAAAAGAGTCTATGTCAGAGCTTAAAAGCAAGTCCACATACTCAACTATCACTTAGTCCTTCATAATTGCTAACACTCACGCAATACTTGTGGTTACAGAGTTTTAATCGGACACAGAGAAAGATAGGGGCTTATAGTTTTGCCCCACAACCTTTTACCTCAAGGGTAATGTCAACAATAATAATTCATGCTCCCCTACATCCAATTAGATATATATATATCATGTTATTTCCAACATGCTGAGCTTGCCAAAGGATAAAATGAAAAAGGAAAGGTGAAGATCGCCGTGACTCTTGAAGGAAATATGCCCTAGAGGCAATAATAAAGTTATTATTTATTTCCTCATATCATGATAAATGTTTATTATTCATGCTATAATTGTATTAACCGGAAACATGATACATGTGTGAATACATAGACAAACTTAATGTCACTAGTATGCCTCTACTTGACTAGCTCATTAATCAAAGATGGTTATGTTTCCTAACCATAGACATGTGTTGTCATTTGATTAACGGGATCACACCATTAGGAGAATGGTGTGATTGACTTGACCCATTCCGTTAGCTTAGCACTTGATCGTTTAGTATATTGCTATTGCTTTCTTCATGACTTATACAAGTTCCTATAACTATGAGATTATGCAACTCCCGTTTATCGGAGGAACACTTTGTGTGCTACCAAACGTCACAACGTAACTAGGTGATTATAAAGGAGCTCTACAGGTGTCTCCAAAGTTACATGTTGAGTTGGCGTATTTCAAGATTAGGTTTTGTCACTCTGATCATCGGAGAGGTATCTCAGGGCCCTCTCGGTAATGCACATCACTATAAGCCTTGCAAGCAATATAACTAATGAGTTAGTTATGGAATGATGCATTACGTAACGAGTAAAGAGACTTCCCGGTAACGAGATTGAACTAGGTATTGAGATACCGACGATCGAATCTCGGGCAAGTAACATACCGATGACAAAGGGAACAACGTATGTTGTTATGCGGTTTGACCGATAAAGATCTTCGTAGAATATGTAGGAGCCAATATGAGCATCCAGGTTCCGCTATTGGTTATTGACCGGAAAGAGTTCTTGGTCATGTCTACATAGTTCTCGAACCCGTAGGGTCCGCACGCTTAAGGTTTCAATGACAGTTATATTATGAGTTTATGAGTTTTGATGTACCTAAGGTTGTTCGGAATCCCGGATGTGATCACGGACTTGACGAGGAGTCTCGAAATGGTCGAGACATAAAGATTGATATATTGGAAGCCTATATTTGGATATCAGAATCGTTCCGGGTGAAATCAGGATTTTACGGGAGTACCGGGGGGTTACCGGAACCCCCCGGGGGCTTAATGGGCCTACATGGGCCCTAGTGGAGAGGAAGAGAGGAGGAAAGGGCTGGCCGCGCCTCCCTTCCCCCTAGTCCGAATAGGACAAGGAGAGGGGGGCGGCGCCCCCCCTTTCCTTCCCCTCTTCCTCCTCCTTCCCCCTTCTCCTTCTCCAACTAGGAAAGAAGGGAGTCCTACTCCCGGTGGGAGTAGGACTCCCCTTAGCGCCCTCCTTGGCCGGCCGCCCCCTCCCCCTTGGCTCCTTTATATATGGGGGCAGGGGGCACCTCTAGACACAACAATTGATCTCCAAGATCTCTTAGCCGTGTGCGGTGCCCCCCTCCACCATAGTCCTCGATAATATTGTAGCGGTGCTTAGGCGAAGCCCTGCGACGGTAGAACATCAAGATTGTCACCACGCTATCGTGCTGATGGAACTCTTCCCCGACACCCTGCTGGATCGGAGTCCGGGGGTCATCATCGAGCTGAACGTGTGCTAGAACTCGGAGGTGCCGTAGTTTCGGTGCATGATCGTGAAGGAAATATGCCCTAGAGGCAATAATAAAGTTATTATTTATTTCCTTATTTCATGATAAATGTTTATCATTCATGCTAGAATTGTATTAACCGGAAACATGATACATGTGTGAATGCATAGACAAAACAATATGTCACTAGTATGCCTCTACTAAACTAGCTTGTTAATCAAAGATGGTTATGTTTCCTAACCATGAACAAAGAGTTGTTATTTGATTAACAAGGTCACATCATTAGTAGAATGATCTGATTGACATGACCCATTCCATTAGCTTAGCACACGATCGCTTAGTATGTTGCTACCGCTTTTATCCATGACTTATACATGTTCCTGTAACTATGAGATTATGCAGCTCCGTTTGCGGAGGAACACTTTGGTGCTACCAAACGTCACAACGAATCGGGTGATTATAAAGGAGTACTACAGGTGTCTCCAAAGGTAGATGTTGGGTTGGCGTATTTGAGATTAGGTTTTGTCACTCCGATTGTCGGAGAGGTATCTCTGGGCCCTCTCGGTAATACACATCATCGAAGCCTTGCAAGCATTACAACTAATGAGTTAGCTGTGAGATGATGTATTATGGAACGAGTAAAGAGACTTGCCGTAACGAGATTGAACTAGGTATTGGATACCGACGATCGAATCTCGGGCAAGTAACATACCGATGACAAAGGGAACAACGTATGTTGTTATGCGGTCGACCGATAAAGATCTTCGTAGAATATGTAGGAACCAATATGGGCATCCAGGTCCCGCTATTGGTTATTGACGGAGACGTGTCTCGGTCATGTCTACATTGTTCTCGAACCGTAGGGTCCGCACGCTTAAGGTTTCGATGGATGTTATATTATGAGTTTATGTATTTTGATGTACGAAGAAGTTCGAGTCCGGATGTGATCACGGACATGACGAGGAGTCTCGAAATGGTCGAGACATAAAGATTGATATATTGGAAGCCTATATTTGGAGTTCGAATAGTTAGGGTGAAATCGGATTTTACCGGAAACCGGGGTTACAGAACCCTCCCGGGGCTATTGGGCCTTAGTGGGCCACGAGGAGAAGAGGAAGGGCCGGCCGGGGTGGCGCGCCCCCTCCCCTAGTCCGAATAGGACAAGGAGAGGGGGCGGCCCCCTTCTCTCTTTCCCTCCCCAATCCTACTCCAACTAGGAAGGGGAGTCCTACTCCGGTGGGAGTAGGACTCCTCCGCGCGCCTCCCTTGGGCCGTCCGCACTCTCCCTCCCTCCTTATATATACGGGGCAGGGGGCACCCTAGAACACACAAGTTTGATCTACGGATCGTTCCTTAGCCGTGTCGGTGCCCCCTCCACCATATTCCACCTCGGTCATATCGTCATGAAGCTTAGGCGAAGCCCTGCTACCGATAGAGCATCAAGATCGTCACCACGCCGTCGTCTCGACGAAACTCTCCCTCGACACTCGGCTGGATTGGAGTACGAGGGACGCCATCGAGCTGTACGTGTGTCAAGAACTCGGGGCGCCGGAGTAATGGCGCCGGATCGGTCGGATCGCGAGGAGAACGTCGACTACTTCCTCTACGTTGTGATCGCTTCGCCGGTCTCACGAGGGTACGAGACAACACTCTCCCTCTCGTTGCTATGCATCACCATGATCTTGCGTGTGCGTGGATTTTTTGAAATTACTACGTTCCCCAACAAAGTGGCATCCGAGCCTAGGTTTTTATGGTTTGATGTTTTGCACGAGTAGAACACAAGTGAGTTGTGGGCGATACAAGTCATACTACCTACCAGCATGTCATACTTTGGTTCAGCGGTATTGTGAGATGAAGCGGCCGGACCGACATTACGCCAGACGCTTACGCGAGACTGGTTTCACCGCTCTGAGCATCGTTGCTTAAAGGTGATTGGCGGGTGTCTGTCTCTCTCACTTTAGTTGAACCGAGTGTGGCTACGCCGGTCCTTGAGAAGGTTAAACGGAGTCTATTTGACGAAGTATCGTTGTGGTTTTGATGCGTAGGTGAGATTGGTTCTTGCTTAAGCCCGTAGCAGCCACATAAAATTTGCAACAACAAAGTAGAGGACGTCTAACTTGTTTTTGCAGGGCATGTTGTGATGTGATATGGTCAAGACGTGATGCTATATTTTATTGTATGAGATGATCATGTTTTGTAACGAAGTTATCGGCAATCGGCAGGAGCCATATGGTTGTTGCTTTATTGTATGAAATGCAATCGCTACGTAATGCTTTACTTTATCACTAAGCGGTAGCGATAGTCGTAGAAGCATAAGATTGGCGAGACGACAACGATGCTACGATGGAGATCAAGGTGTCGCGCCGGTGACGATGGTGATCATGATGGTGCTGCAGAGATGGAGATCACGAAGCACAAGATGATGATGACCATATCATATCACTTATATTGATTTGCATGTGATGTTTATCTTTTATGCATCTTATCTTGCTTTGATTGACGGTAGCATTATAAGATGATCTCTCACTAAATTATCAAGAAGTGTTCTCCCGAGTATGCACCGCTGCCAAAGTTCGTCGTGCCCGGACACCACGTGATGATCGGGTGTGATAAGCTCTCGTCCATCTACAACGGGTGCAAGCCAGTTTTGCACACGCAGAATACTCGGGTTATACTTGACGAGCCTAGCATATGCAGATATGGCCTCGAACACGGAGACCGAAAGGTCGAGCGTGAATCATATAGTAGATATGATCAACATAAGATGTTCACCATTGAAAACTACTCCATTTCACGTGATGATCGGTTATGGTTTAGTTGATTTGGATCACGTGATCACTTAGATGACTAGAGGATGTCTGTCTAAGTGGGAGTTCTTAAGTAATATGATTAATTGAACTTAAATTTATCATGAACTTAGTACCGATAGTATCTTGCTTGTTTATGTTTGATTGTAGATAGATGGCTCGTCTGTTGTTCCGTTGAATTTTAATGCGTTCCTTGAGAAAGCAAAGTTGAAAGATGATGGTAGCAACTACACGGATCGGGTCCGTAACTCGAGGATTATCCTCATTGCTGCACGTAAGAATTACGCCTGGATGCACCGCTAGGTGCCGTGCCTGCCGCAGAGCAACACCGGATGTTATGAACGTCTGGCGAGCAAAGCTGATGACTACTCTATAGTTCATGTGCCATGCTTTACGGCTTAGAACCGGGACTTCAACGACGTTTTGAACGTCATGGAGCATATGAGATGTTCCAGAGTTGAAGTTGATATTCCAAATGAATGCCCGGATTGAGAGATATGAAGTCTCCAATAAGTTCTATAGCTGCAAGATGGAGGAGAATAGTTACAAGTGAGCACATACTCAAAATGTCCGGGTATTACAATCACTTGACTCAACCGGGAGTTAATCTTCCGGATGATTGTGTCATTGATGTAATTCTTCAATCACCGCCACCAAGCTACAAAGGCTTCGTGATGAACTATAATATGCAAGGGTTAGTAAAGACTATACCGAGCTCTTCGCAATGCTAAAGGCTGCGGAGGTAGAAATCAAGAAGGAGCATCAAGTGTTGATGGTCAATAAGACCACTAGTTTCAAGAAGAAAGGCAAAGGGAAGAAGAAGGGAACTTCAAGAAGAACGGCAAGCAAGTTGCTGCTCAGAGAAGAAACCCAAGTCTGGCCCTAAACCTGAAATCGAGTGCTTCTACCGCAGCAGCACGGTCTTCGAAGCGGAACTGCCCCAAGTATTTGGCGGATAAGAAGGATGGCAAGGTGAACAAAGGTATATGTGATATACATGTTATTGATGTGTACCTTACTAGAGCTCGCAGATAGCACTGGTATTTGATATTGGTTCATTGCTAATATTTGCAACTCAAAGCAGGACTACGGATTGCTTAACACCGCAAAGGACGAGGTGACGATGCGCGTGGGAAATGGTTCCAAAGTCGATGTGATCGCAATCGCACGCTACCTCTACATCTACCTTCGGGATTAGTTTTAGACCTAAATAATTGTTATTTGGTGCTGCGTTGAGCATGAACATTATATCTGGATCTTGTTTGATGCGAGACGGTTATTCATTTAAATCGAGAATAATGGTTGTTCTATTTATATGAGTAATATCTTTTATGGTCATGCACCCTTGAAGAGTGGTCTATTTTGATGAATCTCGATAGTAGTGATACACATATTCATAATGTTGAAACCAAAAGATGCAGAGTTGATAATGATAGTGCAACTTATTTGTGGCACTCGCCGTTTAGGTCATATCGGTGTAAAACGCATGAAGAAACTCCATCTCGATGGACTTTTGGAGTCACTTGATTATGAATCACTTGGCACTTATGAACCGTGCCTCATGGGCAAGATGACTAAAACCCGTTCTCGGTACTATGGAGAGAGCAACAGATTTGTTGGAAATCATACATATGGATGTATGTGGTCCGATGAATGTTGAGGCTCGTGGCGGATATCGTTATTTTCTCACCTTCACAGATGACTTAAGCGGATATGGGTATATCTACTTAATGAAACATAAGTCTGAAACATTGAAAAGTTCAAAGAATTTCAGAGTGAAGTTGAAAATCATCGTAATAAGAAAATTAAGTTTCTACGATCCGATCGTGGAGGTGAATATTTGAGTTACGAGTTTGGTCTACATTTGAAACAATGCGAATAGTTTAGCAACTCACGCCACCCGAACACCACAACAGTAATGGTGTGTCCGAATGTCGAATCGTACTTTACTAGATATGGTGCGATCTATGATGTCTCTTACTGATTTACCGCTATCGTTTTGGGGTTATGCTCTAGAGACGGCCGATTCACCTGAATAGAACACCGTCGAAATCCGTTGAGACGACACCTTATGAACTGTGGTTTAGCAAGAAACCAAAGTTGTCGTTTCTTAAAGTTTGGGGATGCGATGCTTATGTGAAAAAGCTTCAACCTGATAAGCTCGAACCCAAATCGGAGAAATGTGTCTTCATAGGATACCCAAAGGAGACAGTTGGGTACACCTTCTATCACAGATCCGAAGGCAAGACATTTGTTGCTAAGAATGGATCCTTTCTAGAGAAGGAGTTTCTCTCGAAAGAAGTGAGTGGGAGGAAAGTAGAACTTGATGAGGTAATTGTACCTTCTCCCTTACCTTAAAGTAGTTCGTCGCAGAAACCGGTTTCTGAGACATCTACACCAAGTAGTGAGGAAGTTGATGATGTTGATCATGAAACTTCAGATCAAGTTACTACAGAACCTCGTAGATCAACCAGAGTAAGATCCGCACCAGAGTGGTACGGTAATCCTGTTCTGGAAATCATGCTACTAGATCATGATGAACCTACGAACTATGAAGAAGCGATGGTGAGCCCAGATTCCGCAAAATGGCTTGAGGCCATGAAATCTGAGATGGGATCCATGTATGAAAACAAAGTATGGACTTTGGTTGACTTGCCCGAGGGTCGGCAAGCAATAGAAAACAAGTGGATCTTCAAGAAGAAGACCGACGACGACGGTAATGTTATCGTTTACAAAGCTCGACTTGTCGCAAAGGGTTTTCGACAAGTTCAAGGGATTGACTACGATGAGACCTTCTCACCCGAAGCGATGCTTAAGTCTGTCCGAATCATGTTAGCAATTGCCGCATTTTATGATTATGAAATTTGGCAAATGGATGTAAAGACCGCATTCTGAATGGATTTACGGAAGAAGAGTTGTATATGATGCAACCGAAGGTTTTATCGATCCAAAGGAGCTAACAAAGTGTGCAAGCTCCAATGATCCATTTATGGACTGGTGCAAGCATCTCGAGTTGGAATAAACGCTTTGATAGTGTGATCAAAGCATTTGGGTTCATCTGAGACTTTTGGAGAAGCTCAGATTTACAAGAAAGTGAATGGGAGCTCAGAGCATTTACGATATTATATGTAGATGACATATTGCTGATCGGAAATGATATAGAATTCTGGATAGCATAAAGGGATACTTGAATAAGAGTTTTTCAATGAAAGACCTCGGTGAAGCTGCTTACATATTGGGCATTAAGATCTATAGAGATAGATCAAGACGCTTAATTGACTTTCACAAAGCACATACCTTGACAAAATTTTGAAGAAGTTCAAAATGGATCAAGCAAAGAAAGGGTTCTTGCTCGTGTTACAAGGTGTGAAGTTGAGTAAGACTCAATGCCCGACCACCGCAGAAGATAGAGAGAAAATGAAAGATGTTCCTATGCTTCAGCCATAGGCTCTATCATGTATGCAATGCTGTGTACTGACTGATGTGTGCCTTGCTATAAGCTTAGCAGGAGGTACCAAAGTAATCCAGAGTGGATCATGGACAGCGGTCAAGAACATCTGAAATACCGAAAAGGACTAAGGATATGTTTTCAGATATGGAGGTGACAAAGAGCTCATCGTGAACGGTTACGTTGATGCAAGCTTTGACACCGATCCGGACGATTCTAAATCGCAGACCGGATACGATTTACACTAAACGGAGGAGCTGTCGGTTGGTGCAGTTCTAAACAAAGCGTCGTGGCGGGATCTACATGTGAAGCGGAGTACATAGCAGCCGGAAGCAGCTAATGAAGGAGTGCGGATGAAGGAGTTCATATCCGATCTAGGTGTCATACCTAGTGCATCGGGTCCAATGAAAATCTTCGTGACAATATCGAGCGATTGCCTTGGCAAAGGAATCCAGATTTCACAAGAGGACCAAGCACATCAAGAGACGCTTCAATTCCATCCGGATTTAGTCCAGGTGGGAGACATAGAGATTTGCAAGATACATACGGATCTGAATGTAGAAGACCCGTTGACTAAGCCTCTTCCACGAGCAAAACATGATCAACACCAAGACTCCATGGGTGTTAGAATCATTACTATGTAATCTAGATTATTGACTCTAGTGCAAGTGGGAGATCAAGGAAATATGCCCTAGAGGCAATAATAAAGTTATTATTTATTTCCTTATTTCATGATAAATGTTTATCATTCATGCTAGAATTGTATTAACGGAAACATGATACATGTGTGAATGCATAGACAAAACAATATGTCACTAGTATGCCTCTACTAAACTAGCTTGTTAATCAAAGATGGTTATGTTTCCTAACCATGAACAAAGAGTTGTTATTTGATTAACAAGGTCACATCATTAGTAGAATGATCTGATTGACATGACCCATTCCATTAGCTTAGCACACGATCATTTAGTATGTTGCTACTGCTTTTATCCATGACTTATACATGTTCCTCGTAACTATGAGATTATGCAACTCCGTTTGCGGAGGAACACTTTGGTGCTACCAAACGTCACAACGAATCGGGTGATTATAAAGGAGTACTACAGGTGTCTCCAAAGGTAGATGTTGGGTTGGCGATTTTGAGATTAGGTTTTGTCACTCCGATTGTCGGAGAGGTATCTCTGGGCCCTCTCGGTAATACACATCATGAAGCCTTGCAAGCATTACAACTAATGAGTTAGCTGTGAGATGATGTATTACGGAACGAGTAAAGAGACTTGCCGTAACGAGATTGAACTAGGTATTGGATACCGACGATCGAATCTCGGGCAAGTAACATACCGATGACAAAGGAACAACGATGTTGTTATGCGGTCGACCGATAAAGATCTTCAGAGAATATGTAGGAACCAATATGGGCATCCAGGTCCGCTATTGGTTATTGACCGAGACGTGTCTCGGTCATGTCTACATTGTTCTCGAACCGTAGGGTCCGCACGCTTAAGGTTTCGATGATCGTTATATTATGAGTTTATGTATTTTGATGTACCGAAGAAGTTCGAGTCCCGGATGTGATCACGGACATGACGAGGAGTCTCAAATGGTCGAGACATAAAGATTGATATATTGGAAGCCTATATTTGAGTTCGAATAGTTCGGGTGAAATCGGATTTTCTGGAAAACCGGGTTACGGAACCTCCCGGGGCTATTGGGCCTTAGTGGGCCACGAGGAGAAGAGGAAGGGCGGCCGGGGTGGTGGCGCCCCTCCCCTAGTCCGAATAGGACAAGAGAGAGGCGGCGCCCCTTCTCTCTTTCCTCCCCCAATCCTACTCCAACTAGGAAGGGGGGGAGTCCTACTCCCTGGGAGTAGGACTCCTCCGCAGCGCCCCCTTGGGCCGGCCGCACCTCCCCCTCCTCCTTATATACGGGGCAGGGGGCACCCTAGAACACACAAGTTTGATCTACGGATCGTTCCTTAGCCGTGTGCGGTGCCCCTCCACCATATTCCACCTCGGTCATATCGTCGAAGCTTAGGCGAAGCCTCGCGCCGTAGAGCATCAAGATCGCCACCACGCCGTCGTCTCGACGAAACTCTCCCTCGACACTCGGCTGGATCAGAGTACGAGGGACGCCATCGAGCTGTACGTGTGTCAAGAACTCGGGCGCCGGAGTAACGGCGGGATCGGTCGGATCGCGAGGAGAACGACGACTACTTCCTCTACGTTGTGATCGCTTCGCCGGTTCACGAGGGTACGAGACAACACTCTCCCCTCTCGTTGCTATGCATCACCATGATCTTGCGTGTGCGTAGGAATTTTTTGAAATTACTACGTTCCCCAACAGATCGGTCGGGCCGTGAAGACGTACGACTACATCAACCGCGTTGTTCTAACGCTTCCACTTTCGGTCTACGAGGGTACATGGAGAACACTCTCCCCTCTCGTTGCTATGCATCACCATGATCTTGCGTGTGCGTAGGAATTTTTCTGAAATTACTACATTCCGCAAAAGTGGCATCCGAGGCAGGTTTTATGCGTAGATGTCATATGCACGAGTAGAACACAAGTGAGTTGTGGGCGATACAAGTCATACTGCTTACCAGCATGTCATACTTTGGTTCAGAGGTATTGTGAGATGAAGCGGTTCGACCGACATTACGCCAGATGCTTACGCGAGACTGGTTTCACTGCTACGAGCACTCGTGCTTAAAGGTGACCGGCGGGTGTCTGTCTCTCTCACTTTAGTTGAACTGAAAGTGTGGCTACGCCCGTCCTTGCGAAGGTTAAAACAACACTAACTTGACGAACTATCGTTGTGGTTTTGATGCGAGGTAAGAACGGTTCTTGCTAAGCCCGTAGCAGCCACGTAAAATTTGCAACAACTAAGTAGAGGACGCCTAACTTGTTTTTGGAGGGCATGTTGTGATGTGATATGGTCAAGACGTGATGCTATATTTTATTGTATGAGATGATCATGTTTTGTAACCGGTTATCGGCAACTAGCAGGAGCCATATGGTTGTCGCTTATTGTATGAAATGCAACGCTCAGTAATTGCTTTACTTTATCACTAAGCGGTAGCGATAGTCGAGAAGCAATAGATGGCGAACGACAACGATGCTACGATAGAGATCAAGGTGTCACGCCGGCGACGATGTTGATCACGACGGTGCTTCGTAGATGGAGATCACAAGCACAAGATGATGATGGCCATATCATATCACTTATATTGATTGCATGTGGTGTTTATCCTTTATGCATCTTATCTTGCTTTGATTGACGGTAGCATTTTAAGATGATCTCTCACTAAATTATCAAGAAGTGTTCTCCCTGAGTATGCACCATTGCGAAAGTTCTTTGTGCTGAGACACCACGTGATGATCGGGTGTGTTAGGCTCTATGTTCAAATACAACGGGTGCAAAACAGTTGCACACGCGGAATACTCAGGTTAAACTTGACGAGCCTAGCATATACAGATATGGCCTCGGAACACGAAGACCGAAAGGTCGAACGTGAATCATATAGTAGATATGATCAACATAGTGATGTTCACCATTGAAACTACTCCATCTCACATGATGATCGGACATGGTTTAGTTGATATGGATGACGTGATCACTTAGATGACTAGAGAGATGTCTGTCTAAGTGGGAGTTCTTAAGTAATATGATTAATTGAACTTGAATTTATCATGAACTTAGTACCTGATAGTATTTTGCTTGTCTATGTTTGTTGTAGATAGATGGCTCGTGCTGTTGTTCCGTTGAATTTTAATGCGTTCCTTGAGAAAGCTAAGCTGAAAGATGATGGTAGCAACTACACGATCGGGTCCAGAATTTGAGGATTATCCTCATTGCTGCACAAAAGAATTACGCCCTGGAAGCACCACTGGGTGCCGTGCTCGCTGCAGATCTAACCGACGACGTTAAGAACGCCCGACAGAGCAAAGCCGATGACTACTCGATAGTTCAATGTGCCATGCTTTACGGCTTGGAACCGGGTCTTCAATGACGTTTTGAACGTCATGGAGCATATGAGATGTTCCAGGAGTTGAAGTTAATATTTGAAGCGAATGCCCGGATTGAGAGATATGAAGTCTCCAATAAGTTCTATAGCTGTAAGATGGAGGAGAATAGTTACGTCGGTGAACATATACTCAAAATGTCGGGTATAATAATCACTTGATTCAACTAGGAGTTAATCTTCATGATGATAGTGTCATTGATGTAACTCTCCAATCATCGCCACCAAGCTACAAGAGCTTTGTGATGAACTATAATATGCAAGGGATGGACAAGACTATTCGAGCTCTTCGCAATGCTAAAAAGCATGGAGGTAGAAATCAAGAAGGAGCATCAAGTGTTGATGGTCAATAAGACCACCAGTTACAAGAAAAAGGGCAAAGGGAAGAAGAAGGGGAACTTCAAGAAGGACAGCAGACAAGTTGCTGCTCAAGAGAAGAAACCCAAGTCTGGACCTAAGCCTGAGACTGAGTGCTTCTACTGCAAACAGATTGGACACTGGAAGCGGAACTGCCCCAAGTATTTGGCGGATAAGAAGGATGGCAAAGTAAACAAAGGTATATGTGATATACATGTTATTGATGTGTACCTTACTAATGCTTGCAAGAGCACTGGTATTTGATAATCTGGTTCATTGATAATATTTGCAACTCAAACAGAACTACTGATTGCTTAAGATTGGCTAAGGACGAGGTGACGATGCGCGTGGGAAATTGTTCCAAAGTCGATGTGATCGCAGTCGGCACGCTACCTCTACATCTACCATCGGGATTAGTTTTAGACCTAAATAATTGTTATTTGGTGCCAGCGTTAAGCATGAACATTATATCTGGATCTTGTTTGATGCGAGACGGTTATTCATTTAAATCAGAGAATAATGGTTGTTCTATTTATATGAGTGATATCTTTTATGGTCATGCACCCTTGAAGAGTGGTCTATTTTTATTGAATCTCGATAATAGTAATACACATATTCATAATGTTGAAGCCAAAAGATGCAGAGTTGATAATGATAGTGCAACTTATTTGTGGCATTGCCATTTGGGTCATATTGGTGTAAAGCGCATGAAGAAACTCCATACTGATGGACTTCTGGAATCACTTGATTATGAATCACTTGGTACTTGCGAACCGTGCCTCATGGGCAAGATGACTAAAACACCGTTCTCCGGAACTATGGAGCGAGCAACTGATTTGTTGGAAATCATACATACTGATGTATGTGGTCCATTGAATATTGAGGCTCGTGGCGGGTATCGTTATTTTCTCACCTTCATAGATGATTTGAGCAGATATGGGTATATCTACTTGATGAAACACAAGTCTGAAACATTTGAAAAGTTCAAAGAATTTCAGAGTGAAGTGGAAAATCATCGTAACAAGAAAATAAAATTTCTACGATCTGATCGTGGAGGAGAATATTTGAGTTACGAGTTTGGTTTACATTTGAAACAATGCGGAATAGTTTCGCAACTTATGCCACCTGGAACACCACAACGAAATGGTGTGTCCGAACGTCATAATCGTACTTTACTAGATATGGTGCGATCTATGATGTCTCTTACTGATTTACCGCTATCATTTTGGGTTATACTTTAGAGACGGCCGCATTCACGTTAAATAGGGCACCATCAAAATTCGTTGAGACGACGCCTTATGAACTATGGTTTGGCAAGAAACCAAAGTTGTCGTTTCTTAAAGTTTGGGGCTGCGATGATTATGTGAATAAACTTCAACCAGATAAGCTCGAACCCAAATCAGAGAAATGTGTCTTCATAGGATACCCGAAAGAGACTATTGGGTACACCTTTTATCACAGGTCTGAAGATTTTTGTTGCTAAATTCGAATCCTTTCTAGATAAGGAGTTTCTCTCGAAAGAAGTGAGTGGGAGGAAAGTAGAACTTGATGAGGTAATCAGACTGCTCCCTTATTGGAAAGTAGTTCATCACAAGAACCGTTTCCGTGACAACTACGCCAATCAGTGAGGAAGCTAATGATATTGATCATGAAACTTCAGATCAAGTTACTACCAAACCTCGTAGGTCTACCAGAGTAAGATCTGCACTAGAGTGGTACGGTAATCCTATTCTGGAAGTCATGTTACTCGAACATGGCGAACCTACGAACTATGAGGAAGCGATGATGAGCCCAGATTCCGCAAAATGGCTTGAGGCCATGAAATCTGAGATGGGATCCATGTATGAGAACAAAGTATGGACTTTGGTTGACTTGCCCGATGATCGGCAAGCCATAAAAAATAAATGGATCTTCAAGAAGAAGACTGACGCTGATGGTAATGTTGTTGGGGAACGTAGTAATTTCAAAAATTTCCTACGCACACGCAAGATCATGGTGATGCAAAGCAACGAGAGGGGAGAGTGTTGCCTACGTACCCTTGTAGACCGAAGCGGAAGCGTTGACGCAACATAGAGGAAGTAGTCGACGTCCTCCGGTCCAACCGATCCAAGCACCGCATTCCGCACCTCCGAGTTCTTGACACACGACAGCTCGATGACGCACCTCGATCTCCAATCCAAGAGAGGCTCGAGGGGAGTTCCACAAGACGATGGCGTGCAGGACGATCTTGATGTTCTCCTATCGCAGGCTTCGCCTAAGCACCGCTACAATATGATCGAGGTGTAATATCGTGGAGGGGGCACGCGACACGCTAAGGAACGATCAATGATCAACTTGTGTGTCCTAGGGTGCCCCTTACCCCGTGATATAAAGGAGGGAGGGAGGAGGTGGCCGGCCTCAAGGGGGGTGCACCATAGGGAGGGGGAAACCTACTCCAAGTAGGTGTCCCTCTCTTTTCCTTATCTTATTTGGAGGGGGAAGGAAGGAGTACTAGTATTAGGAAGTAGTACTAGTAGTAGGAAGGAAGAGAGGGGAAAGAGAAAGGAAGGGGGGCCGCCCCTCCCTGGTCGGATTGGGCTTGGGGGTCGCGCCTCCCTTGTTCCTTTCTCTTCCTCCTACATGGGCCCAATAAGGCCCATATACCTCCCCGGGGTTCTGTAACCTCCCGAGCTCCAAACTTCTCCGGAACCTTTCGGTGTCCAAATATATCCGTCCAATATATCAATCTTTATGTCTCGACCATTTGAGACTCCTCGTCATGTCCGTGATCATATCAGGGACTCGAACAACCTTGGT
The DNA here is from genome assembly GCA_021437245.1 of Aegilops speltoides. Taxonomy (NCBI): domain Eukaryota; kingdom Viridiplantae; phylum Streptophyta; class Magnoliopsida; order Poales; family Poaceae; genus Aegilops; species Aegilops speltoides. The sequence goes on along the minus strand of CM038142.1, from coordinate 133,413,047 downwards.
ACATCAAAATACATAAACTCATAATATAAGCATCGCCGAAACCTTAAGCGTGCGGACCCTACGGTTCGAGAATAATGTGAACATGACGAGATATGTCTCGGTCAATAACCAATAGCGGGACACGGATGCCCATATTGGTTCCTACATATTCTCTGAAGATCTTTATCGGTGACCGCATAACAACATCGTTGTTCCTTTGTCATCGGTATGTTACTTGCCGAGATTCGATCGTCGGTATCAATACCTAGTTCAATCTCGTTCTTGGCAAGTCTCTTTACTCGTTATGTAATACATCATCCATAACTAACTCATTAGTTGCAATGCTTATAAAGCTTAAATGATGTGCATTACAGAGAGGGCGAAGATACCTCTCGACATTGAGATGACAAATCCTAATCTGAAAATCGCCAACCCAACAAGTACCTTTGGAGACACTGTGAAGCACCTTTATAATCACCCGATTCGTTGTGACGTTTGGTAGCACACAAAGTGTTCCTCGATGCAGGAGTTGCATAATCTCATAGTCACAGGAACATGTATAAGTCATGAAGGAAGCAATAGCAACATACTAAGCGATCGAGTGCTAAGCTAATGGAATGGGTCATGTCAATCGGATCATTCAACTAATGATGTGATCTTGTTAATCAAATAACAACTCCTTGTTCATGGTTAGGAAACATAACCATCTTTGATTAACAAGCTAGTCACTTGTTGTAAATATAAAACCTTTCGCAACAAGTCCAGCTTTGTAGACAGTTACATTTGAAGGAAATATGCCCTAGAGGCAATAATAAAGTTATTATTTATTTCCTCATATCATGATAAATGTTTATTATTCATGCTATAATTGTATTAACCGGAAACATGATACATGTGTGAATACATAGACAAACTTAATGTCACTAGTATGCCTCTACTTGACTAGCTCATTAATCAAAGATGGTTATGTTTCCTAACCATATACATGTGTTGTCATTTGATTAACGGGATCACATCATTAGGAGAATGGTGTGATTGACTTGACCCATTCCGTTAGCATAGCACTTGATCGTTTAGTATATTTCTATTGCTTTCTTCATGACTTATACAAGTTCCTATAAGTATGAGATTATGTAACTCCCGTTTATCGGAGGAACACTTTGTGTGCTACCAAACGTCACAACGTAACTGGGTGATTATAAAGGAGCTCTACACGTGTCTCCAAAGGTACATGTTGAGTTGGCGTATTTCGAGATTAGGTTTTGTCACTCCGATCATCGGAGAGGTATCTCTGGGCCCTCTCGGTAATGCACATCACTATAAGCCTTGCAAGCAATATAACTAATGAGTTAGTTATGGAATGATGCATTACGTAACGAGTAAAGAGACTTGCCGGTAAAGAGATTGAACTAGGTATTGAGATACCGACGATCGAATCTCGGGCAAGTAACATACCGATGACAAAGGGAACAACATATGTTGTTATGCGGTTTGACCGATAAAGATCTTCATAGAATATGTAGGAGCCAATATGAGCATCCAGGTTCCGCTATTGGTTATTGACCGGAAATAGTTATAGGTCATGTCTACATAGTTCTTGAACCCGTAGGGTCCGCACGCTTAAGGTTTCGATGACAGTTATATTATGAGTTTATGAGTTGTGATGTACCAAAGGTTGTTCGGAGTCCCGGATGTGATCACGGACTTGACGAGGAATCTCGAAATGGTCGAGACATAAAGATTGATATACCGAAGCCTATATTTGATATCGGAATCGCTCCGGTGAAATCGGATTTTACGGAGTACCGGGTTACTGGAACCCCGGGGCTTAATGGGCCTACATGGGCCCTAGTGGAGAGGAAGAGAGGAGGCAAGGGCTGGCGCCCCTCCCCTAGTCCGAATAGGACAAGGAGAGGGGGCGGCCCCTTCCTTTCCTCTTCCTCCTCCTTCCCCTTCTCCTTCTCCAACTAGGAAGAAGGAGTCCTACCCGGTGGAAGTAGGACTCCCCTTGGCGCGCCCTCCTTGGCTGGCCGCCGCCTCCCCTTGGCTCCTTTATATAGGAAGGGGGCACCTCTAGACACAACAATTGATCTCCAAGATCTCTTAGCCGTGTCGGTGCCCCCTCCACCATAGTCCTCGATAATATTGTAGCGGTGCTTAGGCAAAGCCCTGCGACGGTAGAACATCAAGATCGTCAGCATGCCGTCGTGCTGACGGAACTCTTCCCCGACACCCTGCTGGATCGGAGTTCGGGGATCATCATCGAGCTGAACGTGTGCTAGAACTTGGAGGTGCCGTGGTTTCGGTGCTTGATCGGTCGGGCCGTGAAGACGTACGACTACATCAACCGCGTTGTTCTAACGCTTCCGCTTTCGGTCTACGAGGGTACATGGACAACACTCTCCCCTCTCGTTGCTATGCATCACCATGATCTTGCGTGTGCGTAGGATTTTTTTTTGAAATTACTACGTTCCCTAACAACTCTTGCATAAGGTAGAGGATAATAATAAAAGATAGGCCCTTCGCAGAGGGAAGCAGAGGTTGTCATGCACGTTTAGGGCTGATGCACAAAATCTTAATGCAAAAGAACGTCACTTTATATTGCCCCTTGTATGTGGACCTTTATTATGCAGTCCGTCGCTTTTATTACTTCCACAACAAGTTCGTACAAAGCTTATTTTCTCTGCACTAATAAATCATGCATATTTAGAGAGCAATTTTTATTGCTTGCACCGATGACAACTTGAAGGATCTTACTCAATCCATAGGTAGATATGGTGGACTCTCATGGAAAAACTGGTTTAAGGGTATTCGGAAGCACAAGTAGCATCTCTACTTGCTGAAAGGATCGATATGGTTGACTAGGGGGGGGTGAATAGGCAACTAACAATTTTTAAGCGTTTCTTTACCAAATTAAACTTTGCAACAAATAGGTTTTCTAGATATGCAACTAAGTGAGCAACCTATATGATGCAATAACAACTAGCACGCAAGCAAACAAGAGATGTAACAATAAGTAAGCTTGCAAAAGTAAAGGCACGAAATAACCAAGAGTGGAGACGGTGGAGACGAGGATGTGTTACCGGAGTTCCTTCCTTTTAAAGGGAAGTACGTCTCCGTTAGAGCGGTGTGGAGGCACAATGCTCCCCAAGAAGCCACTAGGGCCATCAGATTCTCCTCACGCCTCACACGATGCGAGATGCCGTGATTCCACTATTGGTGCCCTTGAAGGCGGCGATCGAACCTTTATAAGCAAGGTTGGGGCAATCTCCACAACAATCGGAGGCTCCTAACAACAACACCACCACGAAGCTTCACCACAATGGAGTATGGCTTCGAGGTGACTCAACTGCCTAGGGTGCTCAACACCCAAGAGTAACAAGATCCGCAAGGGATAAGTGGGGGGAATCAAATATCCTTTGGTGGAAGTTTAGATCGGGCCCTTGTCACCCAATCCCGAGCAAATCAACAAGTTTGATTGGCTAGGGAGAGAGATCGAGCGAAAATGGAGCTTGGAGCAACAATGGAGCTTAGAGGTGGAAGAGGTAGTCAACTAGAGGTAGAAGACATCCCTTATATAGTCGTGGAAAGAATCCAACCGTTATCCACTAGTTCTGCCCGCGACCCACGGTACTACCGCTCCAAGGACGCGGTACTATCATGGCGCCGCTGCAGTACTACTGCGGAACCATCACGGTACTACCGTGGCATCAAGACATGCTTGGAACAAACTCGAGGACGGAGCAAAGATTACCGCTATGCGGTACTATCGCTCCCCTTGCGGTACTACCGCAAGCGTGAGGGTCACGGCTCGAAGGGCGCGGATGAAATAAATTTCATCCATGCCTACTTCGCAGAAACTAGGGTGGTGCAAAAACCCGACGCGGTACTACCACCTGCGAGGCGCGGTACTACCGTGGTCGGCGCGGATGTAAAAAATTACATCCGCGCCTACTACCGCGACGCACGCGGTACTAGGCGTAAGGGCCACGGTACTACAACTCAAGGAGCGGTATTATCACCGTGGGCCCGCGTATTACTACTGGCTGGACGAGCGGTATTATCGGGGGCGCGGATGTAAAAAATTACATCCGCCCCTACTACCGCACCGGAGCGGCACTAGGCCAGGGTGCCGCGGTACTACCGCACCGAAGGGGCGGTACTACCGTGAGGGGCGCGGATGTAAAAAATTACATCCGCCCCTACTACCGCACCGGAGCGGCACTAGGCCAAGGTGCCGCGGTACTACCGCGCCAAAAGGGCGGTACTACCGTGACGCCCTGCGGTACTACCGCTTGTACCTGCGGTACTACCGCAAGTACAGCAGAAGTCGTCGGTTTTTCACACAACCAAGATAACGACGGGTAGCTCCAAAGTGCAAGGAAAGGAGGGACCAGTGTATGTGTGATTCCACCCTACCTTTCCGACGCGGACCCCCTCTTAATAGTACGGCTCTCCTACGACTCAACTCCACCAAAGAGAAACGTAGAACAACGTCGGCTTCAACAGTCTCCGAGGGGCACCGAATCGTCTTGTGCCTAATGATGAAGTATCTGAGAGACTCAAGGCACACGATTAGTCCGCACGAGTATTGTCATCAATCACCAAAACACTTAGGAATAAATATGCCCTTACAATCTCCCCCTTTTTGGTGTATTAATGACAACACGGGATTTGCACATAGATAAGATATTTTTAAAGCAGTGGCAAACCCCACTTCTCTAAAATATAGACGGGGCTCCCCCTAGATGTGTGCACTTTAGATGGATGCTTTGGACTGCATGGCACACAAACTAGGATCAACACTCCCCCTATATTTTAGAGACCAAGACATGATAATAAGCATAGCATAGCATGAAAGTAGCACAATATAACACAAGCTAGCTAGGATAGATAGAGTGCATATGTCTTACACCATACGAGATAAGATAACCAAGGTTCAAACGATAAAAACAGCAGAGAGTTCAACTGAAAGCAGCAAACACACAAACTCGCAAATCCCTACACTCTCTCCCCCTTTGGCATCGAGACGCCAAAAAGGTAGAGAGGACACCTAAACACACAAGAGGTGGCTCAAGCTGAGAAGTTGTCCCGCGCCTCTTCGTCAGACTCCTCTGCAGCTGGAATGGACTCCTCGACCTCCTCCTCAGAATCAGTCCACTTGTATCCTTGCTTCTCCATCCACTCGGTCTCAGGAGTGATGCGCTCCTCAGATCCGCCAGACACATCCTCGCCATAGGGCTGCAAGACCTTGTTGTGCCGGCGACGACTCTCCTTGGACTCCACGTGAGCCCTGTACTGCCCCTTGGCTTGCATGCAGAAAAGAGACTTCATCTTGTCCTTCAACTTCTTGGCCCAAGATGGCCTAGAGTCACTCGAGAGGGCCTAGCGAACGGCCCCAAAGAACATCCTCGGCGCCAAAGAACATCCTCATCAACAAAGCAGCCCAGCAGATACGCCAAAGACGAGTAGCAGTGTTAGCCAGTTGGGTTTGACCCTCGTGCAAATGGGCTCATGGCGAATCCATCTGGAGCCGAAACTCCTCCTCGTGGTACATCTTCTCCCAAGTCTTCAAATCAGCGAAGCAGTGTAGGGCCCATAAATAGGCACCTTGCGGTTGAACACAGCAAACCGAAGCTCACACCACATGATGTGAGAGACATCAAGTGGCTGAGTCTGAGACGAGCGAGCCTCCTCGCACAAAAGCATCATGTCCACCATGAAGGCATGAACCTTGTCTTTGTCACCGATACGTGGGAACAAGGAGTTGCGGAAGATGCGGTACATGATATCCAGGAAGGGGTTGAGAACCAAGATTGTCTTGCCAGTAGCGAGCGTCTTCTCAACCATGAACGGGGTGAGCTTGTCCTTATCAGCAGATTCAGCATTGCCGGGAGGGCGAACACCAACGGGAGTGTCAAGTCCATCATCAGCAACGTGAAGCAAATCCATGAACTCCTTCCAGTTAGCAGACAGCTGGCGGCCATTGGTCATCCAAGTCATCCTCCTTTCATCATTGGTGTGAAAAACACCGAGGCAAAAAACCGACAGATGATCTCGTGGTCATAGTCCGTGGAAAGAGATCACATGCTCAATTCCAAACTGCTCCACCAAGTCCGAGCCTCCCCAAAGTAGTCACGAAACTTGTCCTTCCTCATGTGGTGCATATCAATCCACTTCACCTCCACATAGGTATTCTCGCTTGTTCTTGATGACATCCAAGTAGATCTGGGTTTGGGTCTTGTTCGAACAGTTCACACCCTCGACGGTGGGCGTGGGGTCACATAGGGGTGAAGCTGCCTGAGACGGACATACTCTTGAGCGCCTATCTCATCCATACCCCTGGCGGGCTCCTTGTGCTTGCTAGCGGTGGTATTGACATTGCGCTTCGATGCAGATGACCCATCGGGAACTTTTCCTGGGTTGCGCAGACGCTTGGAGCCAGTGTCACGAACGGGATTGGCCCGGCGAGAGCCACCACCTAAGACACACACGCAAAGCACCAAAACAAGGCGAAAAGAATCAATGCAAAGGCCATAAGACAGCACATGAAACCCATAGAAGATAAACGAGAAAGTTGGCTTGCGATAGATGTGAGCCATATTAGATCTGCCATGGTGTGCGGTACTAGAAGCTTAGTACAGCTCCAGACGCGGTAGTACCGTGAGGGGTCACGGTAGTACCGTGGCTGGGGCAGTAGTAAAATTTTAGTACCGCACGGCGCGTGGTAGTACCGCGCCCTAGGGGCGGTAGTATCGTGAGAGCGGTAGTACCGCTCCCTACGGGCGGTAGTACCGCGTCGCGTCGGATCTAACAGGATTTGAATCTGAAAAAGAACCGCGAAGACATGGCGGTGCTACGGTGATCAGATCTGGTGCAAGACAACAATACAAGTGTAAATCCTATGCAAGACCACACTCCTTCATCCTACTCTTGCAGAGATCTAGTCTAGAAATATCAAGAACATACAAGCCTCCCCCAAAACCTAGAAGAACCAAATACAATCAAAACGGAGAAGGATTTGGGGAAAAACCTTGGTCCATAGCAAGAGCACGTGGTGGGGAACGATCCCACCGGACGGAATCACGGGAGGGCAGCCGGTGGAGGAGATCCGGCGACGAACGCCGGCTCCATTCGTGAGCACGAGAGAGGAAGAGACAACGTGGAGAGAAGAGGACGAATGGGTATGGGGGAGTTAGAACTCCCCCTGCCTGATCTTATCCCCACGCGCTCGAACCAACGCGGTAGTACCGCCCGGGCGGAAGTACCGCGTCGAGGCGGTAGTACCGCTCAACCAGGCGGCATTAAAAAATTACTGCCGCTTGGGGACGGTAGTACCGTGCTCCCATCAGCGGTAGTACCATGGTGGGCCGCGGTAGTACCGTGGCCGACCGCGGTAGTACCGTGAGCTCACGCCACCGAAGGTTTCGAACAAGGGAAAAAGACGCCTTTGCACCGAAAAACAGACACACTCCAAAACTGCACAAAAACAAACACATACCAAGGGAACAACAGGAAATCCCTAAGTGACAAAACATCTCGAGGAGAGAGGGCGGTGCCCGAAGCCACCTATGTTTGAGTTGGATGGTATGGCACCACGAAGAATTATCCTTGGGCCCATGACCAAAACTCGTCTTTGAAGCACAAGTACCACCAAAAATGGCTAATGTGAAAGAGGTGATCGATTTATGCATAATGGGGGGAGGGAGAGTTCATTGAGAGAACAATACTCCCCCTATGTCCATGCCTACACCTAAACTAGACACCAAGTTGAGTGTGGTGGGGGGTGCACGGGTTCAAGTCACATTGCTCAAATCAATGATATTTAGCTCATGCCTTAACTCGCGAAATCTTGCTTCATCCAAGGGCTTCGTGAAAATATCCGCAAGGTTATCATGAGTGTTGACATACTTGAGCTCGATCTCCCTCGCCTAATGTGATCCCGGATGAAGTGATACCGAATCTCAATGTGCTTCGCCTTGAAGTGTTGCACCGGGTTGAGAGAAATCTTGATGGCACTTTCATTATCACACCAAAGAGGCACTTTGTCACAAATGACACCGTATTCCTTTAAAGTTTGCCTCATCCATAGGAGTTGAGCACAACAACTACCGCCGCCACATACTCCGCTTGGTGGAGAGAGACACACAACTTTGCTTCTCGGAAGACCAACTTACCAAAGAGCAACCAATAAATTGGCACCTCCTAAGTGGACTTCCTATCCACTTTGTCTCCCGCCCAATCGAACTGTGAAACCTTCAAGCTTGAAGTTTGCTCCTCTTGGGTACCATAAGCCAAAGTTTGGGGTATGAGCCAAATATCGAAGATTCGCTGACCGCCACAAAGTGACTTTCCTTTGGTGCAGCTTGAAAACGCACACATCCCCACACTCAACATGATATCCGGTCTAGATGCACAAAGGTAAAGCAAGGAGCCAATCATGGAGCGATATACCTTTTGATCCACCGCTTACCATTGGGATCGATGTCAAGTTGACACTTGGTTGGCATTGGTGTTGTAGCCGGCTTGACATCACTTAGCTTGAATCTTTTAAGCATGTCTTGAGTGTATTTGGCTTGATTGATGAAGGTTCCTTCTCTTCTTTGTTTGATGTCGAAACCAAGGAAGAACTTCAACTCTCCCATCGAAGACATCTTAAACTTGGAGGTCATGAGAGCGGCAAATTCTTCATTGAAAGCTTTGTTAGGGAACCAAAGATAATATCATCAACATATAGTTGGCATACAAACAACTCCCTGTTGACCTTCTTAGTAAAAAGAGTGGGGTCGATTAGCCCTACTTCAAATCCACGATCTTGTAGCAACTCGGTAAGGTGGTCATACCACGCACGTGGGGCTTGTTTAAGGCCATAGAGTGCCTTATCGAGTTGATACACATGATCCGGAAAGTAGGGATCCTCGAACCCGGGGGGTTGCTTGACATAGACCAACTCATTAATGGGACCATTAAGAAAAGCACTTTTCACATCCATTTGTTGCAACTTAAAGTTGTGATGGGAAGCATAAGCAATCAACAAACGAATGGATTCAAGACGAGCAACGGGAGCAAAGGTTTCACCGTAGTCGATACCCTCGACTTGGGAGTAGCCTTGTGCTACCAATCTTGCCTTATTGCGAATGATGTTCCCATGGGCATCTTGCTTGTTCTTGAAGATCCACTTGGTTCCAATGACGTTGTGGTTCCCGGATGGTCTTGGCACCAATCTCCACACCTTGTTGTACTCGAAGTTGTTGAGTTCTTCATGCATGGCATTGAGCCAATCCGAGTCTTCGAGCGCCTCATAGACCTTTTGGGGTTCGACACAAGAGACAAACGCGTGATGTTCACAATAGTTTGCCAATTGTCTACGAGTGCTTACCCCCTTTCGTAGGCTTCCAACCACATTTTCCATGAGATGGCCTTGGGTGGTGAGCTTGGAAGCAATCTACACGGCACGATGCTCTAATTCCTCCTCGGGTGTGGAAGGAGGAGGGTTGACTTGATGATCTTGAGCGCCGTCTTGAGCTTGTTCTTGATCTCGAGGTTGCTCTTGATCTTGAACTTGCTCGAGGGGGAGAACTTGACCTTGGGCATCATTTAGTGGTTCATCACCGTCTTGAGGTAGATCTTGCCCTTGGTCTTGTTCACGAGGTTGAGGGCCTTCACTTTGTTCTTCGGAAGCGTCTGGGTCTTGATGAGGTGATGGCTCTACTTGAGTAGAGCATTGTCCTTCTCCTTCGGCCACAAGGGGTTCCTCAATGGGTAGGATTTGACCAATACCCATTCTTCTTATGGCTTGGGGAGGAATTTCATCACCTACATCACAAGTACCACTTTGCTCCACTTGGGAGCCGTTATTTTTGTCAAACTCCACGTTACATCGCCTCCTCAATGAGTCCGTGGACTTGTTGAGGACACGGTAAGCATGAGAGTTTGTAGCATAACCAACAAATATGCCCTCATGAGCTCTAGCCTCAAATTTGGACAACCGAACACCTTTCTTGAGAATGAAACACTTACAACCGAACACCCGGAAGTACTTGAGGTTGGGCTTGCTGCCGGTGAGGATCTCATAAGGAGTCTTGTTCAAGCCTTTGCGAAGGTAGAGCCGATTGGATGCATGACATGCGGTGTTGATGGCTTTGGCCCAAAAGTTGTACGGAGACTTGAACTCCGCCATCATGGTCCTTGCCGCATCCATCAACGTCCGGTTCTTCCTCTCCGCAACACCATTTTGTTGAGGGGTATAAGGTGCCGCATATTGATGCTTGATCCCCTCATCACTAAGAAACTCATCCAAGGTGTAGTTCTTGAACTCGGCGCCGTTGTCGCTTCTTATTGTCAAGATCTTTGCATCATGTTGACGTTGAGATTCATTTGCAAAGTTGATGACGGTTTGTTGGGTCTCACTCTTCCTCTTGAAGAAGTATACCCAAGTGTATCTTGAATAATCATCCACAATCACCAAGAAATACTTTCTTCCTCCAAGACTATCAAAAGATGGAGGCCCGAAGAGATCCATGTGAAGGAGCTCCAAGGGTCTCTTCAAGTAGATGATGGTTGAGGGAGGGTGAGCCTTTTCATGAAGCTTTCCTTCGATACAAGCACTGCAAGCACGATCTTTGGCAAAACTAACATTTTTTAGTCCACGAACATGGTCCCCCTTGAGAAGACTTTGCAAAGATCTCATATTGACGTGGGCTAAACGGCGATGCCAAAGCCATCCCACATCAACTTTAGCCATTAGGCATGTCGCGGTCTTAGTGGGTTGCTCCGAAAAGTTAACCACATAGAGACCGTTCTCGACATGCCCAACGAAGGCTACTTTAAGAGTCTTGCTCCACAAGAGGGCCACGGTATCAATATCAAATAATGTGGCAAAGCCCATGAGTGCAAGTTGACGAACGGAAAGTAAATTGAATGCAAGGGACTCAACAAGCATGACTTTATCGATCGTTAGATCATGAGAAATGACAACCTTGCCGAGACCCAATACCTTAGAGTGCGATGCATCACCCCACTCGACATTGGTGGGCATAGATGGAATCTCTTGCACGTCCACCACCAAGTCCTTGCTCCCGGTCATATAATTTGTTGCTCCACTATCGAGCAACCATGATCCCCCACCGGAAGCAAACACCTACACGAGATCAATGCTTGGTTTTAGGTACCCATTTAGTAATGGGTCCTTTGATGTTAGTAACAAGGGTCTTGGGAACCCAAATAGACCATTCAATGTACTCATAACAAGAACCAACAAATTTAGCATAAACATGTCCATCACTAGCACGGCACAACACATATGAAGGGTTAAAGTCGCCGGCTTTGTTTGAGGAAATGTTCTTGCCCTTTTGGACATCAACTTCCTTCACTTTCTCCTTCTTCTTCTTAGAAGCACCCTCTCCCTCTTTCACGAACGTTTGTTTGAGGGGAGGAGGACGATTGGCCTTGTTGTTCTTCTTCTTCTTGCTCTTGGACTTGGGTGCAAACCCAATTCCTTCTTTGCCCACAACTTCCTTTTGATTGCTCAAAAGGTCGTTGAGGTTTTTCTCACCTTGAATGCAAGTCACAAGGCCCTTCCCAAGTTGATCCTTCAACTTGGCATTTTCCTCCACAAGATGCACATGCTCACAACAAGGGTTAGTAGCACATGCATTATCAATTAATACCATATGAGGAAAGGTGGCCTTTTCCTTGATTAGCTTAACTTGGAGTTGAGCATGAGACTCTTTGAGGCTAGCATGAGTACCCTTCAAGACCTTGTGGGCCTTGTCAAGTATCTCAAACTCCTCTTTGAGTCTAGCATGATCAACCCCAAGTTTAGCCTTCTCGGAGGTTAGCACACGAGACATGACAAGAGCATGATCAAGATCTTTCTTTAACTTAGCATGGTCATCATTGTGTGACTCCTCAAGAGTCAAACGATGCACACGATCTTCCTCAAGAGCATTAGAGAGATTCGATATCTCATCGGCATAGTCACGACTATGACCTTCCATCTTGGTGATGGTTTCTTCGTGAGCCTCGATCATGTCATTGGCCTCACCAAGTTGTTCCAAGAGAGCAACAAAGTGCTTCTTGGACTTTCCCTTGAGCTTACTCATAAAAGACTCAAATTCATTCACTTCCTCATTAGACTCAACATGTCCATCAATGCAATCCTCCACGGAGGGATTAGTAATGATGGTGGTTGTGATGTTGGGGGTTACCTTGTTTGAAGCCTTAGCCATGAGGCATCTAGCGGTGATGTTTTCATTGGGTGATTCGAAGAGAGACACCCGGGGAGTAGCAATGGCAATGGATGCCATGGCCGTTGCTTCTTCATTCTCATCATCATCGTCATCCTCTTGGTATTCTTCTTGAACCACCAACCCACGCGTGGGAGTCTTCTTGGCGAAGTTGTTCTTGTTTGGGAAGGACTTGGCTTTGTCTTTCCGAATGAACTTGCCACCATTGTCTTCCCGCTTCTCGTAAGGACAATACACAATGAAATGGCTCACATTGCCACAGTTGAAGCAAGTCCTAACTTGTTGCTTGCCCTTGATGCCACTTGAGTTGTTCTTGTTGGAGTTGGGTCTTGTGCTCTTCTTGCTCCAAAATTGTCTTGAAGCAAGAGCCATGTGCTCATGGTAGTCAAACTTGGTGTCTTCGGGGTTGCTTTCCTCATCTTCCACTTCTTCCTCTTCTTCGACAATGACCTTGGCCTTCAAGGCAAGGTTAGGCTTCTTAGCTCTTTGAGAACGGAGCACCGTATTGTCGGCGGTCTTCTCCAAGATGCTCATTGCAATGAACTCATCCAACACTTCACTTGAGGTCATGGTGTGGAAGTCCGGTCGTTGACGAATGACGGAGGACATGGCTTTGTTGTAGGGCATCATGGCCTTGAGGAACTTCCGCTTGATCCAATTGTCATCTGTGTCCTTGCTTCCATGATCTCGAAGTGCCACCGCGAGTTTGGTCACTCTTCGGAAGAGCTCACGAGGTTCTTCATCTTCTTTCATTGCAAACTCATCGGCTTCATCTTGCACCACTTCATAGTTGGACCGTTGAATGCTAGCACTTCCACGATAGAGACCCTCGACACATTTCCATGCTTCTTTGGCCATGACATGGGGTCAAGGTGAGGAGATCTTGGGAAGGATCGCATCTTGGATGATGAAGAGCACTCTCATTGAATTGATTGTCCACGGCCTCTCAAGGGGTGAAGTTGCTTGGGTCATGAGGATAAAAACCTTCTTCAATGACTCTCCAAAGGTTAGTATTCACATGTTTCAAATGACGCTTAAAGCGATAGACCCAATTATCAAAATCTACATGTTTTTCATACTTAGGAGGTGGACCGGCATGATTCAAATGAGTGGAGGGGATTGGCCCTCCATAAACCGGGGGTTCCACATGGGCAAAGATGCCGGTGCCATTTCTACCACTAGTAGAAGGACTCTTTTCATTGTTAGCTTCCCCCTTGTCGGAGAAAGCATCCGTCACCTTGTTAGTGGGATCACCCACTTTCATAGGCGCGATAGATAGTTTAAGTCCTCTAAGAAATCATTAAACATGCTTTTAACCTTGGCCGTCATGGAGGTTTTCAATGTGTCTAAAGCCACATTGAACTCCTCACGAGAGACCGAGGTTCCCCCTTCGGCCGAAGATGAGATGGGATTCACACCGGAGTGTTCCTCCGCACCATCGTTGGTGTCAACCATACTCTTCGGACGGCAAAGTCCTTAATAAATAGACGAGGCTCTGATACCAATTGAAAGGATCGATATGGTTGACTAGAGGGGGGGGGTGAATAGGCAACTAACAATTTTTAAGCGTTTCTTTACCAAATTAAACTTTGCAACAAATAGGTCGTCTAGATATGCAACTAAGTGAGCACCCTATATGATGCAATAACAACTAGCACGCAAGCAAACAAGAGATGTAACAATAAGTAAGCTTGCAAAAGTAAAGGCACGAAATAACCAAGAGTGGAGACGGTGGAGACGAGGATGTGTTACCGGAGTTCCTTCCTTTTAAAGGGAAGTACGTCTCCGCTAGAGCGGTGTGGAGGCACAATGCTCCCCAAGAAGCCACTAGGGCCACCGGATTCTCCTCACGCCTCACACGATGCGAGATGCCATGATTCCACTATTGGTGCCCTTGAAGGCGGCGATCAACCTTTACAAGCAAGGTTGGGGCAATCTCCACAACAATCGGAGGCTCCCAACAACAACACCACCACGAAGCTTCACCACAATGGAGTATGGCTTCGAGGTGACCTCAACCGTCTAGGGTGCTCAACACCCAAGAGTAACAAGATCCGCAAGGGATAAGTGGGGGGAATCAAATATCCTTTGGTGGAAGTGTAGATCGGGCCCTTGTCACCCAATCCCGAGCAAATCAACAAGTTTGATTGGCTAGGGAGAGAGATCGAGCGAAAATGGAGCTTGGAGCAACAATGGAGCTTAGAGGTGGAAGAGGTAGTCAACTAGAGGTAGAAGACATCCCTTATATAGTCGTGGAAAGAATCCAACCGTTATCCACTAGTTCTGCCCGCGACCCACGGTACTACCGCTCCAAGGACGCGGTACTACCGCGGCGCCGCGCGGTACTACCGTGAACCATCACGGTACTACCGTGGCATCAGCACAGGCCGGAACAAACTTGAGGACGGAGCAGTACTACCACTTGCGCGGTACTACCGCTCCCCCTTGCGGTACTACCGCAAGGCAGGAGGGTCACGGCCTGGGAAGGGCGCGGATGAAATAAATTTCATCTGTGCCTACTTCCGCAGAAACTAGGGTGGTGCAAAAACCCGACGCGGTACTACCGCCTGCGAGGCGCGGTACTACCGTGGTCGGCGCGGATGTAAAAAATTATATCCGCGCCTACTACCGCGACGCTGCGGTACTAGGCAGAAGGGCCACGGTACTACAACTCCAAGGAGCGGTATTATCGTGGGCCCGCGTACTACCGCTGCTGGACGAGCGGTACTACCGGGGGCGCGGATGTAAAAATTACATCCGCCCCTACTATCGCACCGGGCGGCACTAGGCGAGTGCCGCGGTACTACCGCACCAAGGGGCGGTACTACCGGAGGGCGCGGATGTAAAAATTACATCCGCCCTACTACCGCAAGACCGAGCGGCACTAGGCCAGGTGCCAGCGGTACTATCGCGCCAAAAGGGCGGTACTACCGTGACGCCCCGCGGTACTACCGCTTGTACCTGCGGTACTACCGCAAGTACAGCAGAAGTCGTCAGTTTTTCACACAACCAAGATAACGACGGGTAGCTCCAAAGTGCAAGGAAAGGAGGGACAAGTGTACGTGTGATTCCACCCTACCTTTCCGACGCGGACCCCTCTTAATAGTACGGCTCTCCCACGACTCAACTCCACCAAAGAGAAACGAGAACAACGCCGCTTCAGCAGTCTCCGAGGGGCACCGAATCGTCTTGTGCCTAATGATGAAGTATCTGAGAGACTCAAGGCACACGATTAGTCCGCACGAGTATTGTCATCAATCACCAAAACACTTAGGGATAAATATGCCCTTACACTTGGTGTTGAGAATTTGGCTAGCATGAGGGGGAAAGGCAAGCTCAACATGTTAGAGGATCCATGACAACATACTTTATCTCAGATATAAGAAAACATAACTTATTATGTTGTCTTCCTTGTCCAACCTCAACTCTTTAGCATGTCTTATTTTAATGAGTGCTCCCAATCATAAAAGATGTCAATGATAATATATCTATATGTGAAACCTCTTTCCTTATTACTTCCTATTAATTGCAACGATGACCAAAGCTATATTTGCCAACTCCCAACAACTTTTAATCATCATACTCTTTCTATGTGAAGTCATTACTTTCAATAAGATCAATATGAACTCTTTGATTCTTTTTATTCTTTTCTTTTATTCACCCAAGATCATGGCAAAAATAATCAAGCCCTTTCTCAACACTAGTCTTTATTATATAGCTCACGGACTCGATTACAAAGAAGGATCATAAAGCAAAACTCAAAACTAGATCATGCCATGACTTTATTCTACTAAATCAAGATACTACTAAAAGGATTGAACTAAGAAAAACGGTAAAGATAGGAGTTGTGATGGTGATACGATACCAGGGCACCTCCCCCAAGCTTGGCAGTTGCCAAGGGGAGTGCCCATACTCATGTGATTATGTCTCCTTCTTTGGTGATGGAGGTGTTGTTGATGATGCAGGCTTGTCATCCACCTTCCATGGCATAGGCTCACCATCATAGAAGGATGATCGAGTCTCTGGAATCCTCAAATTTGCAGCCAAACTCATCCTTTTGAATCTATATTCATACTCACAGTTTTGATTTTGCAGATCATAGATTTGGGCTTGGAGGTGCTCGATCTTCTCATGTAGCTTGAAGATGGCCTCCTCGGTGTTCTTGGCATTTCACTCGTAGTTGTTTGTGAACTCCGCGAGCATCTTGTGGCTAGCATTGATTCCGCGCTCCACCATCCCCTGGCACTTGAAAACTTGTTGCTCCATTGCTTCGAGCCTTGACTCCACGCTTCCGGTTCCCTTTGGTCCCTCAACATCGCGAATGTGCAGCAACCCATCATGCATCTCAATGGTTTGAGGGTGTCGCAGCACCTCCCGAGGTAAGGGTTGATCACCTTCTTGAAGAACTTGTCCTTGGAAGCACTTGGGGTCATCATGATGATCTAGACCTGTCAAAAAAACAGCTCGAAACAAGAACAGGGGAGATTTGCGTGATACGAGAGTCAAAACCTTCTGGAGAATATATAATGAATTTTTACCGACAAAAATACTTATCGTGCAAGAAAACGGAGTCCGGAGGGCACACGAGGTGCTCACGAGGTAGGGGGCGCGCCCAGGGGGTAGGGTGCGCCCTCCACCCTCGTGTCCTTCCCGATCTGCTACTTATTTTTCTATTTTTCTAAATATTCCAAAATGGAGAAATATTGCCTTAAAAATTGTTTTGGAGTCGGTTTACTTACCATACCACATACCTATTCCTTTTTGGAGTCTGGAACGGTCTGGAAAGTGTCCCTTATGTATTCCTCCGGGGTTACGGTTTCAATAATATTGGTTTCAACATTTATAGGATTATCTAATATATAGTGTTTGATCCTTTGACTGTTTACCACCTTAGGATTTGTGCCTTCGAAGTTGTTGATTTTTATGGCACCGGAACGATAGACCTCCTCGATAACGTAGGGACCTTCCCATTTAGAGAGAAGTTTTCCTACAAAAAATCTTAAACGAGAGTTGTATAGCAACACATAATCACCTACATTAAACTCACGCTTTTGTATCCTTTTGTCATGCCATCTTTTAACTTTTTCTTTAAACAACTTGGCATTTTCATAAGCTTGGGTTCTCCATTCATCAAGTGAGCTAATATCAAATAACCTCTTCTCACCGGCAAGTTTGAAATCATAGTTGAGTTCTTTAATAGCCCAATATGCCTTATGTTCTAGTTCGAAAGGTAAGTGACATGCTTTTCCATAAACCATTTTATATGGAGACATACCCATAGGATTCTTATATGCAGTTCTATAGGCCCATAATGCATCATCTAGTTTCTTGGACCAATTCTTTCTAGACCTATTAACAGTCTTTTGCAAAATTAATTTGAGCTCTCTATTGCTCAATTCTACTTGACCACTAGACTGCGGTGATATGGAGATGCAATTCTATGATTAACGTCATATTTAGCAAGCATTTTACGGAAAGCACCATGAATAAAGTGTGAACCACCATCAGTCATTAAATATCCAGGGACTCCAAACCTCGGAAAAATAACTTCCTTAAGCATTTTAATAGAGATGTTATGATCAGCACTACTAGTTGGAATAGCTTCTACCCACTTAGTAACGTAATCAACAACAACTAAAATATGTGTATATCCGTTGGAGGCAGGAAAAGGTCCCATATAATCAAAGCCCCAAACATCAAATGGTTCAATAACAAGTGAATAATTCATAGGCATTTCTTGACGTCTACTAATATTACCAATTCTTTGACATTCATCACAAGACAGAACAAACTTACGGGCATCCTTGAAGAGAGTGGGCCAATAAAAACCGGATTGCAATACCTTATGTGCAGTTCTATCTCCAGCGTGGTGTCCTCCATAAGCTTTGGAGTGACACTTGCGTAGGATCTGTTCCTGTTCATGCTCAGGTACACAACATCTAATAACACCATCTACTCATTCTTTATAAAGATGTGGGTCATCCCAAAAGTAATGTCGCAAATCATAGAAAAACTTTTTCTTTTGTTGGTATGTGAAGCTAGGTGGTATAAATTTAGCAACAATATAATTAGCATAATCAGCATACCAAGGAGTGCTACGAGAAGTGCTTATGACATTTAATTGTTCATCAGGAAAGCTATCATCAATAGGTAGTGGGTCATCAAGAACATTCTCTAACCTAGATAAGTTGTGCAGAACGGGTTCTCAGCTCCTTTTCTATCAACAATATGCAAATCAAATTCTTGCAGCAAGAGAACCCATCTAATAAGTCTAGGTTTTGCATCTTTATTTTCCATAAGATATTTAATAGCAGCATGATCAGTGTGAATAGTTACTTTAGAATCAACAATATAGGGTCTGAATTTATCACAAGCAAATACAACTACTAAAAGTTCCTTTTCGGTGGTAGCATAATTTCTTTGAGCATTGTCTAGAGTCTTACTAGCATAATGGATAACATTTAATTTCTTATCAACTCTTTGCCCTAGCAGCACCTACAGCGTAATCACTAGCATCACACATAATTTCAAAGGGTAAATTCCAATCAGGTGGCTGAACAATAGGTGCAGAGACTAATGCTTTCTTAAGTATTTCAAATGCTTCTACACAATCATCATCAAAGACAAATGGTACATCTTTTTGTAGTAAATTAGTCAGAGGCCGAGAAATTTTTGAGAAGTCCTTAATGAACCTCCTATAAAATCCAGCGTGACCAAGGAAACTTCTTATACCTTTGATGTCCTTGGGACATGGCATCTTTTCAATAGCATCAACCTTGGCTTTATCAACTTCTATACCTCTTTCAGAAACTTTGTGCCCCAAGACAATACCTTCATTAACCATAAACTGGCACTTTTCCCAATTCAAGACAAGATTAGTTTCTTCACATCTCTGCAAAACTCGATCAAGATTGCTCAAGCAATCATCAAAAGAGGAACCATAGGCGGAAAAATCGTCCATGAAAACCTCACAATTTTTTTCACAAAAATCAGAGAATATAGCCATCATGCAACTTTGAAAGGTAGCAGGTGCATTACATAAACCGAAAGGCATATGTCTATAAGCAAAAGTACCAAAAGGGCATGTAAAATTAGTCTTTGATTGATCTCTAGCCGACACAGGTATTTGAGAGAAACCAGAATAACCATCTAGAAAGCAATAATGTGTATGTTTGCATAATCTTTCTAGCATTTGATCAATAAAAGGTAAGGGGTAATGATCTTTCTTAGTAGCCTTATTTAATTTGCGGAAATCAATTACCATCCTATAACCTGTGATAATTCTTTGCGGAATCAATTCATCTTTATCATTAGGGACAACAAGTAATACCTCCTTCTTAGGGACACAATGGACAGGACTTACCCATTGACTATCAGCAACGGGATAAATTATACCTGCCTCCAGAAGCTTGAGTATTTCTTTTCTTACCACTTCTTTCATTTTAGGATTCAAATGTCGTTGAGGATTACGAACTGGTTTGGCATCCGCTTCCAAATTTATTTTATGTTGACATAGAGTGGGACTGATGCCCTTAAGATCATCAAGAGTATATCCAATAGCGGCACGGTGCTTCTTCAGAGTTTTCAATAATCTTTCTTCTTCATGCTCTGAAAGGTTAGCACTAATAATGACAGGATATATTTTCTTTTCATCAAGATAAGCATATTTAAGATTATCAGGCAACAGTTTAAGCTCAAACACGGGATCACCCTTGGGTGGAGGAGGATCCCCTAGGATTTCAATAGGCAAATTGTGTTGCAGAATAGGTTCCTGTTTAAAGAATACTTCATCTATTTCTCTTCTTTCATTCATGAACATATCATTTTCATGGTCTAGCAAATAGTGTTCTAAAGGATCACTTGGAGGTACGGCAATAGAAGCAAGACCAATAATTTCATCCTTACTAGGCAATTCTTCCTCACGATGTTGTTTACTAAATTTAGAGAAATTAAACTCATGAACCATATCATCCAAGCCAATAGTAACAACATTCTTTTCGCAGTCTATCTTAGCATTAATAAAGATTCAAGAAGGGTCTACCAAATATAATGGGACAAAAGCTATCTTGTGGAGAACCAAGAACAAGAAAATCAGCGGGATATTTGGTTTTTCTACACAAGACTTCAACATCTCTAACAATTCCCATTGCAGATATAGTATCTCTATTGGCAAGTTTAATTGTAAGATCAATATCTTCTATCTCAGCGGGTGCAATTTCATGCTTAATTTCTTCATACAAGGTAATAGGTATAACACTAGCACTAGCACCCATATCACATAAGCCATGATAACAATGATCTCCTATTTTAACAGAAATAATAGGCACGCCTATCATAGGTCTATGTTTATCTCTAGCACAAGGTTTAGCAATTCTAGCAGTTTCACCACAGAATTGAATAACATGCCCATCAATATTATCAGACAAGAGATCTTTAACAATAGCAATATTAGGTTCTACTTTGACTTGCTCAGGAGGTGTATAAGTTCTAATATTGCTTTTACGAACAACAGTTGAAGCTTTAGCATGATCCTTCATTCTAACAGGGAAAGGTGGTTTCTCAACATAAGAAGTGGGAACAATAGGATCATTATAAGTGACAGTCTTTTCTTCAACTTTAATAGGTGCAGCTACTTTTACTTCTATAGGAGGATGATATTTAAACCACTTCTCCTTGGGGAGATCAACATAGGTAGCAAAAGATTCATAGAAAGAAGCTACTATCTCAGAGTCAAGTCCATATTTAGTGCTAAACTTACGGAAAATATCGATATCCATAAAAGATTTAACACAATCAAACTTAGGTGTCATACCTAACTCCTTACCTTCGTCGAGGTCCCAATCTTCAGAGTTGTGTTTAATTCTATCCAATAATTCCATTTAAATTCAATAGTCTTCATCATAAAAGAGCTAGCACAAGAAGTATCGAGCATGGTGCGATTGTTATCAGAAAGCCGAGCATAAAAAGTTTGAGTAATTACTTCTCTTGGGAGCTCATGATTGGGGCATGAATATAACATTGATTGAAGCCTCCCCCAAGCTTGAGCGATGCTTTCTCCTTTGCGAGGCCAAAAATTATATATATAATTGCGATCACGATGAACAAGACGCATAGGGTAATACTTTTGATGAAATTCCAATTTCAATCTTTTATAGTTCCATGATCTCGTATCATCACATAGCCTGTACCATGTCAATGCGTCTCCCTTCAAAGATAAAGGGAAGGCCTTCTTCTTAACAACATCATCAGGTATACCTGCAAGCTTAAATAGTCCACAAACTTCATCCACATAGAGTAGATGTTCACCAGGATGCTTTGTTCCATCTCCTGTAAAAGTGTTAGCTAGCAGTTTTTCCATCATACGAAGGAATTTCAAAAGGAGTTTCATTTTCAATAGGTTCATGAGGTTAAGGAGCAACTCTTTGCTCTACAGACGGGTGAAGATATCCGAACAAGCCCCTCGAGAATTACTTTCCATAGTAACAAGTGATGAAAATTTCAGCACACTATATAAATTTTTCCTTACCAAATTCCACCTACCAAAGGCGCCACACTCCCCGGCAACGGCGCCAGAAAAGAGTCTTGATAACCCACAAGTATAGGGGATCTATCGTAGTCCTTTCAATAAGTAAGAGTGTCAAACCCAACGAGGAGCAGAAGGAAATGATAAGCGGTTTTCAGCAAGGTATTCTCTGCAAGTACTGAAATTCGTGGTAACAGATAGTTTTGTGATAAGATAAATTGTAACGAGCAACAAGTAACAAAAGTAAATAAAGTGCAGCAAGGTGGCCCAATCCTTTTCGTAGCAAAGGACAAGCCTGGACAAACTCTTATAATAGGAAAAGCGCTCCCGAGGACACATGGGAATATCGTCAAGCTAGTTTTCATCACGCTCATATGATTTATGCGTTCGGTACTTTGATAATTTGATATGTGGGTGGACCGATGCTTGGGTGATGTTCTTACTTGAACAAGCATCCCACTTATGATTAACCTCTATTGCAAGCATCCTCAACTACAACAAAAGTATTAAGGTAAACCTAACCATAGCATGAAACATATGGATCCAAATCAGCCCCTTACGAAGCAACGCATAAACTAGGGTTTAAGCTTCTATCACTCTAGCAACCCATAATCTACTTATTACTTCCCAATGCCCTCCTCTAGGCCCAAATAATGGTGAAGTGTTATGTAGTCGACGTTCACATAACACCACTAGAGGCTAGACAACATACATCTTATCAAAATATCGAACGAATACCAAATTCACATGACTACTAATAACAAGACTTCTCCCTTGTCCTCAGGAACAAACGAAACTACTCACAAAGCATATTCATGTTCATAATCAGAGGGGTAATAATATGCATAAAGGATCTGAACATATGATCTTCCACCAAATAAACCAACTAGCATCAACTACAAGGAGTAATCAACACTACTAGCAACCTACTAGCACCAATCCGGACTTGGAGACAAGAATTGGATACAAGAGATGAACTAGGGTTTGGAGGCGAGATGGTCTTTGGTGAAGATGTTGATGGAGATTGCCCTCTCGATGAGAGGAGGCGTTGGTGATGACGATGGTGATGATTTCCCCCTGAGGGAAGTGTCCCCGCGAACAGCTCTACGGAGCCCTAGATTGGTTACGCCAAGGTTCCGCCTCGTGGCGGAGTCTCGTTCGAAAGGTTGCCTTCTATTTTTTCTCATCGAAAGACTTCATATAGGAGAAGATGGGCGTCGGGAGCCACCGGGGGCCACGAGGTAGAAGGGCGCGCCCGGGGGCCCCTACCCTCGTGAGCGGTGTGGGCCCCGGCCTTCATCTTTGGCGATGATTTTCTTTATTTATTTTAAGATATTCCGTGGAGTTTGGGACTTTTGGAGTTGCATGAATAGGTCTCAATATTTGCTCCTTTTCCATCCCAGATTTCATTTGCGGCATTCTCCTCTTCATGTAAACCTTGTAAAATAAGAGAGAATAGCCATAAGTATTGTGACACAGCGTGAAATAACAGCCCATAATGCAATAAATATTGATATAAAAGCATTATGCAAAATGGACGTATCAGTACGCTGCTCCGGTGCTGCTGGTAAAGAAAAAGGATGGGACATGGCGGTTATGTGTCGATTACAGACGCCTCAACGACACCACAGTGAAGAACAAGTTCCCGTTGTCGATCATAGACGAGCTCCTTGAGGAACTAGCCGGCGCTGCCTTCTTCTCCAAGCTCGATTTGCAGGCAGGTTATCATCAAATCCGAGGGCAGGAAGAGGACGAACACAAGACTGCATTCAAAACCCACCACGGGCATTTTCAATTCCGTGTGATGCCCTTCGGCCTGACAAACGCGCCTACAACCTTTCAATGCTTGATGAACGCGATCTTCGCCAAGTATACACGTAAGTTTGTTATCATCTTTCTTGACGACATTCTGGTTTTCAGTGAGACGTGGGAAGAGCACCTGGAGCATCTCCGACTCGTCCTGAGCCTGCTCTGTGAGCACCAACTCTACGCCAAGATGTTGAAGTGTTCGTTCGCTCAAGACCACATTGATTACCTCGGCCACGTCATCTCCAAGGAAGGCGTCGCAACAGATGCAGAGAAGACAGAAGCCATGGCTCAGTGGCCTACACCAAGAAACGCCACAGAGCTGCGCGCGTTCTTGGGCCTCACTGGCTACTACCGCAAATTTGTGCCCCACTACGGGATTATCGCCAAGCCACTCACGCTGCAGCTCACCAAGAAAGGCTTCAAGTGGCCGGAGGCTGCGCAGCGCGCCTTCGACACACTCAAGCAGGCGATGGTAACCACGCCAGTGCTCGTCCTCCCAGACTTCGACAAGCCCTTCGTGATTGAGACGGACGCTTGTGACACTAGCATTGGCGCGGTGCTGGTACAAGAAGGCCACCCCATCGCTTACTACAGCAAAGCGTTGGGGGTGAAGAATCAGAAATTGTCAACCTACGAGAAGGAATTCCTGGCAGTTATGATGGCGGTGGACAAGTGGCGTTCTTACCTTCAGCGTGGGACGTTCACAATCCTCGCAGATCACAAAAGCTTGTGCTCTCTAGGCGATCAGCAATTGGTGACAGACGTCCAGCGCCGCGCAATGTCGAAGCTTGTTGGCCTGCAGTTCAAGTTTCAGTATAAGCGCGGCATCGACAACGGCGCCGCAGACGCGCTCTCCCGCGTGGGCAGCCATTTCAGCACCAGCGCCTTGTCAATGTGTCAGCCAGCGTGGATTCAGGAGGTGGCCAATTCTTATGCCACTGATCCGGACGCGCAAGGCCACTTGCAACAACTTGCACTGCACAGCCCAGATGACGATGGATACGAGCTGTACCGTGGTCTCATTCGTCGCCAAGGCCGACTATGGATTGGCGCCAACACTGCCCTGCGCACCAAGCTCATCAGTGCAATACATGACAGCGTCGTGGGTGGCCACTCCGGCGCCACGGCCACCTACTAGCGCCTCAAGAAAGCCTTTGAGTGGAGGGGCCTGAAGCAAGATGTGGACGACTTCGTTCGGCAGTGCTTAGTCTGCCAGCAAGCAAAACACGAGTTGCGCAAGCCTGTGGGCAAGTTGGCACCGCTACCAATTCCTTCAGCACCGTGGCAAGACCTGACGATGGATTTCATCAAAGGATTGCCCAAGTCAGAGGGGTATGACACAATCATGGTGATAGTCGATCGATTCACCAAGTTTGCTCACTTCGTGCCGTTACGGCACCCGTTCACGGCGACGCAGGTGGCGCGCGTGTTCTGGGACAACGTCGTCAAGCTCCACGGCATTCCCAAGTCCATCGTCAGTAATCGCGATAAGGTTTTCACTAGCGCACTCTGGCGCGATCTGCTAGCCGGCGCAGGCACCAAGCTACTATACTCCACGGCTTACCATCCGCAGACAGACGGACAGAGTGAATGTGTCAACCAGTGCATGGAAATTTACTTGCGCTGTGCCGTTCACGACACCCCCAAGCAATGGCGTCGCTGGCTTCCTGCTGCCGAATTCTGGTACAACTCCTCATTTCACTCGTCCCTCGGCTGCTCTCCGTTCAAAGCTCTGTATGGGGTTGAAGCAAACGAGGGGAGCATGGCCACCTGGCCGGCGACTCAGCCGTCTTTGCCAGACGGCGAGCAGTGGGACTGGTCAGTGCATCAAGAGAATCTGCGCGCACATTTGACACGAGCGCAAGTCAAGCACAAGAAGTTCGCCGATCTGAATCGGACTGAACGGGTGTTTCAGGTTGGGGAACAAGTGTTGCTGAAACTGCAACCGTATACGCAGAAATCTGTGGCTAGTCGCCCATGTCCAAAGCTTGCTTTCAAGTTCTTCGGCCCCTTCTCCGTCCTCGCCAGAATTGGACCATCGGCGTACAAGTTGGAGCTCCCTGTGGACAGCAGAATTCACCCAGTGTTTCACGTATCGCAGTTGAAGCCGTTCACACCCAACTACAGTTCAGTGTTCTCTGAACTTCCAGCAACCACCGATTTGTCGACACAAGAGACTTCTCCAGTGGCTATATTGGACAGAAGAATGATGAAAAAGGGCAACGCACCAGTGATCCAACTGCAAGTTGCTTGGGATACAACTCCGCATTCCCTCACGTGGGAAGACTATGACGTGCTCCGCCGGCGTTATCCACAAGCTCGCATCTGGGAAGAGGAATCCATGGAGGGAGGAGACTGTTCTCAAGGAGGGGAGAATGTCAACACGGCAGTGCCAGCCACCACCGCGTGACAGCAGTTGGCAAGGGCCAAGTGTAGCGTAGACATGTGAGCCAACTGTATGTGTGCGTGTGGCCACAGGCCAGGGCGTTGGGGTACTTAACCCACAAGTCAGCGTTGTACGGGACAGGCTGTTATTTGAGTAAACTGAATTTCTCTCCCACTTCTCTCTCGCTCATCCCCTTCCTCACGCCAATCTCATCCCCTTTCCCTCCCCTACGGACGCTGGTCTCCCTCGATCCAGATCGGGGCGTGACACCATTTATGGCCTCTGAAAGCAAGGATGGACTGTTGTAGATTTCTCTGATGGGCGCTAGTCGGCTGCTTTCGGGGCGGAGCGGGGGACGGCGGGGCCTGCCCCCCCAACGATCAACAATTTTAGTAGAAACGACGAGTAATTACCAACGAAATTAGATCAATATACACACTCGGCCCCCCCTATACTCGAATCCTGGCTCCGCCACTGGCGCTGCTGCAGAAACGGCGTTGAGTTCACAGGGAACGAACGATCTATTCTAAACCTGGTATGCTGATCGGGACCGATCATGGCGTCCTTGCACGCCCGGTACCGGGACGAATCTTCGGCCGCCTGCTGTGCGGCCAAATTTGACGCGAATACACGCAAAATTCTCCAACAAGCCGGGGGCTGCTACGCGAGCCCTTCTATTTTTTTTTAGGGATAACCCTTCTATCAAAGCGAGGACATAGTCAAATCACCCGCAAAAAAAGAATCACTCGTAGCTCTTCTGTATGGGCCGGCCCAAAGTAGCTGTAGCTCTTCCTCCTCGCTCCCAAAAATGCACTTGTTTCACAAAGATAAAAATCAATTTGTCTAAAAAAAGAGACAAATATCAATGCTCCTCGCTCCCAGAAAAACTGGTTCCTGTTCTAGAGCCGGATTTTCCAAATGGTTACAATAAAATGCATTGTTTAAATTCATTTAAAATGTACCCCCTCCATTTTAAAATATTTGAAGTTCTGAGTTTGTCCTAAGTCAAACATCGTTAAGTTTTTTTTTTTGGTGAAAAAATCGTTAAGTTTGATCATCTATACAAAAAGATATATTGACATCTACAATACAAAAAAATATATAGCATGATTTTATGATGAATATACTGAAACTAATTTGATGTTATAAATGTTGGTGTATTTTTTAAAATAGACTTGGTCAAACTTAAAGAGTTTGACTTAGGACAACCTAAAGCTTCAAATATTTTGGAATGGACCGAGTACATACGAAAATAAAAATGTTCATCTCATGTTTAGGGAATATTATTTAAAAAAAAAGTCCATGTGTTATGCAAAAAAATTCATTAAACTTCCTTATGTTGTCCTGTACATGGACGAGACAAAATCTTGGTGCCAGCAGTTGCTCAGATTTTTTTTTTCGCGAATACGCAAAGCTTGCTTATCTTTCATTAATATAGAACCCACCAAGCCCCAGTTTAGAGGGGCAAGACAAACCAGCCTGAAATCTACCATCACCAAAAGCTAACACTAGGGATACCGCGAGCGACCAAGATAGCACCTTCATGAAGGAAAATGACGCCGTGGTGCCGTTGCCATCCGATCCGGAGAACCGGACCTAGGATTTTCCCTAAACTCGAAGAGGGGCGCAGGAGAATGCCATGGCAGCACCTCCAAGACAGAAAACGACACTCGCGGGCGTCGCCGCTGACAGCACCGGCAAGCCGGAAAAAGCAACACGTAGATACGAACGGAGCTAAAAATGGCCGATTTACAAGGCTGTCAGCCGACTTCAACTCGAAGTCTCAGTCGACCGAGCGCTAGCCACACCATTTCTACAAGGTGACGATGAAAACTTTTCAGGTAGATTGACTAACCATTCATCGATTGATCATTGATGGAATCGTCGAGTGAATGATGAAGCCCTCAGATGGAAATAGTACATCTGATGTGGCGCAACAGAGAAGACGAGAGGAAGACACAAAGCTTCTTCATCTTTGCTGCGACCCAATGGAGATGGGCAGATAATGGCCTGGAACTTCATTTCTTGAACTTGCAACATCGTTGCCATTTTACTGATGCAATCTAAATATTGTTCGTGTCACTTTGCTGATGTTTGAATGAGAATGAATGTGAAATACATATACTGTTTCCTCTTGCATGTTTAATATATGACATTATAATATACTGTTATATGTTGCTTCTACTTGTTTGAGCATCTGAGGTCAAGGGAAAAGGTAAAACTCCGGGCGGCTTTCAATAAAAGCCATCTGCATAAGGAGTATCCCTGCCGGCTCACAATAAAAGCCATGCCTGAGCCGTCTGCGATGAGCCTTTTGTAGTGTAATGGTTGTGATTGTTCTTAATGTCTAAATACTCTCTGACTAGTCAATGGTAGCAATTGCATCAAGCATAATCTGGCATGAACTTCTTAAGGAATCTTATTGGTTGAGATTCCTCAGGCACAAGCTCGTCAAAAGAAACGTAGTATCTCTCTTTGTCATACACATGGCACGTAGTCAGTATTGTCTTCATCAACCGCCAATTCCAGCTGGCCTCATTGATATACTGCAAACAGAAGACATGCCGGGAGCACAAATGAAGCTATGCTGTCAAGACCCAGAGAAAACGCACAAAACTAGAAGGAGAAGCATCAAAGCACCTTGCCCCAGTTCTGTTTAATGGAGTCGTGGGCAGCACGAAGGTTATAACTTGGAATTCTCGGAGAAATATGGTGCGGGACATGTACATTTATGTCATGGCAAAGGATCTCTATCCTGTAAATGTACAAATATGTTAGCCAGATAAAACTCAATTTCAGAATCAACATGTTTCCAAGAAAATTTGGCTAGACGGGAAAAGGAAGATGATTTGATTTACTCCTGTTCACCTAAAGTCGGAACTTACACTCAGTACTCGCAGTTTCACATACATCCTTTATCACAGAATATTCACAATATGTTCCAAGATCCATTAGTAATGCACTAATACTAGATATACTTCAGCGAAGTGAAGTGTCATCCTATTCGTACAGAACTAGGACCAGAACTCCAAATTCAATCAAGCCTACTTAATTTGCAATCAAAACTGTACTTGGAAGGCCCCATCATATCCTCTCATGGCACTTTACCCAAAATGAAAAATGATTTGCAATCCAGAAATAGAAAACAACATGCTGGTGAAGTTTCTTAATTTTCAATTGAAAGGCAAAGAAACAAATGAACAATAGGTGTCGTTTTATTTGGATGCAAAGCCTTTGTTTTATCTTGTCATACTAATTCCATATGCGATGAGAATTAATATGGAGAACATTTCCTGAAAGTTTGTTTAACATATACGATCATAACAAGAGTCCTAATATGCATGTAAACAAAACTGAAAGCAAAGACAAATAATTTGTACCATCGAGGATAGCTACAGTGAACTGTGCCATTTAATTGCGCCTGTGCAGCATTCCACTCTTTTGATGATTTGAAAGGTATATGAGGAGCAGTGTGATGTACCATCGTAAAGGTGCTCATCTGAAGCAAATAGTTTAAAGAACACAAAGTTAAGTTAGCTTACAGTATGCAAACTCATAAACAATGAAGTCGATATTTCGTAAATTGGACCAATATCATTATCCTTTTTATGTACGCATTCCTTATTCTGTCAGTGTCTTCGAGGCTTCTAGCCAATTTAGTCACTGCAAGTATTGCTGGGAGTTAATTCATTGTTGATCACAGGCAAACTTTGCTGCAGTCAATTCCGATAGGAGCTGTACACTGTCGTTTTGTGGTCGAAACCATCACCGCTATTGATGTCGGAACAGCCGCCTCCCTGACGACCGGCCTAACCGCCATCTTCCGCCACCGCAGCCGGGTTCGCTGCCGAGCTGCCTCATCACCCTGCCCTTCCCCAGCCACCTCCTCTGCTGGTCCGCCGCCGCCCGGCTATCCCTATAAACTCGGAGGGCCACGTTCTTCGCTAGCGCCGGTGTGTCACCCCCACCCCTAATCCTAAGTCTGGTCGGGGTTCGTCACTTCTCACCTGCCCTTCTCCACCACGACTAGCTGCAGCATCGCCGGCTGAACCTCAGTATGCTGCTCATCTGCGCCGTGGCCTGCCGCAGCATCGCAGGCTCTGCCTTGTCCTGTGCTTGGTTGACATAAAGGAGTGGATGCTATATGCCCGAGTTGTTCGATTCAACCGCACCCCATGGTCGAATGCCGAAAAGTTTCATTGGCTAGTACTCTCTCCGTTCCAAAATAAGCACTGGAAGATCAAAATAAACTTGTCTTTATGAAGACTACTAGTCTGTACCTTCGTAGTTCCTACTAAGATCACTGGTTGCAGAGAATTAGTCTTATTAAATAAAGGAAAATCCTATGGCTCCGATGGGATAATTCCATTTACATCTAGAAATTTGGCAAATTCTAGGTGGAGGCTTGCACAATTGGCAGTCTTCTAGATAATCTGGTGGGCTAAAGTGTTCATTATTCAATTACCATGAATTTTAAATTCCAGTCAGTATAATATACTTCCACAGCTGAACAGGATAACCATGAATTTGGATACTGTACATCTACAGTACTCCATCCGTTCCGAATAATTTGAAGTTCTAGCTTCGTCCTAAGTCAAACTTCCCTATATTTTACAAAATTTACAGAATTTTATTTTGCTAATATCTACTACATGGAAGGGGAGCCTTGGCGCAGTGGTAAGCTGCTGCCTTGTGACCATGATGTCATGGGTTCAAGTCCTGGAAACAGCCTCTTACAGAAATGTACGGAAAGGCTGCGTACTATAGACCCAAAGTGGTCGGACCCTTCCCCGGACCCTGCGCAAGCGGGTGCTACATGCACCGGGCTGCCCTTTAATATCTACTACATGCGAGCACTCCTGCTCCTACTCTATATTGGCATCTGTGTTCTATACATTTGGTAAATTTAAAGAAGTTTGACTTAGGATAAAGCTAGAATTTCAAATAATTTGGAATGGAGGGAGTAAATGATAGTAACAAAAAACAGCAATGTACCCAAAAGTGATAAACCATCCATGGCATGAACCAGAACTTGAACCATCCAGCTATTCCGGATTGAAGAATGATTAGGGGCCATCCAATTGCCATGAATGCAAAGACACACGCCAAACTTATCTTCACCCTAGGGAGTTCATTTGGTCTGAATTTTTTCAGATCAAAGTGCCACATCAACCTGACAAGTTACATTGTGAACATAAATGTTATTGCCTGGAGGGATTCATGAGAAGTAATTCAACATAAGAGATGACCATCAAAACATGTGACTCGAGAGATGTTGGGTAGGATATACCAGTGAGCAATAGACATCCATGGCCTGATAGGACCATAACCAAATATAATTGCCTTCCTTAAGAAAGACGACGATTCAATTTCCTTTTGCCAAACAGGTTGCCATGCAGTATCTTCTACTAACCTGGAGTTATACCAAGGTAAGAATTTGAATGACCAAAGTAGAACGTGGTTCAAAATGAAAAGGGCTTTCAAATCACGATATGGCTTTTTTTGAAGTATACGAGTCTTCTTGTTACAGTGCAATGCATGAACTGAAAACATCAAAAGTAAAGTAACAGGATGATACTATCGACTCATTAACTTGAATGACAACAACATCATCTGGACCATATTTGAGATGATTATACAGGGAGGTATGTACATACATATTTGTCTTGGCATGATGTCTGTCGTGCTTAAATCTCCAAGGTTCATAAGGGTAAATTAATGGCAGGAAGGCTAGAGTTCCAACGATATCCTCCACTAGCTTATTCCTTGAAAATGATTTATGTGCACAATCATGACCTATGACAAAAAACTTCACAAAGACATCAATTAAATCGTGGATATGCCACAAGGACAAAAGCAAGCAAGTGTGCACCACATGTGCAAGCACACCACAGGCAGGTTGGAAGGGAAAGGGAGCTTACCCCAGTCACTGCTGTACCAGCCCATGCCCAAGCAACGGGAAGAAGATACCATGGAGCTTTTGAAATAAGGAAAAGACCGAAAGCATATGAAGTAACTGATATAAGAACAGATGCCCAAGCCTTTACATCATCAATTTCAAATACCTAGCAGGAGCGAAGTTTTACATAAGAAGAATTTGAGTACAGGAAACATCAGGAGCATAGCTGGTATTGGCATTTGTCTAGTTGGTACCTCTTTAGGCAGAGTATCCATGACATCTTTAAGAGTAATGTTATCTGGTAGCTGTTCTCCAATTTGTTTGAAACCATAATCTTCAGACATTTGCTTCCTTTTTTCCTCATCATCAAGCAGTGGTGGAGTAACAGGTAGCACTGCTGCTTGCAACCTTCCCCTTTGTTTCAATGGTAAAAATTGGTGGTGACTTCTCTCGTTGCATAAAGAAAATCTCTTCACAATAAGTGAACCTGGCAAACATGATAATGCAACATCCAAACAATGAAATGATGCTGCCAAATAAGAATGAAAATTGGGAAGTTAGATCTATACTCCATCCATTGCAAAATATTTGAAGTTCTAGGTTTGTCTTAAGTCAAACTTCTTTCAGTTCGACCATGTACATATAAAAAGATATTAATATCTACAACATAAAATATACATAGTATGATATTTTATGATGAATCTAATGAAACTAATTTGATGTTGTAATTGTTGGTATATTTTACAATAGACTTGGTCAAACTTAAAGATGGTTGACTTAGGACAAACCTAGAACTTCAAATATTCTGGAACGGAGAGAGTATATGTAATGAGCTGAGCTGAGCAATTTCTCAACTATCTCATTTGTATAACAGTCTAATTACGGACGTGCTACAGTAAGGATCCGTGCCCGAATCACGCAACTCCTTATTCTTCCTTGTGCAGAGACTTATCCCTCTGGTGCGACCTCCTCGCCTCCTCTTGCTCTGCAGGGTGGCTGCACTGCCTCCTTCTCTCGCACACCTGTTCTGGCTACATTGCTACTGACGGTGTCAAGTCAGGGCATCGCTCACCCAAATCAGGCCATCCTCTAAGCCTGGCAGGGAGCTCATTACCGATCTTCGGTGTGCCACCTTGTCACTGTTGACTCTACGGTTGCCGGCGTCGAGATCAACCCCCTCAACTGCCAGAGTCCAAGCCACAAGCCTTTCAACGGAAGGAAGATTATTTGATATAACTAACCACCTGTAATGCTACATACAAGGACACAGCCATGCAATTGGCAGTACAATTCACAAATTCACAATACCACGACCTCGGCATGGTGATTTCCCATCCAATCCTGAACAGTTATATTCCAGGCAATTCAACGCATTGCTATGCCCACGAGAA
Organism: Aegilops speltoides; assembly: GCA_021437245.1. Lineage (NCBI taxonomy): Eukaryota > Viridiplantae > Streptophyta > Magnoliopsida > Poales > Poaceae > Aegilops > Aegilops speltoides. The sequence continues at coordinate 133,379,812 of CM038142.1, read as the reverse complement.
CAGGGGAGCCGTCTATCTCGCACCACACAAAGGCCCTACATTTCCAACCCCAAATGCGAGTGCTAGGACGGCGGGATGGTACCTGACAGAGCTCCCGCGGCTGCTCTCCGCGGCGAGAGGTTCTTGGCGGGCGCCTGGGCAACAACAAGCTCAGTGAGTGCCTCGCAGGCATTAGCACGAACAGATGGCGGGCACATAAACAAAGCATGCGCAGGATAACTGGAACATATGATGACAGGATAGGGTTCCTACCCGCCGCAAGGAGAGGAGCTGCAGAGGGGCGGAGAGGCCGCTCGCCGTCGCCATCTGCTCCCGCCGCCGCGGGCGAGACGGTGAGAGTGTGGAGACGGCGGCGGGGAGCTGGCCAGAGAGTGTGGAGATGGTTTGGATGGGGGAGGGCCCTGCGCTGGCGTGGTGGTTGTGATGAACGCGGCCCGGCAAGAGGCGAGGCGAGCGCGCGCCGCAGATTGCAGCGACTAGTGGCTGGGGCGCGATAATGGCAAGAGGACCTGGCAATGGATTTTGCGTGACAAAGGGTTTATATTATTTTTTGCGTCACAAAAGGGGATATAGGAACACGATTGATAACAAAGTTTGACATCACGAACCAACCTGTGGTTGGATGGTTAGAGGGATTGTGGTATCCCAATTCACCACCGCGCTTAAATCGATCGACGCGATTGATGGGAGGAGACGTTAAAATCGACGACGAGGCGCCTTCTGGTGACTTCAGAATCTCAAGATGATATGACGGCTCAGTCTTTTGGAGATGCTCATAGGGGTAGGGTGTGCGTGTATGCGTTCATAGGGGTGAGTGTATGCGCGTGTATATGAGCGCTTGTGTCTGTACTGATGTTAAAAAAAACAAAGTTTGACATGAAACATGCATGGCTCCGTGAACATAGACCGACAATCAAGGCACTAACGACATTTACAATGGAAGCAGCACCATGGTGCTGCCCCAGGCCATCCACATCGCTGCACATCAGCGTATGAAACAGAGACCACCATAGAGCTTCATATCTATCCAATGTGCATGTGCCCTTGTGACGTGAGCCGTTTCTCTTTTCCGCATTCTTTATGATTTCTCATCTCTTCCCCTCGTCCTATCTCTCTTCCCTTTTTTGCTTTCTTCCATCGAGAGACCGCCTCCTGCGGAGGAGTCTCTCACACCCCCGCAACACCCGTTTGAGTGGCCACAGTGGCGTTCAAGCCTACCTGGCCTCTGGGGCATCAGACTGGGGCGACCCATTGGCCATGCCCTAAGACTTCAAATCCGACCCCATATGATCTTGTTGTTTCGGGACGGGGCATGGACTTTTTTGCGGGAAGAAACTTTACTCGGAAATTCTGGAAACATCTAGAAAGAGCACAACTCTGCTTACAAAGTGCGAAAGGCCCAGTGCTCCAAGGAGACACCCCCATGGAGAAGAAGAGGATGACACCTCGTTTGATCCGCACCTGCGACATGGGACTACTCCACCCGAAGCCATGAGGGCCGGCCATCGGTGGTGGCCACCACCAGCGACGAAGGAACACAACAACACGAGCACGAACATGAATATCAGCATCGCACCTGCACAGAGAAGACACCCAGTAGATCCAAGTAAAGCCGCTTCAAACTTCATCTTCCAACCGACGTTACTTTGCCATCTAGGCGGAGTGATCGACACAGACGAGCCCTTGTACACAACCTCTGAAGCTCCACAACGATGACGAGGTGCACATCGCTGCAACGACAGAGCCCGAAGAGCAAAAGCCACACCAAGGTCGTCGTTGCCGCCACGTCGACCTCGCCCGGCAGTCCCTCCTCCCATATCCAGACCTGAACACCACCGGAGATGCAGCGTCGGAGCGGGATCTGGAGACGATTTATCTGGCGGCGCCGTGAACATCGCTGGAGCAATGCGACTTATTCTCTAGGCTTGTCAAAATCATGGATTCGATTGCCCCTTCACCCTCGTCCTCGACAATTATATTGTACAAAGTGACACAACTTGTCATCAGGTGCCACAAAGTCTCTGATTCCCACATCATTGCAGCTCCACAAATAATTCCCCAACGAGTTTGAAGCACTCTGAATGCCCTCTCTACATCATTCTAGTTGTTTCTTGCATGGTATTTTGGAGAAACTTCCAATCTATTCATTCTCAATCATGGTAGTACAAAGAGCACGAGAGATAATAAAAATTACAACCAGGTCCGTGGACCACCTAGCGACAACTACAAACATTGGAACGAGTCGAAGGCGTGTTGCTGTCATCGCCCCTTCCTCGCCGGAGCCGGGCAAACCTTGTTGTAGTAGACAGTCAGGAAGTCATCCTGCTAAGGCCCCATAGGACCAGCGCACCAGAACAACAACCATCACCAATGAAAAAGTCATAGATTAGAAGGATCAAACATGTAAACACCCAAACATGTATACACCATGAAGAAAGGTGTGTAGCCAATTGATTTGTTTGGTGTCATCTACAGGCTCTAGAGGATGGAGGGAGCTCCTCCACCCAGTTGCCCTTTGCGCGCACCAGTGCCGTTATGAGCCGTGTTTTTAGGCCTTGCATGATTAGCCCATCGGCCCATTTGACATGTTTGTTGGACTGGGGATGGGCGACAGTGAAGGAAATATGCCCTAGAGGCAATAATAAAGTTATTATTTATTTCCTTATATCATGATAAATGTTTATTATTCGTGCTAGAATTGTATTAACCGGAAACATGATACATGTGTGAATACATAGACAAACAGAGTGTCACTAGTATGCCTCTACTTGACTAGCTCGTTAATTAAAGATGGTTATGTTTCCTAACCATAGACATGAGTTGTCATTTGATTAACGGGATCACATCATTAGGAGAATGATGTGATTGACTTGACCCATTCCATTAGCTTAGCACTTGATCGTTTAGTATGTTGCTATTGCTTTCTTCATGACTTATACATGTTCCCATGACTATGAGATTATGCAACTCCCGTTTACCGGAGGAACACTTTGTGTGCTACCAAACGTCACAATGTAACTGGGTGATTATAAAGGTGCTCTACAGGTGTCTCCGAAGGTACTTGTTGGGTTGGCGTATTTCGATATTAGGATTTGTCACTCCAATTGTCGGAGAGGTATCTCTGGGCCCACTCAGTAATGCACATCACTATAAGGCTTGCAAGCATTGTAACTAATGAGTTAGTTGCGGGATGATGTATTACAGAACGAGTAAAGAGACTTGCCGGTGATGAGATTGAACTAGGTACTGAGATACCGACGATCGAATCTCGGGCAAGAACATGTCGATGACAAAGGGAACAACATATGTTGTTATGCGGTTTGACCAATAAAGATCTTCGTAGAACATGTGGGAGCCAATATGAGCATCTAGGTTCCGCTATTGGTTATTGACCGAAGACGTGTCTCGGTCATGTCTACATTATTCTCGAACCCGTAGGGTCCGCACGCTTAAAGTTCGATGACGGTTATATTATGAGTTTATGTGTTTTGATGTACCGAAGGTAGTTCGGAGTCCCAGATGAGATCGGGGACATGACGAGGAGTCTCGAAATGATCGAGATGTAAAGATCGATATATTGGACGACTATATTCGGACATCGAAAAGGTTCCGAGTGATTCGGGTATTTTTCGGAGTACCGGAGAGTTACGGGAATTCGCCGGGGAGTAGATGGGCCTCATTGGGCTTTAGGGGAAAGAGAGAGGGGAGGCTGCGCCCCCCCAAGGCCTAGTCCGAATTGGACTAGGGGGAGGGGCTGCACCCCCTCCTTCCTTCTCTTCTCTTTTCCCTTTCCTTCTCTCCTACTCCTACTACTTGGAAGGGCTCCTAGTTCTACTAGGAAAGGGGGAATCCTAGTTGTCAAAAAAGGAAAGGGGGAATCCTACTCCCGATGGGAGTAGGACTCCCCTAGGGCGCGCCATAGAGAGGTCCGGCACTCCCCCTCCACTCCTTTATATATGGGGAGAGGGGCACCCCTTGGAGACACAACAATTGATCATTGATCTCTTAGCCATGTGCGGTGCCCCCTCCACCATAGTCCTCCTCGATAATATCGTAGTGGTGCTTAAGTGAAGCCCTGGACGGTAGAACATCATCATCGTCACCACACCGTCGTGCTGGCGGAACTCTCCCTCAACACTCTGCTGGATCGAAGTACGGGGGACGTCATCGAGCTGAACGTGTGCAAGAACTCGGAGGTGCCGTACTTTCGGTGCTTGATCGGTCGGACCGTGAAGACGTACGACTACATCAACCGCGTTGTGCTAACACTTCCACTTTCGGTCTACAAGGGTACGTGGACACACTCTCCACTCTCGTTGCTATGCATCACCATGATCTTGAGTGTGCGTAGGATTTTTTTTGAAATTACTATGTTCCCCAACAGTGGCATCCGAGCCTAGATTTTATGCGTTGATGTTATATGCATGAGTAGAACACAAGTGAGTTATGGGCGATACAAGTCATACTGCTTACCAACATGTCATACTTTGGTTTAGCGGTATTGTTGGATGAAGCGGCCCGGACCGACATTACACGTACGCTTACGCGAGACTGATTCTACCGACGTGCTTTGCACACAGGTGGCTGGCGGGTGTCAGTTTCTCCAACTTTAGTTGAACCGAGTGTTGCTACGCCCGGTCCTTGAGAAGGTTAAAACAACACTAACTTTATGAACTATCATTGTGGTTTTTATGCATAGGTAAGAACGGTTCGTGCTCAGCCCGTAGCAGCCACGTAAAACTTGCAACAACAAAGTAGAGGACGTCTAACTTGTTTTTACAGGGCATGTTGTGATGTGATATGGTCAAGACGTGATGCTATATTTTATTGTATGAGATGATCATGTTTTGTAACCGAGTTATCGGCAATCGGCAGAGCCATATGGTTGCCGCTTATTGTATGCAATGCAATCGCCCTGTAATTGTTTTACTTTATCACTAAGCGGTAGCCATAGTCGTAGAAGCAATAGTTAGCGAGACGACAACGATGCTACGATGGAGATCAAGGTGTCGCGCCGGTGACGATGGTGATCATGACGGTGCTTCGGAGATGGAGATCACAAGCACAAGATGATGATGCCCATATCATATCACTTATATTGATTGCATGTGATGTTTATCCTTTATGCATCTTATTTTGCTTTGATTGACGGTAGCATTATAAGATGATCTCTCACTAAATTTCAAGATAAAAGTGTTCTCCCTGAGTATGCACCGTTGCCAAAGTTCGTCGTGCCCAGACACCACGTGATGATCGGGTGTGATAAGCTCTACTTCCATCTACAACGGGTGCAAGCCAGTTTTGCACACGCAGAATACTCAGGTTAAACTTGACAAGCCTAGCATATGCAGATATGGCCTCGAAACACTAAGACCGAAAGGTCGAGCGTGAATCATATAGTAGATATGATCAACATAGTGATGTTCACCATTGAAAACTACTCCATTTCACGTGATGATCGGTTATGGTTTAGTTGATTTGGATCACGTGATCACTTAGATGATTAGAGAGATGTCTATCTAAGTGGGAGTTCTTAAGTAATATGATTAATTGAACTTAAATTTATCATGAACTTAGACCTGGTAGTATTTTGCAAATTATGTTATAGATCAATAGCTCGCGTTGTTGCTTTCATATGTTTATTTTGATATGTTCCTAGAGAAAACTGTGTTGAAAGATGTTAGTAGCAATGATGCGGATTGGATCCGTGATCTGAGGATTGTCCTCATTGCTGCAAAGAAGAATTATGTCCTTGATGCACCGCTAGGTGACGGACCTATTGCAGGAGCAGATGCAGACGTTATGAATGTTTCGCTAGCTCAATACGATGACTACTTGATAGTTTAGTGCACCATGCTTAACGGCTTAGAATCGGGACTTCAAAGAAGTTTTGTACGTCATGGGCCATATGAGATGTTCCAGGAGTTGAAGTTAATATTTCAAGCAAATACCCGAGTTGAGAGATATGAAATCTCCAACAAGTTCTATAGCTAAAAGATGGATGAGAATTGCTCAATTCTCGCCGAGCATGTGCTCGATTGTGCAGGTACTACAATCACTTGAATCAAGTGGGAGTTAATCTTCCAGATAAGATAGTGATTGACAGAGTTCTCTAGTCACCATCACCAAGTTAGTAGAACTTCGTGATGAACTATAGTATGCAAAGGATGACGAAAACGATTCCCGAGCTCTTAGCGATGTTGAAATCAACGAAGGTAGAAATCAAGAAAGAGCATCAAGTGTTTATGATTGACAAGACCACTAGTTTCAAGAAAAGGGCAAAGGGGAAGAAAGGGAACTTCAAGTAGAATCACAAGCAAGTTGTCACTCCCTTGAAGAAGCCCAAAGCTGGACCAAAGCTCAAACCGCGAGTGCTTAATCGCAAAGGAAATGGTCTTTGAAGCGGAAATTCCACGAATATTTGGTGATAAGAAGGATGGCAAAGTGAACAAGGGTATATTTGATATACAGGTTATTGATGTGTGCCTTACTAGTGTTCATAGTAGCCCCTGAGTATTTGATACTTGTTCAGTTGCTAAGATTAGTAACTCAAAACAGGAGTTACATAATAAACAGAGACTAGTTGAGGGGAAGTGTTGATGAGTGTTGGAAGTAGTTCCAAGATTGATATGATCATCATCACACACTCCCTATACTTCCGGGATTAGTGTTAAACCTAAATAAATGTTATTTGGCATCTGCGTTGAGCATGAGTATGATTTGATCATGTTTATTGCAATATGGTTATTCATTTAAAATCAGAGAATAATTGTTGTTCTGTTTACATGAATAAAACCTTCAATGGTCATACACCCAATAAAAATAGTTTGTTGGATCTCGATCGTAGTGATACACATATTCATAATATTGATGCGAAAAGATGCAAAGTTAATAATGATAGTGCAACTTATTTGTGGCACTGTCGTTTGGGTCATATCGGTGTAAAGCGCATGAAGAAACTCCATAAAGATGGATTTTCGGAATCACTTGGTTATGAATCATTTGATGCTTGCGAACCGTGCCTTTTGGGCAAGATGACTAAAACTCCGTTCTCCAGAACAATGGAACGAGCTACTGACTTGTTGGAAATAATACATACTAATGTATGCAGACCAATGAGTGTTAAGGCTCGTGGCGGGTATCGTTATTTTCTGACCTTCACAGATGATTTGAGCAGATATGGGTATATCTGCTTGATGAAACATAAGTCTAAAATAGTTGAAAGGTTCAAAGAATTTCAGAGTGAAGTGGAGAATCATCGTAAGAAGAAAATAAAGTTTCTACAATCTGATCGTAGAGGAGAATATTTGAGTTACGAGTTTGGCATTCATGTAAAAACAATGTGGAATAGTTTCACAGCTCACGCCACATGGAACACCACAGCTTAATGGTGTGTCCGAATGTCGTAACCGCACTTTATTGGACATAGTGCAATTTATGATGTATCTTATCGATTTACCACTATCGTTTTGGGGTTATGCATTAGAGACAACTGCATTCACTCTAAATAGGGCACCATCAAAATCCGTTGAGACGACGCCTTATGAACTGTGGTTTGGCAAGAAACCAAAGTTGTCATTTCTTAAAGTTTGGGGCTGCGATGCTTATGTGAAAAAGTTTCAACCTGATAAGCTCGAACCCAAATTGGAGAAGTGCGTCTTCATAGAATACCCAAAGGAAACTGTTGGGTACACCTTCTATCCCAGATCTGAAGGCAAGATATTCGTTGCTTAGAATGGATCCTTTCTATAGAAGGAGTTTCTATCGAAAGAAGTGAGTGGGAGGAAGTAGAGCTTGATAAGGTAATTGTACCTTCTCCCAAATTGGAAAGTAGTTCAACACAGAAATCAGTTCCAGTGATTCCTACACCAATTAGTGAGGAAGCTAATGATGATGATCATGAAACTTCAGATTAAGTTACTACAGAACCTCGTAGGTCTTCCAAAGTACAGTCCGCACCAGAGTGGTACGGTAATCCTATTCTGGAAGTCATGTTACTAGACCATGATGAACCTATGAACTATGAGGAAGCGATGATGAGCCCAGATTCCGCGAAATGGCTTGAGGCCATGAAGTTTGAGATAAGATCCATGTATGAGAACAAAGTGTGGACTTTGGTGAACTTGCCCGATGATCGGCAAGCCATAGAAAATAAATGGATCTTCAAGAGGAAGACGGATGTTGATAGTAGTGTGATAACACACAAGTATAGGGGATAGTTGTAGCCTCTTTCGATAAGTAAGAGTGTCGAACCCAACGAGGAGCTAAAGGTAGAATAACTATTCCCTCAAGTTCTATCGACCACCGATACAACTCTACGCACGCTTGACGTTCGCTTTACCTAGAACAAGTATGAAACTAGAAGTACTTTGTAGGTGTGATAGGCTAGGTTTGCAAGACAATAAAGAGCACGTAAGTAAAAAGTAGGGGCTCTTTAGATAATGACACAACTAAAGTAAGTATTAGTAAAGAGCTTTTGTCAACAAGAAAGTTATTTGTCCCTAGGAAATCGATAACTAGACCGGTAATCATTATTGCAATTTTATTTGAGGGAGAGGCATAAGCTAACATACTTTCTCTACTTGGATCATATGCACTTATGATTGGAACTCTAGCAAGCATCCGCAACTACTAAAGATTCATTAAGGTAAAACCCAACCATAGAATTAAAGTATCAAGTCCCCTTTATCCCATACGCAAACAACCTACTTACTCGGGTCTGTGCTTCTGTCACTCACACCACCCACCATAAGCAAATCATAAACATATTGCAAACCCTACAACGGGAATCCCTCACGCTTGCGTAGCACGGAGAGCACCATAGAACAGCACCAATAATAAAACATACAACTCAAACCAATCACGATCATCAAATAGCCATTAGGACAAAACAGATCTACTCAAACATCATAGGATAGCCATACATCATTGGGAAATAATATATAGCGTTGAGCACCATGTTTAAGTAGAGATTACAGTGGGTAAGAGAGAGGTTACACCGCTGCATAGAGAAGGGGGAAGGTGATGGAGATGTTGCTGAAGATGACGGCGGTGTTGGTGAAGATCGCGGTGATGATGATGGCCCCGCAGCTGCTCGGCGCCACCGGAAGCAAGGGGGAGAGGGCCCCCTTCTTCTTCTTCTTCCTTGACCTCCTCCCTAGATGGGAGAAGGGTTTCCCCTCTGGTCCTTGGCTCCCATGGCTTGGGAGGGACGAGAGCCCCTCCGAGATTGGATCTATCTCTCTGTTTCTGCGATCTGTTCTGGCTCTATTTCACCGTTTCGCATATATATGGCGATCCGTAACTCCGATTGGCCTGAAACCTTTTCCGTGATTTTTTTCCGAATATTATCTTTCTTGCGGCAAAGAAGAGCATCAACCGCCTTACGGTGGGCTCACGAGGTAGGCGGCGCGCCTGGGGAGGCGCGCCCGCCTCGTGACCACCTCTGCACCGTCTCGCGTGGATTTTTCTTCCGGAATTTTCCATATTTTCAAAAAATAAGCTCCGTCCATTTTATCCCATTTGGATTCCATCTCGATATGGATATTCGTGAAACATAAAACATGCAATGCATGACGACTGCATTTGAGCAATCGGATCAATATGTTAGTCCCAAAATAATATAAAAGTTGTCAAAAGTATATGAAAGTGAATAATATTTGCATGGAACAATAAAAATTATAGATCTGACGGAGACGTATCAGCATCCCTAAGCTTAATTCCTGCTCGTCCTCGAGTAGGTAAATGATAAAAAGAATAATTTTTATGTGGAATCTGCCTAGCATAATCTTGATCATATGTCTAATCATGGCATGAATATTAAGACACGAGTGATTCAAAGCAATAGTCTATCATTTGACATAAAAACAATAATACTTCGAGCGTACCAATAAAGCAATCATGTCTTTTCAAAACAACAAGGCAAAAGCAAGCTTATCCCTACAAAATCATACAGTTTGGCCATGCTTCATTTTCGTCACACAAAATGCTCCCATCATGCACAACCCCGATGACGAGCCGAGCAATTGGTTCATACTTTTTAACGTGCTTCAGCTTTTTCAACCCTCACGCAATACATGAGCGCAAGCCATGGATATAGCACTATAGGTGGAATAGAATATAATGATGGAGGTTATGTGGAGAAGACAAAAAAGGAGAAAGTCTCACATCAACTAGGCGTATCAACGGGCTATGGAGATGCACATTAATAGATATCAATGTGAGGAGTAGGGATTGCAATGCAACGGATGCACTAAGAGCTATAAGTGTATGAAAGCTCAACAAAAGAAACTAAGTGGGTGTGCATCCAACTTGCTTGCTCATGAAGACCTAGGCATTTGAGGAAGCCCATCATTGGAATATACAAGCCAAGTTCTATAATGAAAATTCCCACTAGTATATGAAAGTGACAACGTAGGAGACAATCTATATGAAGAACATGGTGCTACTTTGAAGCACAAGATATGAGACTCACTACATGAAGAACATGGTGCTACTTTGAAGCACAAGTGTGGAAAAAGAGATAGTAACATTGCCCACTTTTTTTCTTTTTTTTGGTGGGCTTCTTTGGCCCCCTTTTTTATTTAGGCTTCTTTGGCCTTTCCTTCTTTTTGGGGCAATGTTCTATAATGATGATCATCACACTTTTATTTACTTACAATTCGATACTGGAACAAAGATATGACTCTATATGAATGCTTCCGGTGGTGTACCGGGATGTGCAATGATCTAGCGTAGCAATGACATCAAAAAACGGACAAGCCATGAAAACATCATGCTAGCTATCTTACGATCATGCAAAGCAATATGAGAATGAATGCTCAAGTCATGAATATGATGATGATGGAAGTTGCATGGCAATATATCTCGGAATGGCTATGGAAATGCCATGATAGGTAGGTATGGTGGCTATTTTGAGGAAGATATAATGAGGCTTATGTGTGATAGAGCGTATCGTATCACGGGGTTTGGATGCACCGGCTAAGTTTGCACCAACTCTCGAGGTGAGAAAGGGCAATGCACGGTACCGAAGAGGCTAGCAATGATGGAAGGGTGAGAGTGCCTATAATCCATGGACTCACATTAGTCATAAAGAACTCATATAGTTACTGCAAAAGTTTATTAGCCCTCGAAGCAAAGTACTACTACGCATGCCCCTAGGGGGATAGATTGGTAGGAAAAGACCATCACTCATCCCCGACTGCCACTCATAAGGAAGACAATCAAAGAAACACCCCATGCTTCAAATTTGTCACACAACGGTTACCATACGTGCATGCTATGGGACTTGCAAACCTCAACACAAGTGTCTCTACAATCCACAACCACCCACTAGCATAACTCTAATATCACCATCTTTATATCGCAAAACTATTGCAAGGAATCAAACATATCATATTCAACGATCTACAAGTTTATGTAGGATTTTATGACTAACCATGTGAATGACCAATTCCTGTCATCTCTCTAAATAGATATAAGTGAAGCAAGAGAGTTTAATTCTTTCTACAAAAGATATGCCCACACTCTAACAAATATAAGTGAAGCAAAAGAGCATTCTACAAATGGCGGTTGTCTATATGATGAGAAACAGGCAATCCAAACTTCAAATGATATAAGTGAAGCACATGAAGCATTCTATAAAGCCATACTCAAAAGATTTAAGTGAAGTGCAATGAGCATTCTATAAATCAACCAAGGACTATCTCATACTGGCATGGTGCATAAAAGAAAAATAAAAAACCTAATTGCAAAAGACGCTCCAAGACTTGCACATAATGCATGAACGAAACGAATTCGAAAACATACCGATACTTGTTGAAGAAAGAGGGGATGCCTCCCCAGCATCCCCAAGCTTAGACGCTTGAGTCTCCTTGAATATTTACTTGGGGTGCCTCGGGCATCCCCAAGCTTGGGCTCTTGCCTCTCTTCCTTCTTCTCACATCGAAACATCCTCGATTACACACTACATCCACACAAAACTTCAACAGAAAACTCGGTAAAATCTGTTAGTATAATAAAGCAAATCACCACTCTAAGTACTGTTGCAAACCAATTCATATTTTGTTTTTGCATTTTGTATACTGTAATATAACTTTTTAATGGCTTAATCCACTGATAACAATTGATAGTTTCATCAAAACAAGCAAACTATGCATCAAAAACAGAATCTGTCTAAAACAGAACAGTCTGTAGCAATCTGAACATCCACCATACTTCTTGTACCCCAAAAATTCTACCAAAATTAGAAAAAATAAACAAGTTGTATAGAAAGACAGTGAAAAAAGTATTAGAACCAATTGACGTTCCAGTTAAAAATGTAAAATCGCGCACTACAGCCAAAGTTTCTGTCCAGCACCGTACAAACCAACAAGCATTGTAAACATCTTAAAGGCAAACCTTGGCACATTATTTTTATAATACAATGGAATTATACAAGGGGATAATTATTTTTGTTGAAAAGTTTCTGTAATCAAGATTCACAAAGTTTCTGTGAGCATGAACAAAGTTCAAGGCTAGCTCCCACTTCAACAATGCTTGTCTCTCTCACTTTCACTTTCCTTTTGAAAAGTTTTAGGTTCCCTCTTTATTTTTGTTGTTTTTAAACTATATGAAAGCACTCAACAGAAATAAATGACTCTCTAAAACTTCCGGGTTGTCTCCCTGGCAGCGCTTTCTTTAAAGCCATTAAGCTAGGCATATAGTGCTCAAGTAGTGAATCCACCCGGATCCCAAGGTATATCAAAGCCAATTTTAATTAACAATGATTTGTAATTTAGTAGTGAGCACAAAGTAACATATATCATGCAACAACGAAGTCTAACTCTCTTCCTATGCATCGGCATGTCATAAAAGAACAATTCATGCACACATAGTAAGGGCCAATGCATAGTATAAGCAGTTTCTTGCAATTTCATCGTGTTGAAAACATAAAGAGGCGGAGATGTAGTTCCTCTCTCATAATAATTGCAAGTAGAAGCAGCAAGCACATGCATATTATATTCATCAAAATCATCATGTGCAATGGTAAAAGGCAACCCATCAATATAATCCTTAATAAGTGCAAGCTTCTCCGATATAGTGTAGTTTGGAGAATTCAAAAAGATAATAGGACTATCATGCGTGGGTGCAATAGAAACAATTTCATGTGTAACATAAGGAACTATAGCAAGTTCATCTCCATAAGCATAATTCATATTGGCATCTTGGCCACAAGCATCATCAAAAGGGATATTTCAAGATAATCAATGGGATCATAATAGTCATCATAGCAATCATCCTTCGGTAAGCACAAAGGGGAATTACACAATGTATGAGTTGAAGAGTTACTCTCATTAGAAGGCGGGCACGGGTGATCAATCCGCTCTTCCTCCTTTCGTTCTTCGCTCTCTTCCTCATCTTTTTCATCCAATGAGCTCATAGTTTCATCAATTTCTTCTTCCATAGATTCCTGTAAAATAATATTCTCTTCTTGGACAGCGGAGACTTTCTTAATAAGTGCATTAATTTCATAATTGTATTTATAATTCTCATAGAAATATTTGAGGATAGCTAAATTTTCAGATCTATCAACAACATCATCATAATCCTCAAACTCTTTACACATAGCTTCAATTTCATAAGCACCCATAAAAGCAACAAATTCTTCTATTTGTTCCACATCATAGTAATCATATATACCTTTAGCATAAGAAGCTAAGGTTTTATTATCATTAAATTTGCATGAAAAGGGAAGGTGTGGAGCATTCATCCTAGAGCAACAAGTATAATCATATTCCACGCATAGTTTCCAAGCATACCACTTCAATATATGAATTTGATCCCATAATAGTTTCCCTTTTTGTGTTAAGCGATAATCCCTAAAGTATTCACGTTGATCCAACGTTACTCCCATTACATAATTGAATGGGGTTTTCTCAGGATTATTAAAGTAGTACATAATATCTCTCACATAACCAACATCGAGGGTTTTAGGAGGTTCCCCATCTCCATGAGTAGCAAGTACACCTAATTTTTTTGGTATATCGTGTTCCATATCCATAACTAAAGATAGAGAACAACTTAGAACAGCAAATAAAAATTACTTAGTGATAAAGCAAACTAGCACACACGAGAATATTCACCCCACACTATTGCTCCCCGGCAACGGCGCCAGAAAAAGGTCTTGATAACCCACAAGTATAGGGGATAGTTGTAGCCACTTTCGATAAGTAAGAGTGTCGAACCCAACGAGGAGCTAAAGGTAGAATAACTATTCCCTCAAGTTCTACCGACCACCGATACAACTCTACGCACGCTTGACGTTCGCTTTACCTAGAACAAGTATGAAACTAGAAGTACTTTATAGGTGTGATAGGCTAGGTTTGCAAGACAATAAAGAGCACATAACTAAAAAGTAGGGGCTGTTTAGATAAATACACAACTAAAGTAAGTATTAGTAAAGAGCTTTAGTCAACAAGAAAGTTATTTGTCCCTAGGCAATCGATAACTAGACCGGTAATCATTATTGCAATTTTATTTGAGGGAGAGGCATAAGCTAACATACTTTCTCTACTTGGATCATATGCACTTATGATTGGAACTCTAGCAAGCATCCGCAACTACTAAAGATTCATTAAGTTAAAACCCAACCATAGCATTAAAGTATCAAGTCCCCTTTATCCCATACGCAAACAACCTACTTACTCGGTGCAGGCTTCATCACTCACGCCACCCACCATAAGCAAATCATAAACATATTGCAAACCCTACAGCGGGAATCCCTCACGCTTGCACGACACGGAGAGCACCATAGGACAACACCAGTAATAAAACATACAACTCAAACCAATCACGATCATCAAATAGCCATTAGGACAAAACAGATCTACTCAAACATCATAGGATAGCCATACATCATTGGGAAATAATATATAGCGTTGAGCACCATGTTTAAGTAGAGATTACAACGGGTAAGAGAGAGATTACATCGCTGCATAGAGAAGGGGGAAGGTGATGGAGATGTTGGTGAAGATGACAGCGGTGTTGGTGAAGATCGCGGTGATGATAATGGCCCCCGGCAGCGTTCTGGCGCCACCGGAAGCAAGGGGGAGAGGGCCCCCCTTCTTCTTCTTCTTCCTTGACCTCCTCCCTAGATGGGAGAAGGGTTTCCCCTCTGGTCCTTGGCTCCCATGGCTTCGGAGGGGCGAGATGAAGGAAATATGCCCTAGAGGCAATAATAAAGTTGTTATTCATTTCCTTATTTCATGATAAATGTTTATTATTCATGCTAGAATTGTATTAACCGGAAACATAATACATGTGTGAATACATAGACAAACATAGTGTCACTAGTATGCCTCTACTTGACTAGCTCGTTTATCAAAGATGGTTATGTTTCCTAACCATGGACAAAAGAGTTGTCATTTGATCAACGGGATCACATCATTAGGAGAATGATGTGATTGACTTGACCCATTCCGTTAGCTTAGCACTTGATCGTTTAGTATGTTGCTATTGCTTTCTTCATGACTTATACATGTTCCTATGACTATGAGATTATGCAACTCGCGTTTACCGGAGGAACACTTTGTGTGCTACCAAACGTCACAACGTAACTAGGTGATTATAAAGGAGCTCTACAGGTGTCTCCGAAGGTACATGTTGGGTTGGCGTATATCGAGATTAGGATTTGTCACTCCGATTGTCGGAGAGGTATCTCTGGGCCCTTTCGGTAATGCACATCACTGTAAGCCTTGCAAGCAATGTAGCTAATGAGTTAGTTACGGAATGATGCATTACGTAACGAGTAAAGAGACTTGCCGGTAACGAGATTGAACTAGGTATTGGATACCGACGATTGAGTCTCGGGCAAGTAACATACCGATGACAAAGGGAACAATGTATGTTGTTATGCGGTTTGACCGATAAAGATCTTCGTAGAATATGTAGGAGCCAATATGAGCATCCAGGTTCCGCTATTGGTTATTGACCGAGAATATTTCTAGGTCATGTCTACATAGTTCTCGAACCCGTAGGGTCCGCACGCTTAAGGTTTTGATGACAGTTATATTATGAGTTTATGGGTTTTGATGTACCGAAGGAGTTCGGAGTCCCGGATGAGATTGGGGACATGACGATGAGTCTCGAAATGGTTGAGACGTAAAGATCGATATATTGGACGACTATATTCGGAGTTCGGAAAGGTTCCGAGTGATTCGGGTATTTTTCGGAGTACCGGAGAGTTACGGGAATTCGCCGGGGAGTATATGGGCCTTATTGGGCCATACGGGGCGCAGCCCCCTTTTTCTTCTTCCTCTCCCCCTCTTTCCCCTTCTCCTACTCCAACAAGGGAGGTGGAATCCTACTAGGACTAGGGAGTCCTAGTAGGACTCCACACTTGGCGCGCCCCCTCCTAGGGCCGGCCTCCTCCCCTTGCTCCTTTATATCTGAGGGGGGGGCACCCCATGACACACAAGTTGATCTACGGATCGTTCCTTAGCCATGTGCGGTGCCCCTCCACCATATTCCACCTCGGTCATATCGTCATGAGTTTAGGCGAAGCCCACGCCGTAGAGCATCATCATCGTCACCATGCCGTCATCTCGTGTAACTCATCCCGACACTTTCTTTGGATCGGAGTCCGGGATCGCCATCGAGCTGAACGTGTGCTGAACTCGGAGGTGCCGTACGTTCGGTACTTGGATCGGTCGGATCGTGAAGACGTATGACTACATCAACCGCGTTGTCATAACGCTTCCGCTTACTGTCTACGAGGGTACATGGACAACACTCTCCCCTCTCGTTGCTATGCCATCACCATGATCTTGCGTGTGCGCAGGATTTTAATTTTTGAAATTACTACGTTCCCCAACAGTGGCATCCGAGCCTGGTTTTATGCGTAGATGTCATATGCACGAGTAGAACACAAGTGAGTTGTGGGCGATACAAGTCATACTGCTTACCAGCATGTCATACTTTGGTTCGGCGGTATTGTGAGATGAAGCAGCCCGAACCAACATTACGTGTATGCTTACGCGAGACTGGTTTCACCGTTACGAGCACTCGTGCTTAAAGGTGGCTGGCGGGTGTCTGTCTCTCTCACTTTAGCTGAATCGAGTGTGGCTACGCCCGGTCCTTGCGAAGGTTAAAACAACACTAACTTGACGAACTATCGTTGTGGTTTTGATGCGTAGGTAAGAACGATTCTTGCTCAGCCCGTAGCAGGCACGTAAAATTTGCAACACAAAGTAGAGGACGCCTAACTTGTTTTTGCAGGGCATGTTGTGATGTGATATGGTCAAGACGTGATGCTATATTTTATTGTATGAGATGATCATGTTTTGTTGAAGTTATCGGCAACTGGCAGAAGCCCTATGGTTGTCTCTTTGTTGCATAAGATGCAAGTGCCAAATAATTGCTTTACTTTATTGCTATGCGATAGCAATAGTTGCAAGAGCAATAGTTGGCGAGACGACCATGTGACGACACATTGATATAGATCAAGATGATGAAGATCATGGTGTCGTGCTGGTAATGATAGAGATCATAACAGTACTTTGGCGATGGAGATCAAAGGCGCAAGATGATCATGGCCATATCATGTCACATATTTTGATTGCATATGATGTTTATCTATTATACATCTTATTCTGTTTTGTTTGACGGTAGCATTTTAAGATGATCTCTCACTAAAAATTATGAAGAAGTGTTCTCCCTGAGTATGCACCATTACGAAAGTTCTTCGTGCTGAGACACCACGTGATGATCGGGTGTGATAGGCTCTACGTTCAAATACAATGGGTGCAAAACAGTTGCACACGCGGAATACTCAAGGTTAAACTTGACGAGCCTAGCATATAATAGATATGGCCTCGGAACACGGAGACCGAAAGGTCGGCGTGAATCATATAGTAGATATGATCAACATAGTGATGTTCACCATTGAAAACTACTCCATCTCACGTGATGATCGGACATGGTTTAGTTGATTTGGATCACGTGAGATGATGCGGATTATGTTGTCTAGAGAGATGTCTGTCTAAGTGGGAGTTCTTAAGTAATATGATTAATTGAACTTAAATTTATCATGAACTTAGTCCTGGTAGTATTTTGCAAATTATGTTGTAGATCAATAGCTTGCGTTGTTGCTTTCGTATGTTTATTTTGATATGTTCCTAGAGAAAATTGTGTTGAAAGATGTTAGTAGCAATGATGCGGATTGGATCCGTGATCTGAGGTTTATCCTCATTGCTGCACAGGAAAATTATGTCCTTGATGCACCGCTAGGTGACGGACCTACTGCAGGAGCATATGCAGATGTTGTGAATGTTTGGCTAGCTCAATATAATGACTACTTGATAGTTTAGTGCACCATGCTTAAACGGCTTAGAATCGGGACTTCAAAGACGTTTTGAACATCATGGACCATATGAGATGTTCCAGAGTTGAAGTTAATATTTCAAGCAAATACCGAGTTGAGAGATATGAAGTCTTCAACAAGTTCTACTGACTAAAAGATGGAGGAGAATCGCTCAACTAGTGAGCAAGTGCTTAGATTGTGCGAGTACTACAATCGCTTGAATCAAGTGGGAGTTAATCTTCCAGATAAGATAGTGATTGACAGAGTTCTCTAGTCACCATCACCAAGTTAGTGGAACTTCGTGATGAACTATAATGCAAGGATGACGAAAACGATTCCCAAGCTCTTCGTGATGTTGAAATCGATGAAGGTAGAAATCAAGAAAGAGCATCAAGTGTTGATGATTGACAAGACCACTAGTTTCAAGAAAAGGGCAAAGGGAAAGAAAGGGAAACTTCAAGTAGAATGGCAAACAAGTTGTCACTCCCGTGAAGAAGACCAAAGCTGGACCAAAGCACTAAACCGAGTGCTTACACCGCAAAGGAAATGGTCCTTTGGAAGCGGAAATGCCCTAAATATTTGGTGGATAAGAAGGATGGCAAAGTGAACAAGGGTATATTTGATATATAGGTTATTGATGTGTACCGACTAGTGTTTATAGTAGCCCCGAGTATTTGATACTTGTTAGGTTGCTAAGATTAGTAACTCAAACAGGAGTTCTGAATAAGCAGAGACTAGTTGAAGGGAAGTGACGATGAGTGTTGGAAGTAGTTCCAAGATTGATATGATCATCATCGCACACTCCCTATACTTTCGGGATTAGTGTTAAACCTAAATAAATGTTATTTGGCGTTTGCGTTGAGCATGAATATGATTTGATCATGTTTATTGCAATACGGTTATTCATTTAAAGTCGAGAATAATTGTTGTTACATTTACATGAATAAAACCTTCAAATGGTCATACACCCAATGAAAATAGTTTGTTGGATGTCGATCGTAGTGATACACATATTCATAATATTGATGCGAAAAGATGCAAAGTTAATAATGATAGTGCAACTTATTTGTGGCACTGCCGTTTGGGTCATATTGGTGTAAAGCGCATGAAGAAACTCCATAAAGATGGATTTTCGGAATCACTTGGTTATGAATCATTTGATGCTTGCGAACCGTGCCTTTTGGGCAAGATGACTAAAACTCCGTTCTCCGGAACAATGGAGCAAGCTACTGACTTATTAGAAATAATACATACCGATGTATGCGATCCAATGAGTGTTGATGCTCATGGCAAGTATCGTTATTTTTTGACCTTCACAAGATGATTTGAGCAGATATGGGTATATCTACTTGACAAAACATAAGTCTGAGATAGTTGAAAGGTTCAAAGAATTTCAGAGTGAAGTGGAAAAATCATCGTAACAAGAAAATAAAGTTTCTGCGATCTGATCGCGGAGACGAATATTTGAGTTACGAGTTTGGTCTTCAATTAAAACAATATGGAATAGTTTCACAGCTCACGCCACCTGGAACGCCACAACGTTATGGTGTGTCCGAACATCGTAACCGCACTTTATTGGATATCGTGCGATCTATGATGTCTCTTACTAATTTACCACTATTGTTTTGGGGTTATGCATTAGAGACAGCTACATTCACGTTAAAAGGGCACCATCTAAATCCGTTGAGACGACACCATATGAACTGTGGTTTAGCAAGAAACCCAAGTTGTCGTTTCTTAAAGTTTGGGACTGGAGACATGTCTTTGACTCGGATGATGGAGATTGCCACCAAGTACGCTAACGGCAAAGAGGAAGACTGACTCAGGAGTGGCAAGCACAAAACAGTCGCCCAGGACACCGGAGGAGGAAATTCCAGTTGGAAGCAGAAGCGAAAGGCTGAGGCAGCAGGTCCTGCCGAGGCAGCGGTGTTGAATCAAGGAAAGTTCAAAGGGAAACCCAAAGGGCCTTGGACCCCCAAGAAAGTGAAGGACCAGGAAGGAAATGATATGATGGATTTACCGTGTCATATTCACACCAAGAAGGATGAGGAGGGGAACCTGATTCTCCCCAAGCATACCACTCGACAATGTCGACTCCTAATCCAGAACTTCTGAGAGAGTAAACCCAATGATAAGGACAAAGAGTCTGAGAAGGAAGAAGTAGATAAGGATGATGATGGTGGTTATCCCAATGTCAATGCCACCTTGGTGGTTTTTGCCGATATCGAGAGCAAAAGTCGACTGAAGGTCATTAACAGAGAGGTAAACATGGTTGCTCCGGCAACACCAAGGTATCTGAAGTGGTCAAAAAACCCCATTACATTCAACCAGACTGACTACCCGGCACGCGTAGCTACCCCTAGGCGGCAAGCGTTGGTGGTCAACCCAGTCGTGGGAGGCACCCGACTGACTAAGGTCCTGATGGATGGTGGAAGCGACCTGAATATTCTGTAAGCTGAGGCCCTCAAGGGGATGGGCATTCCGATGTCCAAACTCAGCGAGAGCAACATGCGGTTCCATGGAATCATCCCAAGAAAGAAAGCCGAATCACTCGGCCAGATCACTCTCGACGTGGTTTTCAGCGATGAGAAGAATTTCCGCAAGGAGAAGTTGACGTTTGAGGTTGTGGATTTCCAGAGTGCATATCATGCCATTCTGGGCAGACCTGCTTATGCTAGCTTTATGGCTCGACCGTGCTATGTATACCTCAAGATGAAGATGCCTGGCCCCAGAGGCGTAATAGTGGTTTCCGGTAACCGTCAGAAAGCAGAAGATTGTCTTCAAGATGGGGCGAAGATAGCAGACGAGCAGATGGCAGCAATAGATTTTCAAGAGTACCCGAAGACTGCAGATCCGAGTGATTTGCTGCGTGCTAAGAGGCCTGCCTCGGAGTCTGCATTTCAGTCGGCCGGCGAGACCAAGCCAGTCCATGTTCACCCGACCGACCCAAATGCTGCTCCGACCCGTATCTCATCAACACTTGACAGCAAATAGGAAGAAGCGCTCATCCAGTTCCTCCGTGAGAACTAGGACATCTTTGCATGGAAGCCATCCGAATGCCAGGTGTACCCAGGGAGCTGGCTGAGCACCGTTTGCGAGTCGACTCGAAAGTAAAACCTGTTAAAGAGCATCTCCATTGATCCGCCACGGAGAAAAGAAAGGCCATTGGTGAGGAGGTGGCTCGGCTCCTGGCTGCTGAGTTCATCCGTGAGATATACCACTCCGAGTGGCTTGCCAATGTTGTTATGGTTCCCAAGAAAGACAAATCACTCTGAATATTTATTGACTTCAAACACATCAATCGGGTCTGACTGAAAGATCACTTTCCTCTGCCCCGCATCGACCAGATAGTCGACTCAACTGCGGGATGTGAGCGACTGTCCTTCCTAGACGCCTATTCCGGGTACCATCAGATCCGACTGTATGGACCCGATGAGATAAAGACGGCTTTCATCACCTCGTTCGGGTGTTTTTGCTATGTTACTATGCCCTTTGGCCTCAAGAATGCTGGCGCCACATTCACGCGCATGATTCAGAAGTGCTTGCTCACTCAAATTAGTCGGAATGTGGAAGGATATATGGATGACATAGTGGTTAAGTCACGCAAAGGTTCCGACCTGCTGGCTGACCTTGCTGAAACATTTGCCAACCTAAGAAGGTATGATATCAAGCTCAATCCATCAAAGTTCGGAGTCCCAGGTGGAAAGTTACTCGGTTTTCTCATTTCCGAACAAGGAATCGACGCAAACCCAGAGAAGATTGGCACAATCCTCTGAATGAAACGCCCGCCCAGTGTGTGTGCATGACGTTCAGAAGCTTACTGGTTGTTTGGCTGCATTGAGCCGATTCATCTCACGCCTCGGTGAAAAGGCACTACCTCTTTACCGACTGATGAAGAAATCTGACAAGTTTGAGTGAAACGACGAAGCTGAAGCAGCGTTTGAGGAGATCAAAGCCCTGCTTTCCACCCTGCCGGTGGTTGCTGCTCCGGTTAGCAAGGAGCCTCTGCTACTTTACATCGCAGCCGGGAAAAGTTGTTAGCACAGTGCTCACAGTCAAGCGGGAAGAAGAAGGCAAGGCCTTCAAAGTTCAGCGCCCCGTGTATTACATTTCAGAAGTCTTAACCCCATCCAAGCAGAGATATCCTCACTATCAGAAGCTTATTTATAGGATTTACCTGACCGCGAAGAAGGTTGCACATTATTTCTCTAATCACTCAATTTCAGTCGTCAGTGATGCTCCTTTGTCAGAGATTCTGAATAACAGAGATGCAACTGGTCGAGTGGCAAAGTGGGCGATTGAACTTCTTACTTTGGATATCAAATTTGAGGCAA
Source organism: Aegilops speltoides (assembly GCA_021437245.1). Taxonomy (NCBI): domain Eukaryota; kingdom Viridiplantae; phylum Streptophyta; class Magnoliopsida; order Poales; family Poaceae; genus Aegilops; species Aegilops speltoides. The sequence continues at coordinate 133,357,138 of CM038142.1, read as the reverse complement.
AGAAGGCCATTAAGTCTCAAGCAATTGCAGATTTCCTCGCAGAGTGGACAGAACAACAACAACCGATTCAAATTCAGTCAAAACATTGGACCATGTTTTTTGATGGATCCAAGATGTTAAATGGCTCTGGTGCAAGAGTGGTCTTGGTGTCCCCACGAGGAGATAGGCTAATCTATGTCCTCCAAATTCACTTTGATTCTTCGAACAATGAAGCTGAGTACGAGGCACTATTGTATGGGTTGCGTATGGCCATTTCACTCAGCGTCCGTCGCTTGATGGTTTATGGCAACTCAGACTTAGTGGTCAACCAAGTAATGAAAGAATGGGACGTCAGGAGTCCCGCCATGACAGGTTATTGCAATGCAATGAGAAAGCTGGAGAAGAAATTCGAGGGTTTAGAGCTCCACCACATACCACGAATCAAGAATCAAGCTGCTGATGACCTGGCGAAGATAGGTTCTACTCGGAAGCCTATTCCCAGCAATGTGTTCTTGGAGCATCTCCATACCCCTTCAGTAAGGGAAGATCCCTTCAAGGAAGAGCCCCCGCAACCAATAAGTTCAACCAACCCGACTGAGATCGAGGTTCCAGCCGTGGTCGACTTGATCATGGAAGTCTTGGCAGTCACCTCGATTGGACAGCACCGTACATTGTGTACATTCTCAGAAACGAGCTCCCAGAGGATGAAGATGAGGCTCGCTAGATAGTCCGTCAATCGAAAGCTTTCACCGTGATGAAAGGGCAGCTTTACAGAGAAAGTGTCATAGGAGTGGCCCAACGCTACATCACCCCGGAAGAAGGTCAAATGATCCTAAATGATATCCACTCGGGGACCTGTGGTCACCATGCGTCCTCTCGGACCATCATGGCCAAAGCATACCGAGCAGTATTCTATTGCCCTCGAGCAAACAAGATGGCGAAAGATATAGTGGACAAGTGCGCAGGTTGCCAGTTCTACTCCAACATGTCCCACAAGCCTGCATCTGCCCTGAAGACTATTCCACTCGTCTGGCCATTTGTAGTCTGTGGATTGGATATGGTTGGACCCTTTAAGACTGGCGTGAGTGGTTTCACCCATTTGCTCGTAGCAGTCAACAAGTTCACCAAGTGGATCGAAGCCAAGCCCATCAAAAACCTTGGAGCAGGCACTGCCGTCAGTTTCATCAGAGTTGATATTCAAATATGGAGTTCCTCACAGCATCATCACAGATAACAGCTCCAACTTTGATTCTGATGAGTTCAAGGTGTTCTGCGCACCCCAAGGCACTCTGGTCAACTATGCATCTGTCGCGCACCCGCAGTCGAATGGACAGGGTGAAAGGGCGAATGGTTTGATCCTTCAGGGGTTATAGCCTCGACTGATGCGTGATCTTAAGCATGCTGCTAGAGCTTGGGTGGCTGAATTTCCATCAGTCCTATGGGGGCTGAGAACAACACCCAACCGGTCGACTGATCGAACCCCTTTCTTCCTGGTGTACGGCGCTGAGGCTGTGCTTCCGAGTGACTTGCTGCACAATGCTCCTCGAGTTGAACTATTCTCAGAAGCCGAAGCAGAGCAAGCACGCGAAGACGCAGTCAATCTCCTGGAGAAAGAGCACGAGATGGCTTTGGTTCAGTCGACCATCTATCAGCAAGATTTGCGTCGATTCCATGCTCACAATGTCAGAGGTCGAGCATTTTAGGAAGGAGACCTTGTGCTTCGAGTGGTTCAGAAACGACCTCACAAGCTCACTCCGGCCTGGGAAGGTCCCTTCATCATCACCAAGGTGCTTCACAATGGAGCGTACCATATCTACAATGTAGCCAAGAAAATGGACAAGCGACGTGCATGGAACGCAGAGATGCTTCGTCCTTTCTATACCTAAAGTCACTCGACCCGACGAGTTGTAATAAAAGCACTTCAGTTTGTTTTCCAGAGACAAGATTTTTATGGTATCTTAGTGATTGGTTCCTCATAATCACTTGTGTCCAAATCCCCTAGTGGGTGGCTTAGCCGTGAACCTGATTTGCCTAAGTTAAAGACATTTCCGAGTGGAGAGCAATCCTCCCACTCGGGGGCTTAGCTGCGACCCTGTAATCGCCTAAGTTAAAAACATTTCCGAGTGGAGAGCAATCCTCCCACTCGGGAGCTTAGCTGCGACCCCGTAATCGCCTAAGTAAAAACATTTCCGAGTGGAGAGCAATCCTCCCACTCGGGGGCTTAGCTGCGACCCCGTAATCGCCTAAGTTAAAAACATTCCGAGTGGAGAGCAATCCTCCCACTCGGGGGCTTAGCTGCGACCCCGTAATCGCCTAAGTTAAAAACATTCCGAGGGGAGAGCAATCCTCCCACTCAGAGGCTTAGCTGCGACCCCGTAATCGCCTAAGTTAAAAACATTCCGAGCGGAGAGCAATCCTCCCACTCGGGGGCTTAGCTGCGACCCCGGAATCGCCTAAGTTAAAAACATTTCGAGGGAGAGAAATCCTCCCACTCAGGGGCTTAGCTGCGACCCTGTAATCGCCTAAGTTAAAAACATTCTGAGTGGAGAGAAATCCTCCCACTCGGAGGCTTAGCTGCGACCCCGTAATCGCCTAAGTTAAAAACATTACGAGTGGAGAGCAATCCTCCCACTTGAAGGCTTAGCTGTGACCCCGTAATCGCCCTAAGTTAAAAACATTCCGAGTGGAGAGCAGTCCTCCTACTCGGGGGCTTAGCTGCGACCCCATAATCGCCTAAGTTAATAACATTCCGAGTGGAGAGCACTCCTCCCAGTCGGAGGCTTAGCCGCGACCCCATAATCGCCTAAGTTAAAAAACATTCCGAGTGGAGACCAACCCTCCCACTCGGAGGCTTAGCCGCGACCCCGTAATCGCCTAAGTCACAAACATCCTTTGAGCCATGCCACAAATACAACGTACGCTCCATCCTTATCTGCAAGGACGACGAGGTGTCGATTGAACACCGCATCTGAGCTACGCCACAAATACAACTTACGCTCCATCCTTATCCATAAGGATGACGAGGTGTCGATTGAACACCGTGTCTGAGCTACGCCACAAGTACAATGTACCAGCCCGATCCGCAAGGATGACGAGGTGTCGACTGAACACCACATCTGAGCTGCGTCACAAGTACAATGTACACTCCACTCGACAAAAGGTGAAAAGATCAAGTTCACATGAGATTGAAAGACAATCGGAAATAGTTCAAATCCAGAACAAAAGCCATGATATTCGAAGAAATTCAAGTTCAGATAAATCCCGCAAAAGTTTGGGACCGCAGCTGGCAGAAGTACTCAGCCACCAAGCCTGAAAGAGTTTAGCAATTACATAATCTCTCGGCATTCCGAGGCAAATAAAGGTGGGGCATAATGTTTTGATCACTCATCAGGAGAAGGACTTGCTGGATCGCAGAAACTGTCAAGGTCAATGTTGTCTGTGATGCGAGTGGCAGCGTCAGGGAAAGTGTCCATGAAGGAGTAGAAAGTGTGCTTTTGGTGTTCATAACCTTGAGTTCTGCCAGCTTGTCTTCTCTGGCATCCTTGCAGTGCACTCGGACCAATGACAGGGCGACGTCAGCGTCGCAGCGAGCAGATGATTTCTTCCATTCTTGCACTTGGTCAGGTATTTGATTCAGTTGAGCCATCAGAGACTCGAGATCCTGGGAGAGCTCCGCCTGAGGCCAGAGTTCAGCATCAACCCGAGTCATCGCCGCCTTCAGTCGAGCAAGATAAGCAACAGCGTTGTCCATGCGTGACTCCAACCGTAGCACGTTCATTGCAACATCATCTTTGACGGGGCAATTAATGGGGTCGAGACCCGTCTCGACCCGCCCGGTCTCTGCTTCAAAGTCTTGAAAAAGTTCTGCACAGTTGAAAAAAACCTAGTGAGTTGACAGTTTGACAAGACATGTCAGTCAACAGCAACAAATCAGTCGAACAAGAATACCTTCAAGCTTCAAGACCAGCTTTGCAGCGAGCTGTCCTAGATAAGGCTCTAGCTCACCCTTCTTGGCCTTGAGGTTTCCAACTTCGTCGGTCAAGCTGTCCTTGTCTTTCCTCAGTTGCTCGACCTCCCGATTGGCCTCAGAGACAACGGTCTTCAGCTTAGAGTTCTCCTCTTCTAACTTGCTGACTGAGGCCAGCTTCTTGTCCGCAAGCGCTATTTTCTCTCGCGCCTCCTTCTGGGCCACAAGATCCTGATCCCTCTACTCCAGAGCCTGCTTCATTTTCTCTAAAGAAATAACATTCTTCAGACGAGCTTGAAGTTGACGGTTTTCACTACACACATCTGTTCGAGTGAAATCACCCGGTTCAAAGAGACTGAAAGAAAAAACATGGGGAAGAGCGAGTCTCGAAATGGACAATCGACGAGTGGTTACCTCCCATGATAGCTGCTTCATCCTGAACAGTCTTGAGGTTCTTCTTGGCCAGTTCCAAGTCAAGGTTGAGGCTGATTTGCTTCTTGTTCAGTTCAGAAAGTTGAGCCCCAAGATCACAAGACCTCTACAGTCAGCAAATAAGATATGTCAGTCAACAGAAACAAAGGGTAATCACAGTGAAAGTTGCTCTAAGACTACCGCCGAATCAAACATTCAACAATAGTCTCAGGGACTACACCCAGTGGGTGCACTTAGCGTGGCCCCACTGGTTTGGTTTTACACACGACATGGTCTGCCCAGCATGAGTAAAAAAAAGAGATTCTCAGACCCCAGCCGACTACCAACAGTCGACTGCGATCTCGGGGACTACACCAAGTGGGTGCACTCTGCGTGCCCCCACTGGTTTGGAAAAACACTCGACTTAACCTAAGTCGACTCAAGTGGAATACCTATACAGCTCTAAGACAGAAACACCACAGTGAGTTATTGGATGTGAAACACAGACCCATGATAAATGAACACAATAGGTTCCAAAGCTCATATGGGCAGCAAAGCAACATCGACAATTATCATTATTCAAGAGACCAGTCGGGAATCAACTAACCTTGACGTTGGTTTGCAGAGCGGTGCTGGCATTGTAAGCCACCTGACTGGCCTCATGCACCACCTTCATCTGCTCCATCATGAGATTTACCTAGAGAAGAGCCTCCCTGGAAGCACTCGGTGAGTCATCTGGAGTCTGGTACGCAGTGAAGAGCGATGATGGCAAGGCAGTCGAAGAAGCCACTGGGTCAGATGCATGGAGTTGTACTGGAGCGGCAGAGGCCTGAGCTGTCGACCCCGATGGACGATCAGTCGATAGCGGATTGGCGAAAGTGACATTGGTCCGAGCCGGCTCTCCGGATCGCTCGACCACTGTCTCAAGCACCAGTGTCGACTGAGGGACTTGAACCTCGGGCGCTTTCCCGCTTGATGCCCTGCCCCTCCTCCTCCTCTCCCTCAGTGGCACTTCCTCTTCTTCGTCATCCGGAAGCACGACAACATCCCGTGGAGCCGCAACAAAAAGAAACCTCAGAAGTTCAACCGGCCGACAGTTCAATCGACAGAATAAATGCGAGTCGAGTGGTCTTACTAGCTTTGGAGGTGGCCGCGTCATTGCTACATCTTGAGCTTGCGTTGGTTTTACTTGAAGAGGAAAGGGTGATGCAGCAAAGTAGCGTAAGTATTTCCCTCAGTTTTTGAGAACCAAGGTATCAATCCAGTAGGAGGCTCCTCAGAAGTCCCACGCACCTACACAAACAAACAAAGAACTCGCAACCAACACAATAAAGGGGTTGTCAATCCCTTCACGGCCACTTGCGAAAGTGAGATCTTATAGAGATAGTATGATAAGATAAATATATTTTTAGTATTTTATAATATACATTGGAAAAGTAAAGATGCAAATAAAAGTACATTGAAAGCTTATATGATAAAAGATAGACCCGGGGGCCATAGGTTTCACTAGTGGCTTCTCTCAAGATAGCATAAGTATTACGGTGGGTGAACAAATTACTGTTGAGCAATTGATAGAAAAGCGAATAATTATGAGATTATCTAGGCATGATCATGTATATAGGCATCACGTCCGTGACAAGTAGACTGACTCCTGCCTGCATCTACTACCATTACTCCACACATCGACCGCTATCCAGCATGCATCTAGAGTATTAAGTTCATAACAACAGAGTAATGCATTAAGAAAGATGACATGATGTAGAGGGATAAAATCAAGCAATATGATATAAACCCCATCTTTTTATCCTCGATGGCAACAATACAATACGTGCCTTACAACCCCTGCTGTCACTGGGCAAGGACACCGCAAGATTGAACCCAAAGCTAAGCACTTCTCCCATGGCAAGAAAGATCAATCTAGTAGGCCAAACCAAACTGATAATTCGAAGAGACTTGCCAAGATAACTCAATCACACATAAAAGAATTCAGAGGAGATTCAAATATTTCTCATAGATAAACTTGATCATAAACCCACAATTCATCGGATCTCGACAAACACACCGCAAAAGGAGTTACATCAAATAGATCTCCACAAGAGAGGGGGAGAACATGGTATTGAGATCCAAAAAGAGAGAAGAAGCCATCTAGCTAATAACTATGGACTCGAAGGTCTCTGGTAAACTACTCACAACTCATCGGAGGGGCTATGGTGTTGATGTAGAAGCCCTCCATGGTCGATTCCCCCTCCGGCGGAGCGCCGACGAAGGCTCCAAGATGGGATCTCGCGGATACAGAAAGTTACAGCAGTGGAAATTGTTTGTCGTTGGCTCCCTGGATGTTTTCGGGGTACATGGGTATATATAGGAGGAAGAAGTACGTCGGTGGCCGCCCGAGGGGCCCACGACACAGGGGGCGCGCCCAAAGGTGGTGGGCGCGCCCTCCTATCTCCTAGCCGCCTCGATCGCTTCTTGACTTGCATTCCAAGTCCTCTCGATCACGTTCGTTCCAAAAATCACGCTCCCGAAGGTTTCATTCCGTGTGGACTCCGTTTGATATTCCTTTTCTTCGAAATACTGAAATAGGCAAAAAAACAACAATACGGGTTGGGCCTCCGGTTAGTAGGTTAGTCCCAAAAATGATATAAATGTGTAAAATAAAGCCCGTAAACATCCAAAAGTGGTAATATAATAGCATGGAACAATAAAAAATTATAGATACGTTGGAGATGTATCAAGCATCCCCAAGCTTAATTCGTGCTCGTCCTCGAGTAGGTAAATGATAAAAACAGAATTTTTGATGTGGAATGCTACCTAGCATAATTCTCAATGTAATTTTCTTTATTGTGGCATGAATGTTCAGATCCAAACGATTCAAAATAAAAGTTCATATTGACATAAGAAATAGTAATACTTCAAGCATACTAATCAAAGCAATCATGTCTTCTCAAAATAACATGTCTAAAGAAAGTTCATCCCTACAAAATCATATAGTTAGGCTATGCTTCATTTTCGTCACACAAAAATGTTCCCAAATTATACATCCCCCGTTGACAAGCCAAGCAATTGTTTCGTACTTAAATATTCTCAAACTTTTTCAACTTTCACGCAATACATGAGCGTGAGCCATGGATATAGCACTATGGGTGGAATATAATATGGTGATGGGGATTGTGTGGAGAAGACAAAAAAGGAGAAAGTCTCACATTGACGAGGATAATCAACGGGCTATGGAGATGACCATCAATTGATGTCAACATGAGGAGTAGGGATTGCCATGCAACAGATGCACTAGAGCTATAAATGAATGAAAGCTCAACAAAAGAAAACTAGTGGGTGTGCATCGAACTTGCTTGCTCACGAAGACCTAGGGCATTTGAGGAAGCCCATCGTAGGAATATACAAGCCAAGTTCTATAATGAAAAATTCCCACTAGTATATGAAAGTGACAACATATGAGACTCACTATATGAAGAACATGGTGCTACTTTGAAGCACAATAAATGAGACTCGCTATATGAAGGACATGGTGCTACTTTGAAGCACAAGTGTGGAAAAAGAGATAGTAACATTGCCCCTTTTTATTTATTTTCTTTTTTTCTTTTTCTTTTTTTTCTTTGGCCTTTCTTTTTTTCTTTTGGCCTTTTTTTCTTTTTCTTTTTTTCTCTTTTTCTTTCCTTTTTCTTTTTGGGCAATGCTCTAGTAATGATGATCATCACACTTTTATTGATTACAACACATGAATTACAACTCGAAACTAGAACAAGATATGACTCTATATGAATGCCTCCGGCAGTGTACCGGGATGGTGCAATGAATCAAGAGTGACATGTATGAAAAATTATGCATGGTGGCTTTGCCACAAATACGATGTCAACTACATGATCATGCAATGGCAATATGACAAAAGTAATGTATGTCATGATGATAAACGGAACGGTGGAAAGTTGCATGGCAATATATCTCGGAATGGCTATGGAAATGCCATAATAGGTAGGTATGGTGGCTGTTTTGAGGAAGATATAAAGAGGTTTATGTGTGATAGAGCGTATCGTATCACGGGGTTTGGATGCACCGTGAAGTTTGCACCAACTCTCAAGGTGAGAAAGGGCAATGCACGGTACCGAAGAGGCTAGCAATGGTGGAAAGGTAAAAGTGCGTATAATCCATGGACTCAACATTAGTCAAAAGAACTCATATACTTATTGCAAAAATTTAGAGGTCATCAAAAACCAAGCACTGCGCGCATGCTCCTAGAGGGATAGATTGGTAGGAAAAGACCATCGCTCGTCCCCGACCGCCACTCATAAGGATGCACAATCCAAGTACACTTCATGTTTCAAATTTGTTACACAACTTTAACCATACGTGCATGCTACGGGACTTACTAACTTCAACACAAGCATTCTTTAAATTCATAATCACCCAACTAGCATGACTTTAATATCACTACCTCCATAACTCAAAACAATTATCAAGTATCAAATTGATCATAGCATCCAATTCACTTCCTATGATAGTTTTTATTATACCCAACTTGGATGCCTACCATTCTAGGACCAATTTTATAACCATATCAAATACCATGCTGTTCTAAGAGACTATAAAAATAATATAAGTGAAGCATGAGATACTAGAAATTTCTACAAAATTAAGCCACTGCCGTGCTCTAAAAGATATAAGTGAAGCACTAGAGCAAAAACTATCTAGCTCAAAAGATATAAGTGAAGCACATAGAGTATTCTAATAAATTTCAATCAAGTGGGCTTCTCCCAAAAGGTGTTTACAACAAGGATGATTGTGGAAAACTAAAAAGAAAATACTAATATCATACACGACACTCCAAGCAAAACACATATCATGTGGCGAATAAAAATATAGCTCCAAGTAAAGTTACCAATGAACGAAGACGAAAGAGGATGCCTTCTCGGGCATCCCCAAGCAAACTTTGGATACTCTTGAATATCTTGGGGTGCCTTGGGAATCCCCAAGCTTAGGCTCTTGCCACTCCTTATTCCATAGTCCATCAAATCTTTACCCAAAACTTGAAAACTTCACAACACAAAACTCAACAGGAAATCTCATAAGCTCCGTTAGTGAAAGAAAACAAAACCACCACATAAGGTACTGTAATGAACTCATTCTTTATTTATTTTCGTGTTAAACCTACTGTATTCCAATTTCTCTATGGTTCATACCACTTAATACTAGCCATAGATGCATCAAAATAAGCAAACAACAGACGAAAAAACAGAATCTGTCAAAAACAGAACTGTCTATAGCAATCTGTAACTAACGCAAACTTCTGGAACTTTAAAAATCCTACCAAAATAGGAAGTCCTGGGAAATTTGTCTATTGATCAGCAGAAAAACTAATCAACGCAAAATCACATTTCTGTGATTTAACAAAACTAATTTTGTGCGCGCAAAGTTTCTGTTTTTCAGCAGAATCAAATTAACTATCACCATAGGTTATCCTATAGGTTCTACTTGGCACAAACACTAATTAAAACATAAAAACACATATAAACAGAAGGTAGATGCAAAAATTTATTCCTAAACATAAACAAAAACAAAAAACACAAATAAAATTGGGTTGCCTCCCAACTAGCGCTATCGTTTAACGCCCCTAGCTAGGCATAAAAGCGAAGATAGATCTAAGTAGTGCCATCTTTGGCACTCAATTCATAAGTAGCCCACATGATAGATTCATAAGGTAATTTAATTTTCTTTCTTGGAAAGTGCTCCATGCCTTTCCTTAATGGAAATTGGAATCTAATATTCCCTTCCTTCATATCAATAATCGCGCCAATCGTTCTAAGGAAAGGTCCACCAAGAAAAATAGGGCAAGAAAGATTGCAATCTATATCAAGAATGATAAAATCTACGGGCACCAAATTTATATTTGCAACAATGAGAACATCATTGATCCTTCCCATTGGCTTTTTAATGGTGGAATCCGCAAGGTGCAAATTTAAAGAGCAATCATCAAGATCATGGAAACCTAGAATATCACATAAAGTTTTCGGAATCGTGGAAATACTAGCACCCAAATCACACAAAGCAAAACACTCATGATCTTTAATTTTAATCTTTATAGTAGGTTCCCACTCATCATTAAGTTTTCTAGGCATAGAAACTTCCAAATTAAGTTTTTCATAATAAGATTGCACCAAGGCATCAACGATATGTTTGGTAAAAGCTTTATTTTGACTATAAGCATGAGGAGAATTAACAACGGATTGCAACAAGGAAATACAACCTTCTAAAGAACAATTATCATAATCAAATTCCTTGAAATCCGAGATAGTGGGTTCAATGCTATTTAAAGTCATGACCTCTCCAATCCCACTTTTACGAAATTTAGCATCAAGATCTAAAACTCCGAATTATTGGGACGCCTTCTAACTAAAGTTGACTCATCTCCAGTCCCATTATTATTAATATTCACATTGCAAAACAAAGATCTAATAGGAGGCACGTCAATAACTGTAAGATCTTCATCATTATTTTCATTGAAACTAGAAGAACACGCCTTTACAAAGCAATCTTTCTTAGCACGCAATCTAGCGGTTCTTTCCTTGCACTCATCAATGGAAATTCCCATGGCTTTGAGAGACTCATTGATATCATTCTTAGGAGGAGTAGATCTAAGTTTAAGAGAATCAACATCAAGAGAAAGTCTATCAACGTTCCTAGCCAAATCATCAACTTTGAGCAATTTTTCTTCAAACAAAGCATTAAAATTCTTTTGAGAAATCATAAATTCTTTCACACTATTCTCAAAATCAGAGGGCATCTTATTAAAATTACCATAAGAATTATTGTAGGGATTTCCATAATTATTAGAGGAATTACTAGGGAACGGTCTAGAATTAAAGCTTCCTCTATAAGCATTGTTTCCAAAACTATTCCTACCAACAAAATTCACATCCATAGATTCATTATTATTCTCAATCAAAGTAGATAAAGGCATATCATTGGGATCAACAGAGTATTTTTAGTAGCAAACAACTTCATAAGTTCATCCATCTTTCCACTTAAAACATTGATTTCTTCTATAGCATGCACTTTTTTACTAGAAGATCTTTCGGTGTGCCATTGAGAATAATTAGCCATACTATTATCAAGAAGTTTTGTAGCATCTCCTAACGTGATTTCCATAAATGTGCCTCCCGCGGCCGAATCTAAAAGATTTCTAGAAGCAAAGTTCAAACCGACATAAAATTTTTGTATGATCATCCATAAATTCAAACCATGAGTAGGGCAATTGCGAATCATCAATTTCATTCTTTCCCAAGATTGGGCAACATGCTCATGATCAAGTTGTTTAAAATTCATAATATCATTCCTAAGAGTGATAATCTTAGTGGGAGGAAAATACTTAGAGATAAAAGCATCTTTGCACTTGTTCCAAGAATCAATACTATTTTTAGGCAAAGACGAAAACCATACTTTAGCACGATCTCTAAGTGAAAACGGAAATAACTTCAATTTAACAATATCATTATCCGTATCTTTCTTATTTTGCATATCACACAAATCAACAAAGTTGTTTCGATGAGTAGCGACATCTTCACTAGGAAGGCCGGTGAATTGATCTTTCATAACAAGATTCAACAAAGCAGTATTGATTTCACAAGACTCAACATCATTAAGAGGAGCAATCAGAGTACTAAGGAAATCATTATTATTGGTATTGGAGAAATCACACAATTTGGTATTATCTTGCGCCATGGCAACAAGTAATCCAACACACAAGCAAAAAGAAAAAGGCAAGCGAAAAAGAGAGGAGAAGATTGGGAAAGAGAGGGCGAATAAAACGGCAAGGGTGAAGTGGGGGAGAGGAAAATGAGAGGCAAATGGCAAATAATCTAAATGCGAGGGAGATGAGTTTGTGATGGGTACTTGGTATGTCTTGACTTGAGCAAAGACCTCCCCGACAACAGCGCCAAAAATCCTTCTTGCTACATCTTGAGCTTGCGTTGGTTTTCCTTGAAGAGGAAAGGGTGATGCATCAAAGTAGCGTAAGTATTTCCATTAGTTTTTGAGAACCAAGGTATCAATCTAGTAGGAGGCTCCTCAGAAGTCCCACACACCTACACAAACAAACAAAGAACTCGCAACCAATGCAATAAAGGGGTTGTCAATCCCTTCATGGCCACTTGCGAAAGTGAGATCTAATAGAGATAGTATGATAAGATAAATATATTTTTGGTATTTTATAATATAGATTGGAAAAGTAAAGATGCAAATAAAAGGTGATTGAAAGCTTATATGATAAAAGATAGACCCGGGGGCCATAGGTTTCACTAGTGGCTTCTCTCAAGATAGCATAAGTATTACGGTGGGTGAACAAATTACTGTCGAGCAATTGATAGAAAAGAGAATAATTATGAGATTATCTAGGCATGATCATGTATATAGGCATCACGTCCGTGACAAGTAGACCGACTCCTGCCTGCATCTACTATTATTATACTCCACACATCGACCGCTATCCAGCATGCATCTAGAGTATTAAGTTCATAAGAACAGAGTAACACATTAAGAAAGATGACATGATGTAGAGGGATAAACCCAAGCAATATGATATAAACCCCATCTTTTTATCCTCGATGGCAACAATACAATACGTGCCTTGCAACCCTAACTGTCCTCGGGCAAGGACACCGCAAGATTGAACCCAAAGCTAAGCACTTCTCCCATGGCAAGAAAGATCAATCTAGTAGGCCAAACCAAACTGATAATTCAAAGAGACTTGCAAAGATAACTCAATCATACATAAAAGAATTCAGAGGAGATTCAAATATTTCTCATAGATAAACTTGATCATAAACCCACAATTCATCGGATCTCGACAACCACACCGCAAAAAGAGTTACATCAAATAGATCTCCACAAGAGAGGGGGAGAACATTGTATTGAGATCCAAAAAGAGAGAAGAAGCCATCTAGCTAATAACTATGGACCAGAAGGTCTGTGGTAAACTACTCACAACTCATTGGAGGGGCTATGGTGTTGATGTAGAAACCCTCCATAGTCGACTCCCCCTCCGGCGGAGCGCCGGCGAAGGCTCCAAGATGGGATCTCGCGGATACAGAAGGTTACGGCAGTGGAAATTGTTTTTCGTTGTCTCCCTAGATGTTTTCGGGGTACATGGGTATATATAGGAGGAAGAAGTACGTCGGTGGCCGCCCGAGGGGCCCACGAGACTGGGGGCGCGCCCAGAGAGGGTGGGCGTGCCCTCCTATCTCCTGACCGCCTCGATCGCTTCTTGACTTGCACTCCAAGTCCTATGGATCACGTTCGTTCCAAAAATCACGCTCCCGAAGGTTTCATTCCGTTTGGACTCCGTTTGATATTCCTTTTCTTCGAAATACTGAAATAGGCAAAAAAACAGCAATACGGGCTAGGCCTCCGGTTAGTAGGTTAGTCCCAATAATGATATAAATGTGTAAAATAAAGCCCATAAACATCCAAAGGGGGTAATATAATAGCATGGAACAATAAAAAATTATAGATATGTTGGAGACGTATCAGTCATCAGCTTCCTCGTCACCTGGGGCCTTGTCAACATCCATGTCAGTTGTGGCCGAGCCTGGGCTGGAAAAGTTTACAATCCATTCAGTCAGAATAGAAGTATCGGCCGGTGGAAGAAAACAAAGCAAGAAAGAAGACTCACCCAGAGGCAACAGGAACATCCGTCTTAATCTTGGGCAAAGTCTTCCGAGCCTTTGAGGGGACGACCTTGGGCTGCTTGGCGACCTTCTCCGTTGGCTCTGGAGTCAAAGTCCGAGTGCACTTCTGTGCTTGGGGGCTTGGAGCCACGGTCTTGCCACGCCCGCCTGCTGGATCATGGAGTAGTTTGGATCGACGCTCCGTGCGGGGTGGTGAGTCAACGATATCATCGTCGTCCGACTCGTCACTTTCCTCCTCGTCCTCTTCCTCCGGAGATTGCCAATCGCCGCTTTCCTCCGTGTTGTCCTCTCCCTCCTGGTCTTCCTCTAGAGCTTGTTCACCATTTGGCATCGAGTACATCTCAGCGTAAACCTACAAAACAAGAAGTCAAGTAAATATCAGTCGGATTGGAAGACAGTCGCAAGACGTATCCAAATACAATCGGTGGCAAAGACCGAACCTTGTCTGGCTGGTTGCTGTCGCTGAAGGGGTCGACTCTCCTGGCACCTCTGGGGTTGTCCTTGTTCCCTGTGATACTCCTCAATCAATGGGCCACTGTCTTGGCCGATACTTCCTTTGGATGAACCCGAGCGGTGTCGTTGGCTCCAGAGTACATCCACATCGAGTGGTCACGAGCTTGGAGCGGCTGGATGCATCGACTGAGAAATACCTCCAACAAATCCATGCCAGTGACACCCTGGTTAATCAACTGGACCACCCTCTCGACCAGCATGTTTGTTTCCACCCTCTACGCAGTGGTCACTTTCAAGGAGGAAGGGGTCTGGAGACGATCCAAAGTAAAAGGTGGAAGTCCAGTCGACTGACCTGGAGTCGCAATGTCCTGGCAGTAAAACCAGGTCGACTAACAGCCCCTGACCGACTCAGGAAGTGTCATGGAAGGGAAAGAACTCCTTTTCCTCTTATGGATGCCCAAACCCCCACACATTTGGATACCGTGTGTTTTCTCGTCACTCTTATTCGCTTTCTTCACCGACTGAGAACGGATTGTGAAGATGTGCTTGAAAAGACCCCAGTGCGGTCGACAACCCAGGAGATTTCCACACATGGACACAAACGCAGCAAGGTACGTGATGGTGTTGGGTGAGAAGTGATGGAGTTGGGCTTTCAAAAAGTTCAAGAAACCCCGAAAAAAGGATGCGGGGGAAGGGAGAAACCGTGGTCGACATGGGTGGCGAGCAGAACGCACTCACCCGGTCGCGGCTGTGGTTTCTTCTCCTCTTCCGGCAACCGCGCAGCCCCGTCGGCGATCAGGACGGTCTCAGCCAGCTCTTCCAGATCTTCAAGCCGGAGCGAGGATCGGATCCAATCGCCCAGGATCCAACCCTGCGGCAACACCGACCGCGATGACGACCCCCGACTCGTCTCTTCTTGCCTTTCGCCGCCCCCGTTGCCTTCTTTACGCGTTCCAGCACCGCCGTCTTGTCCTTCACCATGATGACGGAGTGGCAGCGTCGAGAGCAGAGGAGTCGGATGTGGTGGAGAAGCAGAAGAGAAAGAAGGAGAATGGACGCGCACAATGCAGGCGCCTCGGCCCCATCGCCTTTTAAGGACCCACTTCCGAGTGGCTGACGCGTGGGCGCAGGCGATCCTATCAAATCCCGCAACAGTTGCACGCTGGATACATGGCGAAAAAGGTGGCGCGGGTATCGAGGCACTCCTGTCTATCCGTCCTGCTAACCACGGCACGCTCAGCCTCGCGCGCTTCCCTGAAATTTCAAATCCCGTGGAATCCGGGATACGCCGTAACCAATCGCACCAAAGGTTTCGCGTCAAAAACAACACTCGACGGATGACATTATAAATCCACTTAGTAACTTCTGAATCGATCAAGGCGACTGAAACGAAGCCGAAGTTCTAACATGGGCCTCCCGTTCAACATGAGTACTTGTGAAGCACAAGGGTCGAAGCAAGATCAACTTCAACCTTCTTTTCACTCGGACCTCAATCCATTCGGGGGCTAATGATGATGATATAGACCCGGGGTAGGGTCATTGGCCTGACCTATACGTCCTACCCAAGGTCACTACACTAGAAGCAAAGAAGCTCAAGAGACAACAAGGAGTGCCCAATAAAGGCGTCGAGTGCAATCCACTCGACCAATCAGTCACTCGGGTACCCCTCCTTCCTGATGTCACACGACTAGTCAATCACTCAACCATACAAGAAACCACTCGACCTACTGAAGACCAGGAGTCACTCAGAACAACAACGGTCAAGCATTCACTATGTAGTCTTTAAAGTCATTAAAATCACTTATGGCTGGCGTTATCAGTAACGCCCCACCTTTATGTACATTGAACTCTTGGTAACGGGGGATGGCCGGGGTCCTGGCGCACTCTATATAAGCCACCCCCTCCTATGGCACAAGGGTTCGCACCCCCTGTAACACACACACACACACACACACACACACACACACACACACACATAATCCAGTTGACCGCCTCCGGGCACCGAGACGTAGGGCTTTTACCTCCTTCGAGAGGGGCCTGAACTCGTAAACACTTGTGTACAATCTCGCCGTAGCTAGGACCTTGCCTCCTCATTCGTACCCCCTATACTTACTGTCAGACTTAGAACGACGACAGGGAGCACACCAGCCCACAAGGGGTGTCACCCTCCCCGGTAGGAGACCGAATAGGAAAAGGAGGAGGGGGTTCGCCCCCCTTTCCTTACTCCCTTCCCTATTCCCTTTTCCCCTCCGATGGAATAAGGAAGGGAGGGGGCGAATTGGGATAAGAACCCCAGGTAGTATTCCTCCTACTTGGGGCGCCCCAAGGCTGCTCCCTCCCCCTGCCACCTATATATACATGGGGAGGGGGCGCCTAGAACACATACCAACAATTGTTAGCCGTGTGCGGCGCCCCCCTTCAGAGTTTATGCCTCCGGTCATATCTTCGTAGTGCTTAGGCGAAGCCCTGTGCGGATCACTTCACCATCACCGTCACCGCGCTGTCATGCTAAACAAACTCATCTTCTTCCTTGACACCTTTGCTGGATCAAGAGGACGAGGGACGCCATCAAGCTAAACGTGTGCAGAACTCGGAGGTGCCGTACGTTCGGTGCTTGACCGGTCGAATCTAGAAGAAGTTCGACTACATCAACCGCGTTGTCAAATGCTTCCGCTTTCAGTCTACGAGGGTACGTTGACACACTCTTCCCCTCTCGTTGCTATGCATCTCCTAGATAGATCTTGTATGAGTGTAGACTTTTTTTTTTGAAATTGCATGCTATGTTCCCCAACACCGTTTACATAGTGTTGCTTGGTTATCCTACTGGATTGATACCTTGGTTTCATAACTAAGGGAAATACCTACCGTAGCTGTGCTGCATCATCCCTTCCTCTCTGGGCAAATACCGACGTAGTTCAAGCGACATCAGGTATCTGGTCTTACAGGGCTTGAGTACCTCGCTGATGTAGTACACCGGGTGTTGTACTCATTGCACTTTTCCGGCCTCCTCTTGCTCCATGGTGATTACCAAGCTGACCACCTAGGTGGTCACCGCTATATAAAGTAGCATTGGTTCTGACTGTGTCGGGGACACCAGGAGTGGGTTTGACTGTAGTAGCCTCTTGAGGTCTGCGAATGCTTCCTTGGCCTTGTTGCTCCAATAAAACTTGTCACCCTTTTTGATGAGGCGATATAAGGCAGGGCTTTCTCTCCAGTCTGGAGATGAATCTGCTGAGGGCTGACACGCATCCTGCAAGCTTTTGTACCTCGCGCATCATCTCTGGAGGCTGGAGATTTACTAGTGCTTGAATTTTTTTGGGTTCGCTTTGATTCCTCGTTGGGATACGATGAACCCCAGGAGCTGTCCGGCGGGGACCCCGAAGATGCACTTTTCGGGATTTAACTTAATGCCGAAGTTGCGGAGGTTGTCGATGGTCTGTTGGAGGTTGCCTAGAAGGCTGGAGTCCTATTTGTATTTGACCATGATGTCGTCGATATAGACATCCGCGTTAACTCCGATCTGCTTGTTAAAGCACTTCTGCATTGTCCACTGGTACGTTGCTCCGGTGTTCTTGAGGTCGAAAGGCATAGTAACGTAGTAGAAAGGTCCATATGGTGTGATTAAGGAGGTCGTCTCTTGGCGAGACTCCTTCATCCGTATCTAGTGATACCCAAAGTACGCGTCCAGAAAGCACAGGAGTTCACCCTATCGTGGAGTAGATAACCTGATTGATCCGGGGTAGCAGGAACATGTATTTGGGGCATGCTTTGTTGAGGTCGGCGTGTGTTGTTTTTCTTTAGTACCATTACTGAGTTTGCCAGCTATTCTGGGTGCACGACTGATACGTCTCCAACGTATCTATAATTTTTGATTGTTCCATGCTATTATATTACCCCTTTTGGATGTTTATGGGCTTTATTTTACACAATTATATCATTTTTGGGACTAACCTACTAATCGGAGGCCCAGCCCGTATTGCTGTTTTTTTGCCTATTTCAGTATTTCGAAGAAAAGGAATATCAAACGGAGTCCAAACGGAATGAAACCTTCGGGAGCGTGATTTTTGGAACGGACGTGATCCAGAGGACTTGGAGTGCAAGTCAAGAAGCAGCTGAGGCCTCCACGAGATAGGAGGGCGCGCCCCCTGTCTCGTGGGCCCCTCGGGCGGCCACTGACGTACTTCTTCCTCCTATATAAGCCAACGTACCCCGAAAACATCCAGGGAGCCACTGAAACACAATTTCCACCGCCGTAACCTTCTGTATCTGCGAGATCCCATCTTCGAGCCTTCGCCGACATTCTGCCGGAGGGGGAATCGACCATGGAGGGCTTCTACATCAACATCCTTGCCCCTCCGATGAGTTGTGAGTAGTTTACCACAGACCTTAGGGTCCATAGTTATTAGCTATATGGCTTCTTCTCTCCTTTTGGATCTCAATACAATGTTCCCCCCTCTCTTGTGGAGATCTATTCGATGTAAACTCTTTTTGCGGTGTGTTTGTCGAGATCTGATGAATTGTGGGTTTATGATCAAGTTTATTTATGAATAATATTTGAATCTTCTCTGAATTCTTTTATGTATGATTGAGTTATCTTTGCAAGTCTCTTCGAATTATCAGTTTGGTTTGGCCTACTAGATTGATCTTTCTTGCCATGGGAGAAGTGCTTAGCTTTGGGTTCAATCTTGGGGTGTCCTTTCCTAGTGACAGCAGGGGCAGCAAGGCATGTATTGTATTGTTTCCATCAAGGATAAAAAGATGGGGTTTATATCATATTGCTTGAGTTTATCCCTCTACATCATGTCATCTTGCTTAAGGCGTTACTCTGTTCTTATGAACTTAATACTCTAGATGCTTGAGTGAGAGTCGATCGATGTGTGGAGTAATAGTAGTAGATGCAGGCAGAAGTCGGTATACTTGTTGCGGACGTGATGCCTATATACATGATCATGCCTAGATAACCTCATAACTATTTGCTATTCTATCAATTGCTCGACAGTAATTTGTTCACCCACCGTAATACTTACGCTATCTTGAGAGAAGCCACTAGTGAAACCTATGGCCCCCGGGTCTATCTCTTATCATATTTGCCTCCAATTTACTTTTACTTGTATCTTTACTTTTTGCCTCTATATTATAATATACGAAAAATATATTTATCTTATCATACTATCTCTATTAGATCTCACTTTCGCAAGTGGCCGTGAAGGGATTGAAAACCCCTTTATTGTGTTGGTTGCGAGTTCTTTGTTTGTTTGTGTAGGGGAACGTAGTAATTTCAAAAAATTTCCTATGCACACGCAAGATCATGGTGATGCATAGCAACGAGAGGGGAGAGTATTGTCGTACGCACGTGAGACCAAGCGAAGCGTTGACGCAACATAGAGGAAGTAGTCGACGTCTTCCGGTTCAACCGATCCAAGCACCAAGCATTCGGCACCTCCGAGTTCTTGACACACGTACAGCTCGATGACGCACCCCAAACTCCGATCCAGCAGAGGTGCGGGAGGAGTTCCGTGAGCACGACTGACGGCGTGGTAGCGATCTTGATGTTCAATCGTCGCAGGCTTCGCCTAAGCACCGCTACAATATGACCGAGGTGTAATATCGTGGAGGGGGCACGCGACACGGCTAAGGAACGATCACGATGATCAACTTGTGTGTCTATGGGGTGTCCCCGCCCGTATATAAAGGAGGGAGGGAGGAGGGGCCGGCCTAAGGGGGCGCACCCTAGGGGGAAACCTACTCCAAGTAGGTTTCCCCCTTCCTTTCCTAATCCAAGAAGGAGGGGGAAGGAAGGAGTAGGAGAGGGGGAAGGCAAGGGGGGCGCTGCCCCCCCTTCCTTGTCCTATTCGGACTCAAGGGGAGGTGCGCGCCACTTGCCCTGGCCGGCCCCTCTCTTTCTCCAATAGGGCCCATCAAGGCCCATTACTTCCCGGGGGGGGGGGGGGGTTCCGGTAACCCTCCGGTACTCTGGTTTTTCTCCGAAAACTCCTGGAACCCTTCCGGTGTCCGAATATAGTCATCCAATATATCAATCTTTATGTCTTGACCATTTCGAGACTCCTCGTCATGTCCGTGATCACATCCGGGACTCCGAACAACCTTCGGTACATCAAAATACATAAACTCATAATGAAACTGTCATCGAAACCTTAAGCGTGCGGACCCTACGGTTCGAGAACAATGTAGACATGACCGAGACACATCTCCGGTCAATAACCAATAGTGGGACCTGGATGCCCATATTGGTTCCTACATATTCTACGAAGATCTTTATCGGTCAGACCGCATAACAACATACGTTGTTCCTTTTGTCATCGGTATGTTACTTGCCCGAGATTCGATCGTCGGTATCCAATACCTAGTTCAATCTCGTTACCGGCAAGTCTCTTTACTCGTTCCGTAATACATCATCTCGCAACTAACTCATTGGTTGCAATGCTTGCAAGGCTTAAGTGATGTGCATTACCGAGAGGGCCAGAGATACCTCTCCGACATTCGAGTGACAAATCCTAATCTCGAAATCGCCAACTCAACAAGTACCTTTGGAGACACTGTAGAGCACCTTTATAATCACCCGATTACGTTGTGACGTTTGGTAGCACACAAAGTGTTCCTCCGTAAACGGTAGTTGCATAATCTCATAGTCATAGGAACATGTATAAGTCATGAAGGAAGCAATAGCAACATACTAAGCGATCGGGTGCTAAGCTAACGGAATGGGTCATGTCAATCAGATCATTCAACTAATGATGTGATCCCGTTAATCAAATAACAACTCTTTGTCCATGGTTAGGAAACATAACCATCTTTGATTAACAAGCTAGTCAAGTAGAGGCATACTAGTGACACTCTGTTTGTCTATATATTCACACATGTATTATGTTTCCGGTTAATACAATTCTAGCATGAATAATAAACATTTATCATGATATAAGGAAATAAATAATAACTTTATTATTGCCTCTAGGGCATATTTCCTTCAGTCTCCCACTTGCACTAGAGTCAATAATCTAGATCACATCACCATGTGATTAACATCGATAATTCACATCATCATGTGATTAACACCCATAGTTCACATCATCATGTGACCAACACCCAAAGGGTTTACTAGATTCAGTAATCTAGTTCACATCGCTATGTGATTAACACCCAAAGAGTACTAAGGTGTGATCATGTTTTGCTTGTGAGAGAATCTTAGTCAACGGGTCTTTCACATTCAGATCCGTTATGTATTTTGCAATTTTCTATGTCTACAATGCTCTGCACGGAGCTACTCTAGCTAATTGCTCCCACTTTTCAATATGTATCTAGATCGAGACTTAGAGTCATCCAGATCGGTGTCAAAACTTGCATCGACGTAACCCTTTACGATGAACCTTTTGTCACTTCCATAATCGAGAAACATATCCTTATTCCACTAAGGATAATTTTGACCGCTGTCCAGTGATCTACTCCTAGATATCTATTGTACTCCCTTGCCAAACTCAGTGCAGGGTATACAATAGATCTGGTACACAACATGGCATACTTTATAGAACCTATGGCCAAGGCATAGGGAATGACTTTCATTCTCTTTCTACCTTCTGCCGTGGTCGGGTTTTGAGTCTTACTCAATTTCACACCTTGTAACACAGGCAAGAACTCTTTCTTTGACTGTTCCATTTTGAACTACTTCAAAATCTTGCCAAGGTATGTACTCATTGAAAAAACTTATCAAGCGTCTTGATCTATCTCTATAGATCTTGATGCTCAATATGTAAGCAGCTTCACCGAGGTCTTTCTTTGAAAAACTCCTTTCAAACACTCCTTTATGCTTTGCAGAATAATTCTACATTATTTCCGATCTACAATATGTCATTCACATATACTTATCGAAATCTGTTGTGCTCCCACTCACTTTCTAGTAAATACAGGCTTCATTGCAAGTCTGTATAAACTATATGCTTTGATCAACTTATCAAAGCGTATATTCCAACTCCGAGATGCTTGCACCAGTCCATAGATGGGTCGCTGGAGCTTGCACATTTTGTTAGCACCTTTAGGATTGACAAAACCTTTTGGTTGCATCATATACAACTCTTCTTTAATAAACCCATTAAGAAATGCAGTTTTGACATCCTTTTGCCAGATTTCAAAAAATGTGGCATTTGCTAACATGATTCGGATAGACTTTTAAGCATCGATACGAGTGAGAAAATCTCATTGTATTCAACATCTTGAACTTTATCAAAAACCTTTTTCGACAAGTCTAGCTTTGTAGATAGTAACACTACTATCAGCGTCCGTCTTCCTCTTGAAGATCCATTTATTTTCTATGGCTTGCCGATCATCGGGCAACTCCACCAAAGTCCACACTTTGTTCTCATACATGGATCTCATCTCAGATTTGATGGCCTCAAGCCATTTCGTGGAATCTGGGCTCATCATCGCTTCCTCATAGTTCGTAGGTTTGTCATGGTCAAGTAACATGACCTCCAGAACAGGATTATCGTACCACTCAGTGCGGATCTCACTCCGTTTACCCACGAGGTTCGGTAGTAACTTGATCCGAAGTTACATGATCATCATCATTAGCTTCCTCACTAATTGGTATAGTAGTCACAAGAACAGATTTCGTGATGAACTACTTTCAATAAGGGAACAGTACTGATTACCTCATCAAGTTCTACTTTCCTCCCACTCACTTCTTTCGAGAGAAACTCCTTCTCTAGAAAGGATCCATTATTAGCAACGAATGTTTTGCCTTCAGATCTGTGATAGAAGGTGTACCCAACAATTTCCTTTGGGTATGCTATGAAGACGCATTTCTCCGATTTGGGTTTGAGCTTATCAGGATGAAACTTTTTCACATAAGCATCGCAGCCCCAAACTTTAAGAAACGACAACTTTGGTTTCTTGCTAAACCACAGTTCATATAGTGTCGTCTCAACGGATTTAGATGGTGCCCTATTTAACGTGAATGCAGTTGTCTCTAATGCATGATCCCAAAACGATATTGGTAAATCGGTAAAAAACATCATAGATTGTACTATATCCAATAAAGTACGGTTATGACATCGGACACACCATTATGATGTGGTGTTCCAGGTGGCATGAATTTGTGAAACTATTCCACATTGTTTTAATTGAAGACCAAACTCGTAACTCAAATATTTGTCTCCGCGATCAGATCGTAGAAACTTTATTTTTCTTGTTACGATGATTTTTCCACTTCACTCTGAAATTCTTTGAACCTTTCAACTATTTCAGACTTATGTTTCATCAAGTAGATATACCCATATCTGCTCAAATCATCTTGTGAAGGTCAGAAAATAACGATATTCGCCACGAGCCTCAACATTCATCGGACCACATACATCTGTATGTATGATTTCCAACAAATCTGTTGCTCTCTCCATAGTACCGGAGAACGGCGCTTTAGTCATCTTGCCCATGAGGCACGGTGCGCAAGTACCAAGTGATTCATAATCAAGTGGTTCCAAAAGTCCATCAGTATGGAGCTTCTTCATGTGCTTTACACCGATATGACCTAAACGGCAGTGCCACAAATAAGATGCACTATCATTATTAACTTTGCATCTTTTGGCATCAATATTATGAATATGTGCATCACTACGATCGAGAGCCAACAAACTATTTTTGTTGGGTGTATGACCATTGAAGGTTTTATTCATTTAAATAGAACAACAATTATTCTCTGATTTTAAATGAATAACCATATTGCAATAAACATGATCAAATCATATTCATGCTCAACGCAAACGCCAAATAACATTTATTTAGGTTTAACACTAATCCCGAAAGTATAGGGAGTGTGCGATGATGATTATATCAATCTTGGAACTACTTTCAACACACATCGTCACTTCACCCTTAACTAGTTTACATTTATTACGCAACTCCGTTTGAGTTACTACTCTTATGGCGAACCAGTACCAAATACCGAGGGGTTGCTATAAACACTAGTAAAGCACACATCAAACACCAGTATATCAAATATACCCTTTTTCACTTTGCCATCCTTCTTATCCACCAAATATTTAGGGCATTTCCGCTTCGGTGACCATTTCCTTTGCGATTGTAAGCACTCGGTTTCAGGCTTTGGTTCAGCTTTGGGCTTCTTCGTGGGAGTGACAACTTGCTTGTCAATCTACTTGAAGTTCCTTTCTTTCCCTTTGCCCTTTTCTTGAAACTAGTGATCTTGTCAACCATCAACACTTGATGCTCTTTCTTGATTTCTACCTTTGTCGATTTCAACATCACGAAGAGCTCGGGAATCATTTTCGCCATCCCTTGCATACTATAGTTCATCACGAAGTTCTACTAACTTGGTGATGGTGACTAGAGAATTTGTCAATCACTATCTTATCTAGAAGATTAACTCCCACTTGATTCAAGCGATTGTAGTACCGGACAATCTGAGCACATGCTCACTAGTTGAGCGATTCTCCTCCATCTTTTAGCTATAGAACTTGTTGGAGACTTCATATCTCTCAACTCGGTATTTGCTTGAAATATTAACTTCAATTCTGGAACATCTCATATGGTCCATGATGTTCAAAACATCTTTGAAGTCCCGATTCTAAGCCATAAAGCATGGTGCACAAAACTATCAAGTAGTCATCATATTGAGCTAGCCAAAGGTTCATAACGTCTGCATATGCTCCTGCAATAGGTCTGTCACCTAGCGGTGCATTAAGGACATAATTCTTCTGTGCAGCATTGAGGATAAACCTCAGATCGCAGATCCAATCCGCATCATTGCTACTAACATTTTTCAACACAATTTTCTCTAGGAACATATCAAAATAAACATATGAAAGCAACAACGCAAGCTATTGATCTTACAACATAATTTGCAAAATACTACCAGGACTAAGTTCATGATAATTTTAAGTTCAATTAATCATATTACTTAAGAACTCCCACTTAGATAGACATCCCTCTAATCCTCTAAGTGATCACGTGATGCAAATCAACTAAACCATGTCCGATCATCAAGTGAGATGGAGTAGTTTCAATGGTGAACATCACTATGTTGATCATATCTACTATATGATTCACGCTCGACCTTTCAGTCTCCGTGTTCCGAGGCCATATCTGCATATGCTAGGCTCGTCAAGTTTAACCTGAGTATTCTGCGTGTGCAAAACTGGCTTGCACCCGTTGTAGATGGACGTAGAGCTTATCACACCCGATCATCACGTGGTGTCTGGGCACGACGAACTTTGGCAACGGTGCATACTCAGGGAGAACACTTCTTGATAATTTTTAGTGAGAGATCATCTTAAAATGCTACCGTCAATCAAAGAAAGATAAAATGCATAAAGGATAAACATCACATGCAATCAATATAAGTGATATGATATGGCCATCATCATCTTGTGCTTGTGATCTCCATCTCTGAAGCACCATCATGATCACCATCGTCACCGGCGCGACACCTTGATCTCCATCGTAGCATCGTTGTCGTTTACGCCATCTATTGCTTCTACGACTATCGCTACCGCTTAGTGATAAAGTAAAGCAATTACGTATGCGTTGCATTTCATACAATAAAGCGACAACCATATGGCTCCTCGCCGATTGCCGATAACTTTGGTTACAAAACATGATCATCTCATACAATAAAATATAGCATCACGTCTTGGCCATATCACATCACAACATGCCCTGCAAAAACAAGTTAGACGTCCTCTACTTTGTTGTTGAAAGTTTTTACGTGGCTGCTACGGGCTTAAGCAAGAACCAATCTCACCTACGCATCAAAACCACAACGATAGTTTGTCAAGTTGATGCTGTTTTAACCTTCGCAAGGACCGGGCATAGCCACACTCGGTTCAACTAAAGTTGGAGAAACTGACACCCGGTAGTCACCTGTGTGCAAAGCACGGCGGTAAAACCAGTCTCGCGTAAGCGTACGCGTAATGTCGGTCCGGGCCTCTTCATCCAACAATACCATGAACCAAAGTATGACATCTTTGGTAAGCAGATGACTTATATCGCCCACAACTCACTTGTGTTCTACTCGTGCATATAACATCAAACCATAAAACCTGGCTCTGATACCACTGTTGGGGAACGTAGTAATTTCAAAAAATTTCCTACGCACACGCAAGATCATGGTGATGCATAGCAACGAGAGGGGAGAGTATTGTCTATGTACCCTCGTAGACCGAAGCGGAAGCATTGATGCAACATAGAGAAAGTAGTCGTACGTCTTCCCGGTTCAACCGATCCAAGCACCGTTACTCCGGCACCTCCAAGTTCTTGACACACGTACAGCTCGATGACGCACCCCGAACTCCGATCCAGCAGAGGTGCGGGGAGGAGTTCCGTCAGCACGACGGCGTGGTGATGATCTTGATGTTCAACTGTCGCAGGGCTTCGCCTAAGCACCGCTACAATATGACCGAGGTGTAATATCGTGGAGGGGGGCACCGCACACGGCTAAGGAACGATCACGATGATCAACTTGTGTGTCTATGGGGTGTCCCTCGCCCCCGTATATAAAGGAGGGAGGGAGGAGGGGGCCGGCCTAAGGGGGAGGCGCGCCCTAGGAGGGGGAAACCTACTCCAAGTAGGTTTCCCCTTCCTTCCTAATCCAAGAAGGAGGGAAGGAAGGAGTAGGAGAGGGGAAGGCAAGGGGGCGCCGCCCCTTCCTTGTCCTATTCGGACTCAAGGGGAGGGGGCGCGCCACTTGCCCTGGCCGGCCCCTCTCTTTCTCCAATAGGGCCCATCAAGGCCCATTACTTCCCGGGGGGGGGGGTTTCCGGTAACCCTCCGGTACTCTAGTTTTTCTCCGAAAACTCCCGGAACCCTTCCGGTGTCCGAATATAGTCATCCAATATATCAATCTTTATGTCTCGACCATTTCGAGACTCCTCCTCATGTCCATGATCACATCCGGGACTCCGAACAACCTTCGGTACATCAAAATACATAAACTCATAATGAAACTGTCATCGAAACCTTAAGCGTGCGGACCCTACGGTTCGAGAACAATGTAGACATGACCGAGTCACGTCTCCGGTCAATAACCAATAGCGGGACCTGGATGCCCATATTGGTTCCTACATATTCTACGAAGATCTTTATCGGTCAGACCGCATAACAACATACGTTGTTCCTTTTGTCATCGGTATGTTACTTGCCCGAGATTCGATCGTCGGTATCCAATACCTAGTTCAATCTCGTTACCGGCAAGTCTCTTTACTCGTTCCGTAATACATCATCTCGCAACTAACTCATTGGTTGCAATGCTTGCAAGGCTTAAGTGATGTGCATTACCGAGAGGGCCCAGAGATACCTCTCCGACATTCGGAGTGACAAATCCTAATCTCGAAATACGCCAACTCAACAAGTACCTTTGGAGACACCTATAGAGCACCTTTATAATCACCCAGTTACGTTGTGACGTTTGGTAGCACACAAAGTGTTCCTCCGGTAAACGGTAGTTGCATAATCTCATAGTCATAGGAACATGTATAAGTCATGAAGGAAGCAATAGCAACATACTAAACGATCGGGTGCTAAGCTAACAGAATGGGTCATGTCAATCAGATCATTCAACTAATGATGTGATCCCGTTAATCAAATAACAACTCTTTGTCCATGGTTAGGAAACATAACCATCTTTGATTAACAAGCTAGTCAAGTAGAGGCATACTAGTGACACTCTGTTTGTCTATATATTCACACATGTATTATGTTTCCGGTTAATACAATTCTAGCATGAATAATAAACATTTATCATGATATAAGGAAATAAATAATAACTTTATTATTGCCTCTAGGGCATATTTCCTTCACGTGGGACTTTTGAGGAGCCTCCTACTGGATTGATACCTTGGTTCTCAAAAACTGAGGGAAATACTTACGCTACTATTGCTACATCACCCTTTCCTCTTCAAGGAAAACCAACGCAATCTCAAGACGTAGCAAGAAGGATTCTTGGCGCCGTTGCCGGGGAGGTCTTCGCTGAAGTCAAGACATACCAAGTACCCATCACAAACCCATCTCCCTCGCATTTACATTATTTGCCATTTACCTCTCGTTTTCCTCTCCCCCACTTCACCCTTTCCGTTTTATTCGCCCTCTCTTGCCCAATCTCCTCCTCTCTTTCGCTTGCCTTTTTCTGTTTGCTTGTGTGTTGGATTACTTGTTGCCATGGCGCAAGATAATACCAAATTGTGTGATTTCTCGAATACCAATAATAATGATTTCCTTAGTACTCCGATTGCCCCTCTTAATGATGTTGAGTCTTGTGAAATCAATACTGCTTTGCTGAATCTTGTTATGAAAGATCAATTTGCCGGCCTTCCTAGCGAAGATGCCGCTACTCATCTAAACAACTTTATTGATTTGTGTGATATGAAAAAGAAGAAAGATACAGATAACAATATTGTCAAATTGAATTATTTTCGTTTTCACTTAGAGATCGTGCTAAAGTTTGGTTTTCATGTTTGCCTAAAAATAGTATTGATTCTTGGAACAAGTGCAAAGATGCTTTTATCTCTAAGTATTTTCCTCCCGCTAAGATTATCACTCTTAGGAACGATATTATGAATTTTAAACAACTTGATCATGAGCATGTTGCCCAATCTTGGGAAAGAATGAAATTGATGATTCGCAATTGCCCTACTCATGGTTTGAATTTATGGATGATCATACAAAAGTTTTATGCCGGTTTGAACTTTGCTTCTAGAAATCTCTTAGATTCGGCCGTGGGAGGCATGGGAGGCAAGTTTATGGAAATCACATTAGGAGATGCTACAAAACTCCTTGATAATATTATGGCTAATTATTCTCAATGGCACACCGAAAGATCTTCTAGTAAAAAAGTGCATGCTATAGAAGAAATCAATGTTTTGAGTGGAAAGATGGATGACTTATGAAATTGTTTGCTACTAAAAATACTCCTCTTGATCCCAATGATATGCCTTTGTCTACTTTGATTGAGAATAATAATGAAT
This sequence comes from Aegilops speltoides, assembly GCA_021437245.1. NCBI lineage: Eukaryota > Viridiplantae > Streptophyta > Magnoliopsida > Poales > Poaceae > Aegilops > Aegilops speltoides. Next base: position 133,327,646 of record CM038142.1, on the reverse strand, counting down.
CTATGGATGTGAATTTTGTTGGTAGGAATAGTTTTGGAAACAATGCTTATAGGGGAAACTATGCTAGACCGTTCCCTAGTAATTCCTCTAATAATTATGGAAATTCCTACAATAATTCTTATGGTAATTTTAATAAGATGCCCTCTGATTTTGAGAATAGTGTGAAAGAATTTATGATTTCTCAAAAGAATTTTAATGCTTTGTTTGAACAAAAATTGCTCAAAGTTGATGATTTGGCTAGGAACGTTGATAGACTTTCACTTGATGTTGATTCTCTTAAACTTAGATCTTCTTCTCCTAAGCATGATATCAATGAGTCTATCAAAGCAATGATAATTTCCATTGATGAGTGCAAGGAAAGAACCGCTAGATTGCATGCAAAGAAAGATTGCTTTATAAAAGCGTGTTCTTCTAGTTTCCATGAAAATAATGATGAAGATCTTAAAGTTATTGATGCATCTCCTATTAGATCATTGTTTTGCAATATGATTCTTGATAATTATGGGACTGAAGATGAGTCAACTTTAACTAGAAGGCGTCCCAAGAATTCGGAGTCTTTAGATCTTGATGCTAAATTTGGTAAAAGTAGGATTGGAGAGGTCATGACTTTAAATAGCATTGAACCCACTATCTCGGATTTCAAGGAATTTGATTATGACAATTGTTCTTTAGAAGGTTGTATTTCCTTGTTGCAATCCGTTGTTAATTCTCCTCATGCTTATTGTCAAAATAAAGCCTTTACCAAACATATCGTTGATGCCTTGATGCAATCTTATGATGAAAAACTTAATTTGGAAGTTCCTATACTTAGAAAACTTAATGTTGAGTGGGAACCTACTATAAAGATTAGAATTAAAGATCATGAGTGTTTTGCTTTGTGTGATTTGGGTGCTAGTGTTTCCACGATTCCGAAAACTTTATGTGATATTCTAGGTTTTCATGATCTTGACGATTGCTCTTTAAATTTGCACCTTGCGGATTCCACCATTAAAAAGCCAATGGGAAGGATCAATCATGTTCTCATTTTTCCAAATAGAAATTTGGTGCCCGTAGATTTTATCGTTTTTGATATAGATTGCAATCTTTCTTGCCCTATTATTCTTGGTGGACCTTTCCTTAGAACGGTTGCACGATTATTGATATGAAGGAAGGGAATATTAGATTCCAGTTTCCATTAAAGAAAGACATGGAGCACTTTCCAAGAAAGAAAGTCAAATTACCTTATGAATCTATCATGCGAGCTACTTATGAATTTAGTGCCAAAGATGACACTACTTAGATCTATCTTTGCTTTTATGCCTAGCTGGGGGCGTTAAACAATAGCGCTAGTTGGGAGGCAACCCAATTTTCTTTGTGTTTTTTTGTTTTTGTTTCTGTTTAGTAATAAATCCTGCATCTACTTCCTGTTTAGATGTGTTTTTATCTTTTAATTAGTGTTTGTGCCAAGTAGAACCTATAGGATAACCTATGATGATAGTTGATTTGATTCTGCTGAAAAAAATAGAAACTTTGCGTGCATGAATTTAGTTTTGTAAATCACAGAAACGTGCTTTTGCGTTGATTCTTTCTGCTGCTGATCAATAAAAAAATTGTCTAGGACTTCCTATTTGTTTAGGAATTTTAGAGTTCCAGAAGTTTGTGTTAGTTACAGATTTCTACAGACTGTTATTTTTTGACAGATTCTGTTTTTCGTGCGTTGTTTGCTTATTTTGACGCATCTATGGCTAGTAAAATAGTTTATAAACCATAGAGAAGTTGGAATACAGTAGCTTTAACACCAAAATAAATAAAGAATGAGTTCATTACAGTACCTTATGTGGTGGTTTTGTTTTCTTTCACTAACGGAGCTTATAAGATTTCCTGTTGAGTTTTGTGTTGTGAAGTTTTCAAGTTTTGGGTAAAGCTTTTATTGACTATGGAATAAGGAGTGGCAATAGCCTAAGCTTGGGGATGCCCATGGCACCCTAAGATATTCAAGGATCGCCAAAAGCCTAAGCTTGGGTATGCCCCGGGAAGGCATCCCCTCTTTCGTCTTCGTTCATTGGTAACTTTACTTGGAGCTATATTTTTATTCGCCACATGATATGTGTTTTGCTTGGAGCGTCGTGTATTATATTAGTCTTTGCTTTTTAGATTACCACAATCATCCTTGCTGTACACACCTTTTGGGAGAAGCCTACTTGATTAGGATTTGCTAGAATACTCTATGTGCTTCACTTATATCTTTTGAGCTTGATAGTTTTTGCTCTAGTGCTTCACTTATATTTTTTAGAGCACGGTGGTGACTTAACTTTGAAGAAATTGCTAGTATCTCATGCTTCACTTATATCTTTTTGAGAGTATTTTAGAACAGCATGGTATTTGCTATGGTTACAAAATTGGTCCTAGAATGATGAGCATCCAAGTTGGGTATAATAAAAACTATCATAGAAAAGAATTGGATGTTATGATCAATATGATGCTTGATAATTGTTTTGAGATATGGAGGTAGTGATATTAGAGTCATCCTAGTTGAGGTGATTATGAAAAGTACTTGTGTTGAGGGTTGTGATTCCCGTAGCATGCACGTATGGTGAACCGCTTTGTGATGAAGTTGGAGCACAATTTTATTTATTGAGTGTCTTCCTTATGAGTGGCGGTCGGGGACGAGCGATGGTCTTTTCCTACCAAACTATCCTCCTAGGAGCATGCGCGTAGTGCTTTGGTTTTTTATGACTTCTAGATTTTTGCAACAAGTACATGAGTTCTTTTGACTAATGTTGAGTCCATGGATTATACGCACCCTTTCACCCTTCCACCATTGCTAGCCTCTCTTGTGCCGCGCAACTTTCACCGGTACCATACACCTACCTTATACCTTCCTCAAAACAGCCACCATACCTACCTATGATGGCATTTCCATAGCCATTCCGAGATATATTGCCATGCAACTTTCCACCGTTCCGTTCATATGACACGCATTACTTTTGTCATATTGCTTTTTGCATGATCATGTAGTTGGCATCGTATTTGTGGCAAGGCCACCTTCATAATTTCATACATGTCGCTCTTGATTCATTGCATATCCCGGTACACCGCCGGAGGCATTCTTATAGAGTCATATCTTGTTCTAGCTTTGAGTTGTCATTCTTGAGTTGTAAATCCATAAAAGTGTGATGATCTTCATTATTAGAGCACTGTCCTAGTGAGAAAAGGATGATGAAGACTACAATTCCCCCACAAATCGGTATGAGACTTCGGACTTTACAAAAAGAAAAAAAAAGAAAAAAAGAGAAAAAATAAGAAGAGAAAGGCCGAAAAAAGGGAAAGGCCAAAGAAAAAAAAGAGAAAAAAAGGGACAATGCTACTATCTCTTTTTCCACACTTGTGCTTCAAAATAGCACCATGATCTTCATGATAGAGAGTCTCATATGTTGTCACTTTCATATAGTAGTGGGAATTTTTCATTATAGAACTTGGCTTGTATATTCCAATGATGGGCTTCCTCAAAATGCCCTAGGTCTTTGTGAGCAAGCGAGTTGGATGCACACCCACTTAGTTTCTTTTGTTGAGCTTTCAGATATTTATAGCTCTAGTGCATCTGTTGCATGGCAATCCCTACTCACTCACATTGATATCTATTAATGGGCATCTCCATAGCCTGTTGATACGCCTAGTTGATGTGAGACTATCTTCTCCTTTTTGTCTTCTCCACAACCATCATTCTATTCCACATATAGTGCTATGTCCATGGCTCATGCTCATGTATTGCGTGAAAGTTGAAAGAGTTTGAGATTATTAAAGTATGAAACAATTGCTTGGCTTGTCATCGGGGTTGTGCATGATTAAATACTTTGTGTGATGAAGATAGAGCAACAGCCAGACTATATGATTTTGTAGGGATAGCTTTCTTTGGCCATGTTACTTTGAGAAGACATGATTACTTTGATTAGTATGCTTGAAGTATCACCATTTTCATGTTAATATGAACTTTTATTTTGTATCATTTGGATCTGAACATTCATGCCACAATAAATAAAATTACATTGAGAATTATGCTAGGTAGCATTCCACATCAAAAATTTCTTTTTTATCATTTACCTACTCAAGGACGAGCAGGAATTAAGCTTGGGGATGCTTGATACGTCTCCAACGTATCTATAATTTTAGATTGTTCCATGCTATTATATTACCCCTTTTGGATGTTTATGGGCTTTATTTTACACAATTATATCATTTTTGGGACTAACCTACTAACCGGAGGCCCAGCCCGTATTGCTGTTTTTTGCCTATTTCAGTATGTCGAAGAAAAGGAATATCAAACGGAATGAAACCTTCGGGAGCGTGATTTTTGGAACGAACGTGATCCAGAGGACTTGGAGTGCAAGTCAAGAAGCAGCCAAGGCCTCCACGAGATAGGAGGGCCCCCCCTATAGGGCGCGCCCCCTGTCTCGTGGGCCCCTCAGTCGGCCACTGATGTACTTCTTCCTCCTATATAAGCCTACGTACCCCAAAAACATCCAGGGAGCCACCGAAACACAATTTCCACCGCTGTAACCTTCTGTATCTGCGAGATCCCATCTTGGAGCCTTCGTTAGTGTTCTGCCGGAGGGGGAATCGACCACGGAGGGCTTCTACATCAACATCCTTGCCCCTCCGATGAGTTGTGAGTAGTTTACCACAGACCTTCGGGTCCATAGTTATTAGCTAGATGGCTTCTTCTCTCTTTTTGGATCTCAATACAATGTTCTCCCCCTCTCTTGTGGAGATCTATTCGATGTAAACTCTTTTTGCGGTGTGTTTGTCGAGATCCGATGAATTGTGGGTTTATAATCAAGTTTATCTATGAATAATATTTGAATCTTCTCTGAATTCTTTTCTGTATGATTGAGTTATCTTTGCAAGTCTCTTCGAATTATCAGTTTGGTTTGGCCTACTAGATTGATCTTTCTTGCCATGGGAGAAGTGCTTAGCTTTGGGTTCAATCTTGCGGTGTCCTTTCCTAGTGACAATGAGGGCAGCAAGGCCCGTATTGTATTGTTGCCATCGAGGATAAAAGATGGGGTTTATATCATATTGCTTGAGTTTATCCCTCTCATCATGTCATCTTGCTTAATGCTACTCTGTTCTTGTGAACTTAATACTCTAGATGCGAGAGTCGGTCGATGTGTGGAGTAATAGTAGTAGATGCAGGCAGGAGTCGGTCTACTTGTTGCGGACGTGATGCCTATATACATGATCATGCCTAGATAATCTCATAACTATTTGCTATTCTATCAATTGCTCGATAGTAATTTGTTCACCCACCGTAATACTTATGCTATCTTGACAGAAGCCACTAGTGAAACCTATGGCCCCCGGGTCTATCTCTTACCATATTTGCCTCCAATTTACTTTTACTTGTATCTTTACTTTTTGCATCTATATTATAAAATACCAAAAATATATTTATCTTACCATACTATCTCTATTAGATCTCACTTTCGCAAGTGGCCGTGAAGGGATTGACAACCCCTTTATTGCGTTGGTTGCGAGTTCTCTGTTTGTTTGTGTAGGTGCGTGGGATTTTTGAGGAGCCTCCTACTGGATTGATACCTTGGTTCACAAAAACTGAGGGAAATACTAACGCTACTATTGCTGCATCACCCTTTCGTCTTCAAGGAAAACCAACGCAAGCTCAAGACGTAGCAACGACGCTACTATTGCGGCATCACCCTACCCTATTACCATTCACTTTTCCATACCAAAATGGCACACGGCCTGCTTTACCGGCCCCGCGTCCTTGCATGCGTTTTGGCAGTGTTCGCCCTTGTCGGCTGACACTCCTGGCATGTCGGGGGGTGATACGTCTCCAACGTATCTATAATTTTTGATTGTTTTATGCTATTATATTATCAATCCTATATGCTTTATGTGCAATTTTATATCATTTTTGGGAACTAACCTACTAACTCAGTGCTCAGTGCTAGTTCCTGCTTTTGTCTATTTCTTTGTTTCACAGAAAAACTATACCAAACAAAGTCCAAACATGATGAAATTTTACGGTGATTTTTTTCTAGACTAGGAGACGTCCTAGAAGCTTGGGGGAGGCTAGAAGATATACGAGAGAGCCACTGCTCCCACTCAGCGGCCATGGAGGCGACCACATGGTTGCCGTGGCCGTCCGCGACACTCCGGCCGCATTGGTCCAACAACATTGTGTGGGCCACCATCCGCGTGTTATCATTGTCCTCCCCCGTGGTGTCCTTCACGCTCGCTGACTTCAAGTTGGTCTGCCGCGTGGGTGGCGATGACATTGGCACATTATACCTCACGTCATGGTGGAGCCACTCAGATCATCTAAAGAATATAAGGGTGACCATATTTTAATAGAACAACAATTGGCGGCGGTTGTTGTTGTTGTTGTTATGGAATCGCCAAGGGAGACCCGCAAAACTCTGGTATATGTCCGACCGGGCACTTTTGTTCACTTATGCAATCTAACACGGTCCTGCATCGGCCCGTAAAGTGGTCCAGACGTCCGTTTTCCGGCAAATTGGAGACAAACATGGGGATGCTATACCGGAGTCCGGACATCCACATGACCAACCAAAATCCTCCGCTTGGTCCTCCTCTCTTTTCTCTCTCTTCACATGCATGGTCCCCCTCTCCTCTCTCTCCTCCCAACCGTACACCACACCACAAATAGCCCATCACATGCATGGTCCGTGTCGGTGTCAAAACCGGCAGATCTCGGGTAGGGGGTCCCGATCTTTGCGTCAAGGCTGATGGTAACAGGAAGCAAGGGACACAGATGTTTACCCAGGTTCGGGCCCTCTCGATGGAGGTAAAACCCTACTTCCTGCTTGATTAATATTGAAGATATGAGTAGTACAAGAGTAGATCTACCACGAGATCGTAGAGGCTAAACCCTAAGAGCTAGCCTATGATGGTATGATTGTAATTGTGATCGGCCTTCTTAGGACCAACCTCTCCGGTTTATATAGACACCGGAGAGGGCTAGGGTTTACATGAAGTCGGTTACAAGGAAGGAAACACAATATCCGGATCGCCAAGCTTGCCTTCCACGCAAAGGAGAGTTCCATCCGGACACGGGCCGAAGTCTTGAGTCTTGTATCTTCACGCTTCAATAGTCCGGATGTTGTACACAGTCCGGCTGTCTCGATACCCCCTGATCCAGGACTCCCTCAGTCCCCACCTACTTTTTCTCCTCCCTGCCGGATATTTTGTAATTAGCATTGGATGGCTCCCTCTCGTATCCCGCGGACCACGGTCGGACACAAAAACGGACATATACCAGAGGAGTTTACGGGTCGACGTTGGAGATGACCTTAGGGCATCTCCAACTGCAGCCCGTAAATTCCCTCTAGCATCTGTCCACAGACAGGGGGACCAGTCCGCGGACACGGTGGGAGGACGCCATACAACGCTATCCGCGTATATTTCAAACACTTTTCAACAAACCGGAAGAATTTCATGCAAACACAACGGATTTCATATAGACCGGGCAATATTCATTACATTTTGGACATATTTTAACTAAAATAGCTAAAACTATGTGCACGTCCAGCTGGTGGAGCTCCATTCTCACGACACGGACACACTACACTACTCTACGGCTGGCCGCAACGGATCTCTTTGTCTTCCCCATGTCCGGCAGTTGGACTGCCGTGAGCCCGGGAGGTATATGCTTCAACGCAAAGGGTGGCTCGTTTCCTCATGTTCGGCAACGCCGGTCATCAGAGCAGAACCCTCAGGATGTGCTTCAGCCAGAGGGGAAGGGGAAGACGGTGGCCTGCGACCAGGCAAGACACTGGCTGTGTATAACGGCGTCGCCTCGACGGTGGCCTTCATGGGACCCAAGCGACGACGGCCTCCCGTGTTCTATTTCTCCTCGATGATGCGGCGGGACGCGGACATGCTGGACTCCGCGTCGCCGACCTCCGCCGGTAGGGTGTGGTCATGGACATGTTGACAACGGACAACGCGGTCCCAGGCACAGGAGGAGCAGTGCGACATGGTGTTGTCCACGACAGCCATGATGCCCTTGTCGCTGTGGTCCACAACATGCCGGCTTGAAGCAACACGCCACTCCTCGGTGAACTAGGTTGGAGCAGCGAGTTGTTGAACGACGCGCCGGCTTGGAGCTTTTGCCTCCACAAACTGGCCCCCGGCTGCCTGGAGCGTCGATGGAGGCGGAGCAGAGAATTGCATGGCTCTATCCGACGGGCTCGACGGGCCACCTAGCCAGCTTGTATGCCGGAGAACTTGGCTTCCTGCTCACCAGATGCCATGGAGCTTGTGGATAAGATGGTGTGCAAGGAGGAGATGTGAGCGGAGTGTGGTGTGATTTTTTCCCAGCGTCTGGCATCATTTAAATAGTGGGGGGACGGCTGGAGCCAACCGGCGTTGTATTTAATGATGGGTGGCTCGTGAATGGAAGTGTGGTTGGTGTAGATTTCTAGGAACACGCGCGGGTTTAAATGGTGGAAGGTAGGCAGTCTATGACTGTTTGAATGCGGCGTGGAGGCGTGTTCAGTCGGGGGAGCAGCGGGCGGCGCTCCCGCGGCCGACGCGCCGCTCTCAATGCCGGCAATGAGAGGTCGCGTCCGTCTGCGTCGGCCCCACGTCCAATCAGATCGCGGGCATCAATGCCGGCCGCTGCATGCTCTGGGCTAGCATGAATGCGGCGCGGCGCATGGGATGGAAAGCACGGAAGGGTGGGTGGGCCAGGGCGGTCAGACGCGGGCATGACAACGGTCTGGACGCCCGCAAAGTCCCGCATGTTTGTCTTCGGTTTGCAAGAGGAAGTGTGTCCGGATCGCCTTCGGGCCGATACAGACCCTTATTTGGATGACTTCCGTGGTTCGGACGCATGTAGGCGGTTTAAGGGTCAAAGATGCCCTTATCCGCGTCAGCCTTTGAGCCAAGCGTCACGAGGCCTCGTGTTCGAATCCTGTAGCACGCTATTTTATGTTTCCTTTTTCTCCTTCACTGAGATGTTGGTCCTATACATAAAGAGAGCTATTTTATGTTTATATATTATCTTCCTCTCCTTCATTGACAGGTGCGTCCCATACACAGGAAGCACGGGGCCTGCCACATGCAGTTGGAGTAACGGAGAGTTGATGGAGTGTGACTGAATTGTACCGTGTAGTTGCAGGGTCATTTTGGGCGTGTTTGGTTCAAGTTTTAAACAGTAGTCGCACTGCATATACTTCTCAACCCAGCCTGGGTGAGCAAAAACAGCCCCAAATACGTCATCTGCAAGTTGTTTGGTTGCCTGCATCGAGGGTCGCTGCATTAGGTAATACCCAAGTGTACTTTGTTTGGTTGCCTGCATTAGCCCAAGTGACACATGAACACGGTGTTTGGTTGCCCGCATGGGGTGTGATTAAGAGCTAGCACTTGCACTTAGCACACAGGGTTAAGAGCTAGCGGAGGAAGGAGAAGAAGAAATGCATGTGCGCCGGACCATGACGACTGCGGTGGATAGTGGCTGTGGCGCCATGTTCGACATGACGAGCATCGAGTCATCGACGAGCGACCCCGTCGGCGGCACGGCGAGCGACACCGTCGACTAGCAATAGCAAGCAACACCGACTTGGCTGCGAGCTGAGCAAGCAAACCAGGGCCGACCTCACTGAAATGGTCGCTGCTCCCTCCAGCTTGCTCCTGCAGCTGCGCCGTGGGCCACGGCCGTCTTGATTCGCGTTGGTGACTGAGGCGGTCGAAGGGAGGTCGAGGAGGGTCGCCGTCACCGCCATTGCCATTCGGACGAACCTGGCGCCGTGAGAGACAAATGGGGCGGGACCGGGCCGTCCGAGCAGTGGCGGCTTTGCTCGTCGTCGCCCGCTCTTCTGCTGGCGCTCCTCCTCAGCGGCAGCGCCGCAAGAAGACTACTCACCGCAGAAGCAAAGACAAGCACGCCGGGATCGTTAGTCACGATGACCGCTGCTCAAAGAGAGATGAAGCTACGATCGTCGAAACCAAAAATTTACAACACGAATGTTGTGAGGAACTGCGAGATTAGGCTGCTGGTCAAAGGAAAACTCAAACGATCGATCGTGCGCGACGAATCTGACAAAATTCGTCAACACAGCTTCAAACGGGAACACAAGATTAAGAACTTACGGCTGACGAAACTACGAACCGATCGCCTGAATGGAACCGTAGCATCGAGGTGCATCTTTTTCGTGTAGAGCTTACCTCGAACCGAAGCACCGTTGTGTAGATCAGAGGGGCATGGAAGAGAGGAGATTAGGGAGGAGCTTAATGGAGGTTGAAGAACACACCACGTAAACAGCTCGCACCCCTCCTGTTTCTCCTCGTGCAGGGGCCCGCTAGCTACGCTTCCGCTCGGCCTGGTTCGAGAGAAACTGCCGATTCCTGCGTTGACAGCGAGCCAGGCACAAAGATGCTTTAAGAAGCGTGCGATACAGGCTCAATAATAAAAGCAAGCAACCAAACAGGCCGTTCCCTTCCCGTGCGGGCCTGGTTGGGCCTTACCCAGACAACAAAACACGTCCTTTGTGTCATTTTTCAACTTTGTATATGGACTTATACCCACCGCGCAAGTTGATGTATCATAGGTGGAGTGTAATTAGCTCTTTATTTTAACGTCCAATGCATAGACGCTGAGAAGTGAGATGCGGTTGCTCTAAAAGACATACTTGCTTCGCTTCTAAATATACGTCTTTTAAAAAATGTCAATACAGACTACATACAGATGTATATAGACGTATTTTAGAGTGCAGATTCATTTATTTTGCTTCGTATGTAGGATTCTCTAAAAAACTTAGATTTAGAAAGGGAGAAAGTAATACGGTACTTTTTCAGTTAACCACGAGGAGCACCCAAAATGCAGACACTCCGTACCACATATAGGTAAAACAACACGAGGTTGTACCGTTATAGCAGACGGGAGAGAAAGAGCCGAGTCTGGGAGTGATATATAAAGTTACGAACCAATCAAGCAGGCAAAAATGCCTAGGAGCGGGCAGGCACAGCACAACGTTCCCTACGAGCGCGCGCGCTCTCTCTCTCTCTCTCTCGTAGCACGGAGGGGCGGATGCAACACCTGCCGTGCCGTGCCGTCGGCAGCCGGAGGCCGAGTCCACGCGTCCGGTGGATGCCGCCGCGTTGGCCTGTCTTCTAGAGCCGGGGCATGCATCCCATGGCATGGCTCCGCCTCGACAACGACACCCCGGCCGATCCCGGTCACGCACGCACGTACTCCGTCCCATTTCTGAGGCGGGACAGACAGGACACCCGGGATGCTCGACGTGACCTCTCTGCTTCGCTATTCTTAGTACTACTACTTAACAATTGTATTGTTGCTTGGTTAGTTGATCAACCTTTTGCTTGATCCATATCCAAAGCTGTCCGCAAGGAGGTATGTATATGCACACACACATGTGTCTGAAACCGCACACACACACACACACAGCTTGCGCTGTTAATTAAGTAAAGCTGGAGTGCTGCAAAGTCCTGGTCGTAGGTCGTAATTAGCATGCATATTATGCATTGCACTGAGGCGTTATTCAACAACAAGCTAAGACGGGTGGGAGCTGGAAGAATGTTCCAGGTTGCTACATACAAGTGCATGCATCATGGCCACTACGGCACTACCCTCGACCACCCTCCCATGTGGAATTAGTCATCAACTTAATGGAAACTAACTATGGCTTTCACAAGGCCAACATGTTTTCCCAATTGAACCCTAGTTGACTTTTGCTCTGTTTTTGTTTGTTTATTGCGACGAGACTTCTGTTCCGTTCTATCTAAAACAAAATTTTTTGTTGATGAAACTGAAGTGTAATTGAGTTTTGATGATGGTTACCTGTCGAAACAATTAAGGTGGGGCTGGACGGTTGATTACGGCCGTCGTCTGTAACCTTCCTATGTTTTTAGAGGTCAAAGCGGCGTCCATGTCCCTGTCCATGTATGCACGCCCTATTTTAACAGCCAGCCGCGTGTAGCTTGCTTGCAGTGTTAGTGAGGACATCCCACGGCCGCTGATGAAATAGTGAAAAGCAGCCAGCAAAGATGAGTTCTTTTTCCGTGATCTAGCTGTAAGCAGTAATTTTCTTTTAAGCGTTTCACTTTCACACTAAGATATTTCGATACGAAGTTGGAAAAGGAAAGAACAAAAGTTTCTATATTTTTTGCTCAAAGGCTTACAAAGCAAGTCCTATCCCATTCCCTGCCAGCCGCCGGATTCTTTATCCAACGGCCGGAGTCAAAAATATGGACAGGTAAGCAAATTTGGTATTCCATTACCAGCTAGCCACGCCAGCGCTAAGCGCTTAACGCTTACCATATCAACACCGCAATTCCAATCCGGGGCCAGAACAAATTGAACCAACCAAATAACAATCGAAACCTAGAGAGGAATTTCCTCCTAAAACCATCAATCAAAAACCTAAATCCCGCGCCGCCGCCACTGATCAGTGATTGATCAGACTGCTAGTAGCATCAACCTCGCCCTCTTCGCCTCCGGGGGCGGGCTCTCGGCCTCGTCCCCGGCCACCCCCGACGCCGGCAGGTTCAGGTCAAAGTCCCTCAGCAGCGCCGCCGCCTTCGCCTTGGCGGCCTCCTTGTCCTTGCCGGTCCCGTCGGCCGCGGCGCCGCCCTCGTAGTGCAGGCGCTTGTGCCCGCCCAGCGCCTGCCCGGACGGGAACTTGCGGTGGCAGAGCGAGCACTGGTGCACCTTGGCCTCCACGGGGGCGCCGCCGGACGCCTCGTCGCCGCCTGCCGAAGCCGCTGGCGGCGTGGGCGGCTTCCGGTGGCTCGTCTTGTGGCCGCCCAGCGCTTGGTAGGACGCGTAGACCTTGCCGCACACGGAGCACTCGTACCCCTGCGCCTTGGTCGGCGCCGCTCCTACGCCCTTCAAGCCTCCGATGCCGCCGTCCTCTATCTCGCCGCGGACGCCGCGCGACAGCATGAGGAGGGAGAGCGCCAGGTACTCCTCCTCGGACTCGGCAACGCCGCCAGAGCTGGCGCTGCCGCTGCCGCCGCCGCCACGGCGCCTGGAGCGACGCCCTCCCCGAGCCCACGAGTCCATCGGCGGAGGGGACGGCGGCGGCACGGGCGACTTCCGGGACACGTCGTCGGTCGACATGGCTGGCGGAGATCGGCCCCGACGCAGGGTTGACCGGAGCAAGAGGGAGGTGGACAAGTAGGAGAGTGGTGGGTGTGCGGGGGCGATTGATAGGGGAGGCGTGGGTTGGGGTGGCCATATATAGTGGCGCTGGGGAAGTGAGGGTAGTGCGGACTGCGGGGTGTGGCACTGTGCTCTCCTCCAGTGGTTACGCGATGGCAGGCGGCGGGCCGGGGCGCACGTATGCGACCGCGAGGCCGTGCGTATGCGCCTGTGTCTGACTTGGTGATCAAGCCATGATCGTGTGGATGGATGATCTGACGGTCGGGGTGTCGTTGGGTTCTGTGATGGCGTGATCTCGGCCCTTCAGTTTATCATGCTATCATTATAATACACATAGTGATAGACTAAAAATGCTAGCACTAAAAATAATTATACTTGGCATTTTTGTTGTGAATGAGAAGATTGGCATCCTGTTTGATCAACATCTAGGTCCGCCACCGCTGCGTTCGGGATAATATGCGTGCATTGATGGAGGACAAATCTAAATCTTTGCATTTGAGATTATAGATTCATGCACGCCTCCATCTTTCCATTTAATTCAGGCCGTGCTAGGCGTCAGCCGGCTGAAGCTTAAACCGAAAGGCGCTTGCTTAACCATCGTATTTTACTCAAGTCATAATCACGAGACATCCGGTTAAAACCACGCATGCAATATGTGTTGTATCTTTGCTACATTGTTGCATTTTCCTTCACACTATTCAAAAAAAATTGCGAGGAGAACTTCACAACATTTTCAACACTAGCACACAACAATAAAATGTAGGCATGCATGCAACAGATTTCCATTCATTGTAGCATGTATGTTTTCAAATGGATCACAAAAGTCAAAGCATCGAAGATAAGTTAGGGCGGATAAGTGTTCGTTAACGTATCTTTGTGTGACACGTATGTGGTGCTTTCTAGGAAGATAAGTGTGCATTGGCGGAGGCCAATTTTAAATCTTTGCCAGATTATAAAGATTTATGAACGCCTCATCTTGCCATTTAATTGGGGTTGGCCGAGGCGTCGGTTTGTTGTAGCTTGGAAAAAATAGGTCGCCGCCATAACTGTCGAATCTGACTAACGTCATAATCCCAAGATGTATGATAAAAACAAACGCATGCAACATGTGTCGTATGTTTGCAACAACATTTCATTTCCATCCACATTTGTGAGAACAATTTGAATACATGACAAGAACAAAATATATGCATGCATGCAACACATTTCCATTTACTACACCATTTACGTTTTAAAATGGATCATAACTATCGTGGCATGAAAGACCATGCAGAAACAACAATGAAGAAATGCTTCGGACCTTCACAACATGCGTATGATGAAGTCATGTACCTAGGGTAGGGTCACGGACCTGTCCAAGGTACCCTTCCCAAGGACATCTTTAGAAGAAACTCCCTTCCAGTCGACCTGGAAGGATTCCACTCAATGGACTCGAGGACACTCGACCATGAAGATCCACTCGACCACCAGGAGTTCAAGAGCCACTCTGTATCCAAACGGTCTGTAATTAAGTAGTCTTTATGGCCATGATGACACTTTATGTAAGGCGTTACCCGAACGCCTTGAGCCTTAATGTACTTTAAACCCTCCGCTACGTGGGCTGGCTGGGTCCTGGCAGACACTATATAAGCCACCCCCTCCACTGGCAGAGGGGTTCGCACCCCTGTAACTCATACGCTTATAATCCAGTCGACCGCCTCCGGGCTCCGAGACGTAGGGCTATTACTTCCTCCGAGAAGGGCCTGAACTTGTAAATCCCTTGCGTATACAACTACTCCATAGCTAGGATCTTGCCTCTCCATACCTACCCCCTATTATACTGTCAGTCTTAATAGCACGACAGTTGGCGCCCACCGTGGGGCAGGTGTCTTAGCGACTTATTGGAGAAGTTGCAATTGTTCCGATCGCCTTCATCATGGTTTCTGGCGGAGTTCTGGTCGAGGGCCGCGAGATCCGTCTCGGCGCGCTCATGTTCATTGCCGACAACTCCGCTTGGCTCCAGGAGGCTCCACTCGACATCGACGCGCTTCCGTCATCATGGGCAACGACGTGCATGTGTCCGCGGCGTCCTGCTGCTGCAACCGTCGGCTCCTTATCGGTCGACTCCTGTGTCGTCCTCCCTCCCGCCAGCGCAAGCGTTCTGGTCGGTCGAGGCTTCAGCGGTGGGTGAGGCACGCGGTGGCTCGCCAGCCGGCCACCACCCAAGTCGCGGCGATCGAGCCCGACGAATCTCTCTACGGCCTGTTCGATCTGTCGACTGGCTCCATAGAGACTGCATCCGAGTGTGACAGCAGTGATCCAGCGGCGGAGGTCCTGATGGTCAATGGGCCTCGTAGTCCTCCCGGCTTCCCCCGACTGACGGGGCAGACGGCGGAGGCGACCCCGCTCAGGTCCACGAGGAATATCAACCCGAGCCACTCACTTCTCTGCAAAGGGAAGATCTTCGCCGTCGGAATGTGGATGCTCTGCACACTCCCATCATAGGAGAAAACCCAAGGCTCGCGCCTTGGAGGATGCGCGTTTGGCCAACTTGGCTGAGCGCACTCGACTGGAGAACCTCTAGCGAGCCTCGATTTAACGACGCGCAACGCAGTACCCGACTCGGTCGGCGTCAACTCTTTCGCCGCCGACCGGTATATCAAACCCCAATTCAGAATCTAGCAATTGCAGCCGCGATAGCGGAGTCGATCCAGCCCTCTCGGTCGAGGTGGCAGAGGCTTGATGAGATCCGAGATTTGCTCCGGCAGCGAGATCGAAATTCAGCCGTGTCACAGTCACACAATAGGATTCACATCGATCCGTCGCTGCGAATACTGATCGATCGGCTCATAGCCCAAGATCGCCCCGCGGCGTGCGGGACGTGGGGTCGGCGTGATCGATATGATGACCGATTCGATCGTGATGATCGGTGTCGAGTGCCCCTCCTCCCCAAGGGGTGGGTCTTCGCCCTCGGCAAACAAGATGACGGCGTCGGCCAAGACGGTGTTGGGCGGAGAGCTCCGGTCGACCCCAGGGAACCAGGCTTTGACGCGAGATCCATTATCGTGCAAGGTTTGGTCGACCGGAATAGAGCTCATGGAGAAGGCCATGACAGAGATGCGCCCACCAGCAGCCGAGTCCATGTTTCAGGACCAGAATGTTTCAGCAGAGCCATCAGAGCCGCGGTGATCCCTCCCAACTTCAGGTTGGCGACTGGGGTGAGTAAGCTCACTGGTGAGTCCAAGCCCGATACTTGGCTCGAGGACTACCGAGTGGCTGTGCAGATTGGCGGTGGCAATGATGAGGTGGCCATGAAACACCTACCACTCATGTTGGAGGGTTCGGCCAGGGCCTGGTTGAATCAGTTGGCTCCTAGCAGCATTTACACTTGGGAAGATCTTGCCCGAGTGTTCGTCAGGACATTTGAGGGAACTTGCAAGCGACCAGCAGGACTGACAGAGCTGCAGGTCTGCGTGCAAAAGTCGAATGAGACCCTGAGAGATTACATCCAGAGGCGGATCACATTGCATCATACGGTGGAGAACGTGTCGATCATCAAGCGATCTGTGCCTTCAAGGAAGGTGTTAAAAAGAGAGTTAAGTTTGAAGTTTGGTCGGACCGGATATATGACCCTGAGTCGAATGATGGAGATTGCCACCAAATCGCCAATGGTGAAGAAGAGGATCGACTCGAGTGTCAAGTACAAGCCGAGTCGATCGGAAAAAGGAAAGTCGATCGAAGCGAAGCGGAAAGCCGAGCCACCGCTGCTCTGGAGAAGCCTGGCGATGACTCGAGGCAAGTTCAAAGGAAGCCCAAAGGATCCTGGAACCCCAAGAAGGTGAAGGACAAGGAAGGAAACGACGTGATGGATTTGCCATGTCACATCCACACGAAGAAAGACGAAGAGGGTAACTTCATTTACCCGAAACATACCACTCGCCAATGCCGACTCTTAATCCAGCAGTTTCAAGGGAAACAACCCAAGGATAAGGAGAAGGAGTCAGACAAGGCTGAGGACAAAGAGGACAGTGATGAAGGGTACCCCCATGTTAATTCCACCCTGATGATTTTTGCTGATGTGGAGAGCAAAAGTCGATTGAAAGTTATCAACCGCGAGGTAAATATGGTTGCTCCAGCGACACCCAGCTATCTAAAATGGTCTCAGACCGCCATTACATTCGACCAGTCTGATCACCCGACACACATAGCCACCCCTGGGAGGCAAGCTTTGGTGGTCAACCCAGTCGTCGAAGGCACTCGATCGACTAAGGTTACGATGGATGGTGGCGATGTGATTGAATATATTGTATGCGGAGATGCTAAAGGGAATGGGCATTCCGATGTCCAGACTCAGTTCCAGCAACATGAGTTTCCATGGAGTCATTCCTGGAAAGAAGGCTGAGTCACTCGGCCAAATAGCTCTAGATGTGGTTTTCGGTGATTCGAAGCATTTCCGCAAAGAGAAGCTAACATTTGAAGTCATGGATTTCCAGAGCGCTTATCACGCTATTTTGGGCAGACCAGCTTATGCACGGTTCATGGCTCGACCATGTTACGTGTACCTCAAACTAAAGATGCCTGGCCCCAAAGGTGTGATCACCATTACTGGCAATCGGAAAAAGGCAGAAGAGTGCTTTCAAAAGGGCTCAAAGATTGCCGATGCTCAGATAACAGTGGTGGAGCTGGAAGAGTATCAGAAAAATGTAGACCCAAGTGATTTATTGCGGGCCAAGAAGCCCGCCACAGAGTCAGCGTTCCAGTCGTCTGGTGAGACGAAACCCGTTCACATTCACCCGGCCGACCCCAGTGCTGCTCCGACTCATATTTCCACAACACTCGACTCTAAATAGGAGGAAGTGCTCATCCAGTTCCTCCGTGAGAACTGGGACATCTTCGCATGGAAGCCTGCTGACATGCCGGGTGTTCCAAGGGGGCTGGCTAAGCATCGTCTACGAGTCGACCCAAAAGCAAAACCTGTCAAAGAACATCTTCGACGGTCCGCCGTCCAGAAGAGAAAGGCCATTGGTGAAGAGGTGGCTCGGCTCCTGGCAGCAGAGTTTATCCGAGAGGTTTACCACTCCGAGTGTCTTGCCAATGTTGTCATGGTCCCCAAGAAGGACAAGTCGCTTCACATGTGCATCGATTTCAAACATATCAATCGGGCCTGCCCGAAAGATCATTTTCCTCTTCCTCGCATCGACCAAATTGTCGACTCGACTGCGGGATGTGAGAGATTGTCTTTTTTAGACGCCTATTCCAGGTATCATCAGATCCGTCTGTATGGACCCGATGAGATAAAAACAGCTTTCATCACTCCATTCGGGTGCTTCTGCTATGTCACCATGCCATTCGGCCTCAAGAATGCCGGAGCCACGTTTATGAGGATGATTCAGAAGTGTTTACTCACTCAAATCAGTCGGAACGTGGAAGCGTACATGGATGATATTGTGGTCAAATCACGGAAGGGTTCCGACATTGGTCGACCTCGCTGAAACATTTGCCAATCTCAGGAGATATGATATCAAGCTCAATCCATCAAAGTGCACATTCGGAGTTCCTGGTGGAAAGTTACTCGGTTTTCTCGTTTCCTAACGAGGAATCGACGCTAACCCAAAAAAAGTTGGCACTATACTCTGAATGAAACGCCCTGTGGGTGTGCACGATGTCCAGAAGCTTACTGGATGCTTGGCCGCGTTAAGTCGATTCATCTCTCGCCTCAGTGAGAAGGCATTGCCTCTTTACCAACTGATGAAGAAGTCAGACAAGTTCGAGTGGACTCCAGGAGCTGATGCAGCATTTGCCGAGCTAAAAGCTCTGCTATCCACCCAGCCGGTGCTTGCTGCTCCGATCAGCAAAGAGCCTCTGTTGCTTTACATTGCAGCCACGGGACAAGTCGTCAGTACAGTACTTATGGTCGAGCGGGAAGAAGAAGGGAAAGCCTTCAAAGTTCAGCACCCAGTATATTATCTTTCCGAAGTGTTGACCCCATCGAAGCAAAGATACCCTCATTATCAGAAGCTCGTGTATGGGATCTACATGACCACGAAGAAGGTTGCTCTTTATTTCTCGATCATTCCATTACGATCGTCACGACGCCCCTTGTCGAGATTTCGCACTGTGAGATGCAAGCTGGTCGAGTGGCGAAATGGGCGATTGAACTCCTTCCCCTTGATATCAAGTTTGAGGCAAAGAAAGCCATTAAGTCCCAAGCAATAGCCAATTTCCTTGCCGAGTGGATTGAACAACAGCAGCCGGCTCAAGTTCACTCGGAGCATTGGACCATGTTCTTTGATGGCTCTAAGATGTTAAATGGTTCCTGTACTGGGGTAGTATTGGTCTCACCCCGAGGAGATAAGCTCAGATATGTGCTCCAGATCCACTTTGATTCCTCCAATAATGAAGCAGAATACGAGGCGCTTTTGTATGGGTTGCGCATGGCCATTTCACTCGGCGTCCGTCGCCTTATGGTTTATGGCGACTCAGATTTGGTGGTCAATCAGGTGATGAAGGAGTGGGACGTTAGAAGCCCAGCCAGCTTGAAAAGAAATTTGAAGGGTTAGAGCTCCATCATATACCCCGACTGAAGAATCAAGCGGCTGATGATTTGGCGAAGATAGGTTCCAAGAGAGAAGCCATTCCCAGTGATGTGTTCTTGGAACATATCCATACTCCATCAGTTAAAGAAGATCCTTTTACCGAAGAAGTTCCGCAGCCTAAAAGTATCACAAATCCGACTGAAGTTGAAGTTCCAGCAGTGGTCGACCTGATCATGGAAGCGTTGGTGATCACTCCCAATTGGGCAGTTCCGTACATCGCGTATATCTTAAGTAAAGAGCTCCCAGAGGATGAAGAAGAGGCTCGACAGATCGTCCGCCGATCTAAGGCCTTTACCGTGATAAGGGGACAGTTGTACAGAGAAAGCACGACTAGAGTTGGTCAGAAATGTATAACGCCAGATGAAGGTCGAATCCTTGACGATATCCACTCGGGGACCTGTGGCCATCATGCGTCCTACCGGACCATTGTGGCCAAATCATACCGAGCGAGATTTTACTGGCCAAGGGCGAATGAAATGGCAAAGGAGATAGTCGACAAGTGTGAAGGATGTCAATTTTACTCCAATATGTCACACAAGCTCTTCAAGGCCAACGAGGCACCGCCACCCATGACCAGGGATTGTGGGCATAACTTAACTCGCCCCGCTAATCCGGTAAGTTTTTTCATGTTTTCAAGGTACACCCCTTTACTCGCATACTCGAGGAAAGCATCTAAGCCTACCTATCAATTTTTTTAGGACTGGACAGAGATGGCAGAGCGGATTAACTATCCGGCTCCGCTGCTCGAAGGCCCAGAAATCTCGCTTCTGACGAAGATGCTAGTTCCGGCGCCTTATCAGGTTCCGAAGAAGAAGGCCAAGAAGAAGGCCAAGGGGACCCGAGGTGGTCTCCGCCGCAAGGGCAATTCGGACGCGACGTCCGAAGACGCCGAGGTGCACTCCTCCACCGAAGACGACGAGGAAGAGGAGGAATAACAAGAAATCTATTCCCCTCCCGCAGGGGGGAGAAAGAAGAGGATGGCCTCCATGCGTCTGGAGGCCGAGGCGTCCAAGAAGGGGAAAGCTTCCCTTCGGGACAGCTCCACAGCGGCCATCGACAGCAGCTGGGAGTGGGAGCCCAGGGAGAAGCCCCTGGCCAAATCGTAAGTGTCCGGGCATGTTCATGTATCCGGCACTTCATTGTTTTAATGTGTTAAATTATGCATTTGCATTCCGGCTCGGTCCAACCTCGAGCGGTCCTTATCTTCAGAGGATTCGCTGGACCCGGCGGTGATGGACAGCGGGACCCTTCCATCGGCCTCCTCTCCCAGGGACCTAGATGGCGCCGAGGCATCGTCTCGAAGGATCCCCGAGCCGGGAGAGAATCCGGAGGCTGCCAGAGAGGCACCGGAGGGCGAAGGCTCAGCTGCCGGACACATGGGGGAGCAAGCCCCCATGGACACTATTGGTGGGGGCCATATCCAAACTGGCCCTCAGCTGAATATAGTTCCGGAGACCCAAGCGGCTCCGGAATCAGGCGGGCCGCCTCCTTTGAAAGAGGGAGGTGCGCCTACTCCACCGGTGACCTCTGTCCATCTAGAGGCACCGGACAGTTTGCTGGAAGCACTGCAAGGTGCTTCCATTGTTGACAAACACCATACCCTTATGGGTACGGTGATTGAGAGGATCTAGTCTGCGAAGAGCGGACTGACCGAAGCGTGCACTAGCCTTCTAATAGGCTTTGAGGTAAGCAACGCAACTCTAAAAAGAATATCATAGTATAGACAGTAGCCCCTGATACTCTGTCCGGTGTTTGGAGAGAAAAGCCGAATAGTGGATCAAATAATTTTCGCAGGAGTCTAATCTAATATGTCTATGTGAATAAGCAGGAGTCGCTACTGGCTGCGACCTCTCATACTGCAGAAGTCTTCGGACTGAAGCAGAGTCTGGACTGGGCCAAGGAAGAGCTCGGCTGCGTAAAGAAGCAGCTGGAGGACAGTAAAGATATGCACTAACCTTGTATATATTCCGGAAGGATGAGTGATTCGTGCTGACTATAGTGGCATGAAATTTATTAGGGGCAACGACCGAAGTAGAGGCCCTCAAGAAGGCTCTGGCCGAGGCTGAGGACAAAGCGCCCGAGGAGCGAGCCCACGCGAAAAGCATGAGGCCCGAGTCAGTGAGGTCCAGCAAGAGCTCCAGGACGCCGTCAAGAAGTGTGAGTCCTTGGAGCGCGACTTTAAGGTTCAAGAGTCTGAACTTGCCAAGGCCCGCCAGAGCGCACACGATGCCCGAGCCGAAGCCCAATGCACCCTCTTGGAAATCCAGGCGGCCAAGAAGATCGAGGCGGGTAAGGCTTTTATTATGTAGAGCAGATATGTGAAGGAAAGGTTCCTTTTACTGACTCGGATTTGGAGTTCTCCAGGGGCGTTTGCGGATCTACCATGCAGCGTGTCAGATGCTGCAGAATTCTATCGAGCCGAAGTAGGGAGCTCTACAGAGAAGCTGTTATGGTCGCAATACCTTGGACCAGAACATCGAGTGCCCTTTAGCGATCAGCCGAAATAGCTGGTCGAGCTGCATAGGGCGACCGAACTAGCCATGAAGGATTTGATAATCCGACTATGGCCTGCCGAAGCCATTCCCAGCAGCTACTTTGTACTCGTGAAGCCGCTTGTCAGTTCCTGCCCTCGGCTTGAAGCCATCAAGCGGTCGGTCTATATCAAAGGCGCACAAATGGCCTTTGCCCGCGCCAAGATGCATTGGGCGAAGATGGACACCACGAAGCTGATGACAGAGGGACCGCCGCGGGCAAGGAGCCCCACACACCCGAACTGTATTTTGACAGTGCCATGGAGGGATCCCGCCTTGTGCCGGAGCAATGTGCTAAGGATATCATATTCCCATGATTACACTCATGTTATCCTGTCCTGTACTATGAAACAGATCCGTTATGTAATATACTGTCTGTTATTTAAATTTTACCTCCTGTGCGTTCGTTTTGTTAAATCTGAGAGTTGGCCAGTCGTCGGCTTTTGCCCCCTCGTAGGTAGTATGGGGGTGTTCGTGATAAATCTAAACACTCTTTATCCAAGGTTTTGGTCCTTCAAGGAGGTGTTTAGCGCAACGAACCAGGCAATCGGACTATGCGGCTTTACTACTCTCACTTAGCCATAGGAGTTTGACGAGAAAAATTTAGGCGCAGCCCCTGGTGTTTGAAAGTCTAAACTTGGGGCGCTATACACGCCTGATCGGATAAGAACCAATTCATCGCATAATGCAGAAGAAATCGCTAAAGATTTGTAACCTCTCGAACAGCTGACCGGCTCTCGCCACATCATGACAGTCAGTTTTCGGCTTTCTCTACTGAGGTGCTCATCCGGAAGAACCGGGACACAATCACAATAGTTCACCATTTACTACCCTAACCGATATAGCGGAACGTAAGGTAGTAAGCAAAGGAGCCGGGCAACCCAACTATTGACAAAAGACATGATTCAGAGCCGATGCATATAATGCTATAAGTTTGGGGTGTCGAACTATACTGTAAGAGTGTTCGGACTTTATTGTCGTATTGTGGGGTATGATGAAGCCCCTGGCAAATTAAGGCGTACCAAAGTGTACGGGCGCAAAAAATATAAAGAAAAGGAAAAAAAATCAAGTAATAAGCTGATGCCGCAAATTATTTTCCATTGTAATTTGATTAATATGTCAAGGCGTATTTGTACAAGTAACACGATAAGCAAATTGGGCTATTTGACATGCCATGACCAACGGCGAGCTGCGTGCGGGTTTTTAAAACAGGTATAATGATCGTTAGCAGAGACCACCTGGGAGTTCCCTTGTACGTCAAAGCTTCTTGCCTTCTTGGTGTATCCGATGATCAGGTTATCAGGAGAAAGCCTGGGGGAAGAAAGAAACCTGAAAAGAAAGAGAAATAATAAAAGTATGGGGGTCCAGGAGCGGTTGAGCCGTATTGTGGACCACGGTCTAGATGTGCTTCTGTCTATGCCCATGGTATTTTGAGTGCGGAGTTATGTACGCGTGGCACAAATTCCGCTGTTTGGTTGGGACTCAGACGAAGGCCAAATTGCTAGTCAAGCTCTGGACGAACTGGACCGTCCTCCTGTAGGGTAGTTCGGACTCGTTTGACAGTGTGTGGGAGCTTGGCCGCTGAATTGCGGTTATGCCTGAAAAGGCCGCTCTGTACTTCTGCTGCAAGGGCCACTGTGTGCTCCTCGGTACGGAGGGAGCGTTCCGTGTTTCCATTGACTGCTATAACGCCGCGTGGCCCGGGCATCTTGAGCTTGAGGTAAGTGTAATGCGGCACCGCATTGAATCGAGCAAATGCGGTTCGTCTGAGCAGTGCCTGATAGCCACTACGGAAGGGGACGATATCAAAGATCAATTCTTCGCTTTAGAAATTATCCGAGGATCCGAAGACCACTTTCAGTGTGATTGAGCACATACAGCAGGCCTCAACACCTGGTATGACACCTTTGAAGGTGGTTTTTGTGGGCTTGATCCTTGAGGGACCGATACCGATTTTGCGCATTGTATCCTGATAGAGGAGGTTCAGGCTGCTTCCACCATCCATGAGGACTCGCGTAAGGTGGAATCCATCAATGATTGGGTCAAGGACCAGTGCGGCTGAACCGCCGTGACAGATACTGGTCGGATGGTCTCTGCGATCAAAAGTGATAGGACAGGATGACCATGGGTTGAACTTTGGGGCGACTGGCTCTATCGCGTAGACGTCCCTGAGTGCATGCTTGCGCTCCCTCTTGGGGATATGGGTAGCGTATATCATGTTCACTATTTTGACTTGGGGGAGGGGGATTTCTTTTGTCCCCCTGTGTTCGATGGTTGGGGTTCCTCGTCATCGTCCTTGCTTTGCGACCCCTTCTCCTTGTTCTCGGTGTTTAACTTGTCGGCCTATTTAAAAACCCAACACTCTCTGTTGGTATGATTTGCTGGTTTATCAGGAGTGCCGTGGATTTGGCATGGTCGATCTAGTATGCGGTCCAAACTGGACGGGCCTGAATTATTTCTTTTATACAGCTTCTTCCACTGACGAATTTAGAGCCACTGAATCCAGCATTGACTGTCATTTCTTTGGCGTTATCGGCATTGTTTTGACGCTTGTGTCTGTTGCGTCGGGGCTTGCCGTTGCTGTTTCTGGCTTCAGAAGTGCCAGCTTTGCCTGTGTTGTTATTGCTACGGGCTAGCCAACTATATACACCTGCACAAAAGCGGGTCATGAGTGCCGTGAGGGCCGCCATGGACTTCGGCTTTTCTTGGCTGAGGTGCCGGGAGAGCATTCGTCACGGGTGCTATGTTTAAAGGCCGCTAGGGCTTCAACATCCGGATAGTCGACGATCTAGTTCTTTTTAGTTAAGAACCTAGTCCAGAATTTCCTGGCTAACTCTCCGGGCTGTTGAACTATGTGACTTAAGTCGTCGGCATCCGGAGGTCAGACGTATGTGCCTTGAAAGTTGTCGAGGAAGGCATCCTCCAAATCCTCCCAGCTGCCAATGGAGTTTTCGGGCAGACTATTCAACCAGTACCTGGCTGGTCCCTTGAGTTTGAGCGGGAGGTATTTGATGGTGTGAAGATCATCACCGCGGGCCATGTGAATATGGAGAAGAAAATCCTCAATCCATACCGCGGGGTCTGTTGAGACATCATATGATTCAATGTTCATGAGTTTAAACCCTTCTAGGAATTCATGTTCCGTTACTTCGTCAGTGGAGCAAAGGGGGTGTGCGACGCCTCTATATCGGGCTAAGTCGTGACGTAGCTCGGATGGAGTTCGTTTGCGGTTTTCGGCGCGGACATGGTTATGTTTGTCACGTTCTGCAGGATGGCCATCGTCGCGCATCGGGGCGCGCCCCCGCGATCCATAGATTGATCTTGTCTGACCTGCTCTGTTTTCCAAGTCATGCCCCAGGTCATGTGTGTATCCCCGAGCTGTTGTATTTCCGTTTCTATGGCGAGGTAGTGCGGGCTGCTGCTCGGCTCGAGGTGTCGCTTTGTCTCGGCCATGGGGTGGCCAGTCAGCCGCATTATGCGTTGGTAGGTCGGGCTCCAGTGCCTCGTCATCGAACTTTGGTAACTGTTTGCGCTTCGGGTACATTTTGGTTGGGCGCTCGAGGACATATTCCTCGGCTGCGATGACATCAGTCCATCCTTCATTGAGTAGATCTTGATCAGCTTGAAGCTGCTGCTGCTTCTTTTTCAGGCTCCTTGCAGTGGCAATTAGCCAACGCTTAAAGCGTTCCTGTTCGTAGGGCTCCTCAGGCACGATAAAATCTTCATCATCGAGGCTCACCTCGTCCTCGGAGAGAGGAAGCTAGTTGCTATCCTCCGAGTCTTCATTCAGGGCCTGCTCGTCAGGGTTGATGATACGTCTCCAACGTATCTATAATTTTTGATTGCTCCATGCTACTTTACCTACTGTTTTGGACTATATTGGGCTTTATTTTCCACTTTTATATTATTTTTGGGACTAACCTACTAACCGGAGGCCCAGCCCAGAATTGCTGTTTTTTGCCTTTTTCAGTATTTCGAAGAAACAGAATATCAAACGGAGTCCAAACGGAATGAAACCTTCGGGGTCGTGATTTTCCAACCGAATGTGATCCAGGAGACTTGGACCCTACTCCAAGTAGTGCCCGAGGAGGTCACAAGGGTGGAGGGCGCGCCCCCTACCTCGTTGGCCCCTCGGAGCTCCACCAACGTACTCCTTCCTCCTATATATACCTACGTATCCCCGAACAATCAAAAGATGAGCCAAAAACCTAATTCCACCACCGCAACCTTCTGTATCCATGAGATCCCATCTTGGGGCTGTTAGGAGTTCACGGAGGGGGCATCCACCACGGAGGGCTTCTACATCATCACCATAGCCCCTCCGATGAAGTGTGATTAGTTTACTTCAGACCTTCGGGTCCATAGCTAGTAGCTAGATGGCTTCTTCTCTCTTTTTGGATCTCAATACAATGTTCTCCCCCTCTCTCGTGGAGATCTATTCGATGTAATCTTCTTTTTGTGGTGTGTTTGTTTAGACCGATGAATTGTGGGTTTATGATCCAGTATTATCTATGGAAAATATTTGATTCTTCTCTGAATTCTTTTATGTATGATTGAGTTATCTTTGCAAGTCTCTTCGAATTATCCTTTTTGGTTTGTGAAAGTGCAACTAATCCCCAGGTGGTTTTGGTAATTAATAACAACATATATATCATTGAACTAATCATTTCTTGAGAATATTTCAGAAAGTTCAGTGATATGGGTATGGCAATGACTGATGATGTGGACCCCTCAAAATGCTAAGGAAAACATTGGCAAAAGCTCAAGACTCCATTTTTGGTTTAGTGATCCAAGATCACATTGAGTCCATAGGAAAGCCAATACTATTAAAAGGGGTGAGGTTATGATGATGATCTGGTTGCTCTAAGTGCTTAGTGATTTATCTCTCAAACTATCAGCAATCTTTCATTCCAACATAAACTCATAAGTAATCTCGGTCCCACCGATTCCAAACTCACCACACCGAGATGAACCACCTCACCATATACCCAAACCCTAAGAATCTCGGATTTTCCGATTCCAAACTCGGTCATTCGAAATTGGTGTTGCCAAGCTTCAGAACCTTCAGACTCAAATCGGTGTCACCGAGATGAGAAAGTCGGTCCCACCGAAATTGGCAAACCCTAGACTTTGGAAGAATCGGACTAACCGAGATTGTATTTTCGGTCCCACTGAAAATCCCAACGCTCACAAGATTTGAACTTTCGGTCTCACCGAGTTGTCAACTTCGGTCCGACCGAGATTGGTCAAATGTGTGTAACGGTTGGATTTTGTGTGGAGGCTATAAATACCCTCCACCTCCTCTTCATTCGTGGAGAGAGCCATCGAAAGAACTACCACTCCTACCTTACATTTCGAGAAGAAAACTACCTACCCTTGTGTTGAGATCAAGTTGCTCCACTCCCACCATATGAAACTTGATTTCTAGCCTTCCCAAGTTGCTTTCCACTCAATCCCTTCCTCCACCACAGCCAAATCAGTGAGGAGAGTTGAGTGTTGGGGAGATTATCATTTGAAGCACAAGAGCAAGGGTTCATCATCACCAACACCATCTATTACCTTTTGGAGGGTGGTGCCTCCTAGATTGGTTAGGTGTCGCTGGGAGCCTCCGTCATGATGTGGAGTTGAACCAAGGAGTTTGTAAGGGCAAGGAGATCGCCTACTTCGTGAAGATCTACCCAGTAAGGCTAGTCCTCCGTGGGACGTAGGCCATGATGGCATAGACAAGGTTGCTTCTTCGTGGACCCTTCGTGGGTGGAGCCCTCCGTGGACTCGCAGCCGTTACCCTCCGTGGGTTGAAGTCTCCATCAACGTGGATTGACGATAGCACCACCTATCGGAACCACGAGAAAAATCTCCGTGTCACCAACTTGCGTTTGCTCTTCTCCACCTCTCATTTACTATCGTGCAATTTACTTTCCGCTGCCACAACTCTAGAATTGCATGTGTAGGGTGATACTTGACTTGGTTGTCATTGTGAACTTGCTAAGAAACTACTCCAATCAAAAGGCAAAATTTTAAGTTGTCAAGTAGTCTAATCACCCCCCTCTAGACATACTTCCGATCCTACAAGTGGTATCGAGCTTTGGTCTCCATTGGATTGGTTTCCATTGCATTGACTCCATAAGCTTGGTTTCACAACCTAGGAGAGTATGGCGCCTAGTGAGGGTAATTTTCAGAGAGGTCCTTACTTTGATGGTTCAAACTTTGCTAGTTGGAAGCATAAAATGAAAATGCATATTCTTGGACATAACCCCGCCGCATGGGGCATTATTTGTGTTGGCTTGCAAGGTGAGTTCTTCAAGAAGGAAAAGTTCGGATCGTGAAGCTACTGCGCAGATGAGTTGCGGATGTTACGTAACAATGCTCAAGCTTGTGACATTCTCTTCAATGCTTTGTGTCCCGAGGAGTTCAACAAGATCAGCCGCCTTGAGAATGCAAAAGAGATTTGGGATACTTTGGTGAAATGCACGAAGGTACCGAGTCCGTGAAGGAATCAAAGCTAGATGTTCTTCAAGGTCAGCTTGACAAGTTCAAGATGAAGGAAGGTGAAGGGGTCGCTGAAATGTATTCTAGGCTTGCTCTCATCACCAATGAGATGGCAGGCTTAGGAAGCGAAGAAATGACCGACCGATTCATCATCAAGAAGATTCTCAGAGCTTTGGATGGAAAGTATGACACCGTGTGCACTTTGATCCAAATGATGCCAAACTACAAAGATCTCAAGCCTACCAAGTCATTGGAAGGATTGTTGCTCATGAGATGACACTTAAAGATAAGGAAGAGCTTCACAACAAGTCAAGTGGTGCTTACAAAGCTGCAGTTGAAGCTCCCACATCCTCAAGTGACAAGCTAGTTTCCAATGAAGAAATAAGCCTAATGGTGAAGAACTTCAACAAATTCTACAAGAGTAGAAGCAAGGAAAGAAGCTCAAAGTCTAGATCATATGATGAAAAGAGATCTTCTAGTCGTGATCGAAACTGCTACAATTGTGGAAGACCGGACACTACTCAAATGAGTGTTCGACTCCCCACAAGAGAAGAGAAGAATCTCCAAGAAGAAGAAGCTCAAGAGAAGAGTCGCCTCGAAAAGAGAGAAGGAGTAGAGATGATCGTTATGAACGAAGATCCTCTCGGAGAAGCAAGGATTCGGAAAGGAAAGACAAGTCATCAAGGAGCTACACAAGAAGAAAACATCAAGCTCATGTTGGTGAATGGGTTTCCGGCTCCGACTCCGACAATCACTCCGAAAGAAGCTATCACTCCAACTCCGAATACAGTCAAGATGAAGGTGTTGCCGGTCTTGCTCTCGTGTCCTCCAACTCCAACTCCTATGACATATTTGATTCACCAAATGAGGGAATTGGAAGATGCTTCATGGCAAAAGGCCCCAAGGTATCACATCCTGAGTTTATTGACTTTGATAGTGATGAGGATGACTTGCTTGGTGAAGATGAGCTTTTACATGATAAATCTAGTGAGCTTAGTAATGATGAACATGCTAGTAGTCTTTATAGTCGAGAAGAGTCGAATGACAATGCTATGAAGGAGATTGAGCGCCTAACTAAAGAACTAAACACTCTTAAGTTAGCTCATGAAACAACTCAAGAAGATCATAGAGAGCTCCTAAGATCTCATGAGAAGCTACGCCGAGAAGCTCAATCTAGAGCAAGAACATGAGTTTCTAAAAGCTATCAATGACGATCTTCAAAGAAGAGTTCTTCATATCTTGCCAAACGACTTCTCTTGTCTAATTTCTTGCCACCTATCAAAACTAAGCATGACAAGCATAAGAAAAATTCTTCATCTAGTAGTAACAATAATCATGCTAAATCAAATGTTGTTACTTCTAGTAATTCTCTTGATTCCACTAACAATGTTTCAAGCCAAGTTTCACTTGAGCAAGAAAATAGTCTATTGAAAGGGATTATAGAGAAAGGTGTCTACAAGAGTCTTGCCGAAGCAAAAGCTTTGAGGAAATTGTTCGCAAACAAGGAAGACACCGAAGAATCAAGGAATTGGTTTTGAGCGAAAGTTCAACGCCGAGGGTGTTGAATGGGAAGAAGGTCAATATCCCACTCCAAAGTTCGTCTCTCAAGAGGAGAAGTATGATCCTACTTCTTCCAATGAGGAACAAGCTCAAGATGACCTTCCACCACAAGACCACAAGCTAAAAGGCAAGGACAAGCTTCAAGAGGAGATTGATGCATTCATTGAAGCACCCAAGGCCATGGTCAAGTGGGTTCCCAAGGCAACTTCAAGTTCTACTTCAACAAGCTCAACTACTACCCCAAGGATTCCCATCAAGATGATGTGGATCCCAAGAAGAAGAACTAGAGAGTTCTTGAGGGTGACTCCGCCAATATACTTCACTCATATTCATTTTGGCGAGGACTTGTGCAATCAACTTCCACATCTTGCACTAGTTCATGGAGTCACAAACCCTCATGTTGGTAAGTCAAGGGACAAGGTAATCATTGCTTTCATGGACATCATCTATTGTGAACTTCAATCTATGTCCATGGATATTCTTGTTTGTTCCTTGTGGGACTAACCCATGTAGGTATTGAAAGTGCCCGAATCCAAAGGATTGCTCCCAACTCTTGATGATCTTCATCAACATTGAGCATCCACATCTTCAACATCTACATGAAGTCTTCAACGACAACCCAAGGTTAGTTTGACCCTTTAAAAGGGGTTCTCACATCAAGGGGGAGCTTTGCTCTAAAGAAATGAGCTAAAGCATCTTCTAATGATGTGAACACATCAATGCTTTATGGAAAAGTGGTAACCCCACTTGTGCTTAAACGATGAGTATGACCTATGATCAAATGTTCTCATTTGACTCCTAAGTCAATATACTCATATATAGATGACCTAGTCATCGCCAAATTGTGTGCTAGCTGTTAGTGTTTTGTTTGTGCATGTTTGACACATATTTCATTTGCTATCTTATTGTGTGAGCATGTTGGATGCATGATTTTATCCATTCGAGGACATCCATTTGTTGCTTTGGTCTTTTGGTTTTCTTTCTTTTTGACCAAATGGATGGACAAGAATGCCTAAGTTCCTCCCTAGCTATCTATGCTTTCTTGTCTCAAACTCTATTCATGCTTATATCACAAACTTTGAACAAGACTTTTTCGGACAGACCGAGTGAGGAGCACTCGGAGCCACCGATCCGTCAAAAGCCTAACTTCCAAAACCTTCTAAGTACTTTCGGTCAAACCGATATACTCAAATCGGACAGACCAAATCACTTGGATTGATCTAGGTTTTCACCTCGGTGAAACCGAAGTTTCAAATTTCGGCGTGATCGAGTGTGTAACTGCACGCAGTTAACCATCTCGGTCCCACCGAGTTTTCAAACTCGGTCCCACCGACAGCCGAAGGGTATATATACTCGAGGACAGAGCGCGTTGATTACTTCTTCAAACGCTTCGCCCTCAAACCTTCTTATTGCCGTCGCCTTGGTCTCCGGATCGTCTCCGCCGTCGCTGTCAGGCGCCTCCGCTGGTCTCCATCGCCGTCAGCGGTCCTTCTCATCGCGCCGTTGCCGCCGAGTGAAGCTCCACCGCATTGGGTGAGTTTCATCCCTCTCGTGCTCCAACCGCTGATTCAATGCACGTTAGGCGTTGCCAAGTTTCTTGCCAAGATTGAGATCTCCCTATCCGGCCGTTTAGGTCATAGAACAAATTTCGAGTGAAAATTTTAGGGTTAGGTTTCGCCGAACACATCTCGGTGTGACCGATTCGACATTTTCGGATCGACCGATTTGGCCTCTGGCCATTACAGACCGCACTTTTCGGTGAAACCGAAGTTGTGCAAATCGGTAAGACCAAGTGAAGATTCAGTGAAACCCTAGTAGTCTCGGCTAGATCGAAACCCATTTCGTCCAACCGAAAGTGGTGTATGTGGTCTGTTTAGACACTTCGGTTTCACGAATTGATAGACTCGGTCGACCGACATGTATTCTGTGAAAACCTAAAACTAAAGTTTGAACTCATTCTTTTGCAAAATCCTCTGTAGTTTGTGATAACTCTTCTATTACGCCTATACCTATTCTATTCACAAGTTGTCGGTCATGTCGATGGAAGTGACAATGTAACAGGTCCGAGATGCCATTGAGATTCCAGAGGCAGCTACAAGTCCGAAGCAAGCAGTTTTTCAGATGATGGAGAGAAGCACTCCAAGTGGATCTGCCTGCAATGCTACAGGGCCAGGAGGAAGAGAAATTCTGATGAGGAGGATTCAGACTTTGTTGCAGATGAGGAGATAACTTCTAAGCCAAAAAGGCAAGTGGTTGCCAAGAGCTATCAAGGGCAACAGTCAAAGAAAGGCACAAGCAAAGTGACAAAATCCTCATTGCACGAAGCTCAAGATGGAAGAAACCTCCGGCAAGATCAAGAAGACTTCCAAGAGGAAGAGGAAAGTTCATGAAGAAGGCGATGATGATGATGATTCGATGAGGAAGCACCTCGGCCTCCTCGAAGCGAAGTTGATGGGTGATGCCATCGAGGCGGGAGCACCCACAAAAGCTAAGCAATCAGCTCCAAAGCAAAGGCAGCCCAAGCCAAACCTGCTGCCAAGCCAAAGAAGACTGTGA
Source organism: Aegilops speltoides (assembly GCA_021437245.1). Lineage (NCBI taxonomy): Eukaryota > Viridiplantae > Streptophyta > Magnoliopsida > Poales > Poaceae > Aegilops > Aegilops speltoides. Next base: position 133,294,791 of record CM038142.1, on the reverse strand, counting down.
GGAACATACCTGCTTCAGAGAAGAAGAAGGACAATGTGCCACCTGCAGAATCAGATGATGAGGCTCATGTTTTGCTCAAGCTCAGACAGAAACTGCCAGTTCATAATGAAGCACATCCTCGAGCTGAAAATATGAAAGAGAGGAAGGATAAAGGTCTCAGGCTATGGAGGCAAGCAGATCCATATGCCACCAGGAGAAGAACAGCAGTTGACTCAAGATTCCACACAAGAGAGCAACAAGACTTTTATGAGACAGTGCTCATGGACAAGAAGCCAATTGTTGTTGACACCAGATATGTAGACTGGGATTACATCGACAGTGAAGAGCACAGAGACTACTTCCCACATGTGCATGAAAGCTTCACTGCTTGTGGGATTGCAGAGTTCGTTGGTCAGAAATTGACTGCTTGGAACGATGAGATGATCATGCGTTCTATGCCACCGCACACTTCTATCCGGATGGCGAATTGTATGGATGATGAAGGCGTAGATTCCATTCTCTTGTTGAAGAATGGAGAGCATTGCTGAATGCACTGTATCAAGGGATGATGATGTTGATGTGTATGGCATTCGAAGAAAAATCACGAGTCAATGAAGAACATGTACAATGAGGTAAAGGAGAAGGATGTAGAGATATGGAAGCTTGGTTGGGTCTATTATCTTCGTGCAGGTCTCCCAACCACCAACACCATTCTCGAGGCATACTTTGATGCCTAAGTCAGAGACCACCGCATGATAAGAGGGTACTCTATCAACATGCTGCACATTCTAGATCGAAGACACCTTTAAGGTGATGGACACGATAGTTGAGACTATCAAGAGGACAATGCAGCAGCACTGTAAGAGGTCGTGTGGGTTTGCTCCGCATATTCAGATGCTTATTAATGCCAAGTTTGGCACGGACACCTACCGTTGGATAGACCCCACTTGCCACTACAAACTGAACATGAGGATAACGAGGTTGTGATGACCGAGGATGCTCCCACATCTGTAGAAGGACATGCTAAGTCTGAAGCTGCCAAACAAGCTAAAGCCGAGAAGGAAGAAGAAGACAAAGCCCAAGAGCGTTGCAGAACAACTTCTTGAAGCCACTCAGAGAATTGAGCTACGCTGGCAAAGATAGTGCGATCTCGGAGAGCCTTGAGAGGATAGTTGAAGATAAGTTCCATGCTCGGACGCTGTCGATGAAGTGCAGTCACCGTCAACAAGCTTGAGGCGACATCGAGGAAGCTAAGAGGAGAAGGCAGAACTCATGAGAGAGATGGAAGGTGATATGGTCCAGATGACTATGAGCAGCCTGCTCCAAAGTGCCCACAAAGCCCAGATCATTTGCCATTCCGATGTCGACCCTGTGGCTACTACATCAGCACCTCCTACAGCTCCGTCGGTTCCAAAGACGACAAGATATCCACTCCTCCGGCTCCACAGACTTCAGCAGAAGCTTTGCAGATGCAGCTATCTCCACTCCATCGACGCAGCAGAGCCGCCGCCAGAGTCCCGAGTGACGATTAGCTCTATACCTTCGATCTTTTGGTAACTTGTTGCCAAAGGGGGAGAAATTGTATAGATCATAGGGCTTCGAGAGAGAGAGAGTGCTCGTTTTTGCTCTTTCGTTTGCGGTTTTCCTTGAGATACTTTTGAGTTCTTTGAGATACTTCGTGTGTTTGATACTACGTTTGCTCTATCTTGATGAGTGCTTGATCATCTGTGCTTAATGTGTGCTTGATGCCTATCATATTCCATTCATATCTTGTATGATCATTTACTCATGTCTTGGTGATTGGGTGCATGTTATTCATTCTTATCATTTTGTGCGCTCCACCAAGATGTATGTGACATGGAAGAGTAACCCATGATCCTAATCGATTGTGCATTTGCATTCAAACGCAAATCTTAAATAATGCACAAATTTAGGGGGAGCTCTTGCTTATCACATACTTCTCAAAGCGACGATGTTATTCATTGATTATATCATTTGTCGAAGCTTTGATCTATATGTTGTCATCAATTACCAAAAAGGGGGAGATTGAAAGTGCAACTAATCCCCAGGTGGTTTTGGTAATTAATAACAACATATATATCATTGAACTAATCATTTCTTGAGAATATTTCAGAAAGTTCGATTGATATGGGTATGGCAATGACTGATGATGTGGACCCTCAAAATGCTAAGGAAAACATTGGCAAAAGCTCAAGACTCCATTTTTGGTTTAGTGATCCAAGATCACATTGAGTCCATAGGAAAGCCAATACTATTAAAAGGGGGTGAGGTTATGATGATGATCTGGTTGCTCTAAGTGCTTAGTGATTTATCTCTCAAACTATCAGCAATCTTTCATTCCAACATAAACTCATAAGTAATCTCGGTCCCACCGATTCCAAACTCAGTCACACCGAGATGAACCACCTCAGCCATATACCCAAACCCTAAGAATCTCGGATTTTCCGATTCCAAACTCGGTCATTCCGAAATTGGTGTTGCCAAGCTTCAGAACCTTCAGACTCAAATCGGTGTCACCGAGATGAGAAAGTCGGTCCCACCGAAATTGGCAAACCCTAGACTTTGGAAGAATCGGACTAACCGAGATTGTATTTTCGGTCCCACCGAAAATCCCAACGTTCACAAGATTTGAACTTTCGGTCTCACCGAGTTGTCAACTTCGGTCTGACCGAGATTGGTCAAATGTGTGTAACAGTTGGATTTTGTGTGGAGGCTATAAATACCCTCCACCTCCTCTTCATTCGTGGAGAGAGCCATCGAAAGAACTACCACTCCTACCTTACATTTCGAGAAGAAAACTACCTACCCTTGTGTTGAGATCAAGTTGCTCCACTCCCACCATATGAAACTTGATTTCTAGCCTTCCCAAGTTGCTTTCCACTCAATCCTTCCTCCACCACAGCCAAATCAGTGAGGAGAGTTGAGTGTTGGGGAGATTATCATTTGAAGCACAAGAGCAAGGGGTTCATCATCACCAACACCATCTATTACCTTTTGGAGGGTGGTGCCTCCTAGATTGGTTAGGTGTCGCTTGGGAGCCTCCGTCATGATGTGGAGTTGAACCAAGGAGTTTGTAAGGGCAAGGAGATCGCCTACTTCATGAAGATCTACCCCGAGTAAGGCTAGTCCTCTGTGGACGTAGGCCATGATGGCATAGACAAGGTTGCTTCTTCGTGGACCCTTCGTGGGTGGAGCCCTCCGTGGACTCGCGCAGCCGTTACCCTCCGTGGGTTGAAGTCTCCATCAACGTGGATTGACGATAGCACCACCTATCGGAACCACGAGAAAAAATCTCCGTGTCACCAACTTGCGTTTGCTCTTCTCCACCTCTCATTTACTATACGTGCAATTTACTTTCCGCTGCCACAACTCTAGAATTGCATGTGTAGGGTGATACTTGACTTGGTTGTCATTGTGAACTTGCTAAGAAACTACTCCAATCAAAAGGCAAAAATTTTAAGTTGTCAAGTAGTCTAATCACCCCCCCTCTAGACATACTTCCGATCCTACAGTTTGGCCAACTAGATTGGTAGTTCTTGCAATGGGAGAAGTGCTTAGCTTTGGGTTCAATCTTGCGGTGTCCTTACCCAAAGGATGTATAGAAAGGCAGCAAGGCACGATTGTATTGTTGCCATCGAGGATAACAAGATGGGGTTTTATCATATTGCATGAATTTATCCCTCTACATCATGTCATCTTGCTTATGGCGTTACTCTGCTTTTTAACTTAATACTCTAGATGCATCTTTGGATAGCGGTCGATGAGTGGAGTAATAGTAATAGATGCGAATCGTTCGATCTACTTGTTTTGGACGTGATGCCTATATACATGATCATTGCCTAGATATACTCATAACTATGCTCAATTCTGTCAATTGCTCAACAGTAATTTGTTCACCCACCGTAGAATACTTATGCTCTTGAGAGAAGCCAGTAGTGAAACCTATGGTCCCCAGGTCTATCCTCATCATATCAATCTATATCATTTTATTTACTTGCTTTGTTTTTTACTTTGCCTTTACTTTTACTTTGCATCTATCTATCAAAAATACCAAAAATATTATCTCTATCAGATCTCACTCTCGTAAGTGACCGTGAAGGGATTGACAACCCCTAAGTGTTGCTTGCTAGTTGCTATCGTTTTGTGTAGCTACGAGGGACTTGTGTGTGGTCTCCTACTGGATTGATACCTTGGTTCTCAAAAACTGAGGGAAATACTTGTGCTACTTTGTTGCATCATCCTCTCCTCTTCGAGGAAATCCAACGCAGTGCTCAAGAGGTAGCAAGAAGAATTTCTGGCGCCGTTGCCGGGGAGGCTCACGCAAGCAAGTCAACCATACCAAGTACCCATCGCAATCCCTATCTCTCGCATTACATTATTTGCCATTTGCCTCTCGTTTGCCTCTCCCCCACTTCACCCTTGCCTTTTTATTTGCCCTCTCTTTCCCAATCTCCTCATCTCTTTCCCGTTTGCCTTTTTCCCGTTGCCTTTCAGTTTGCTCTTGTGATAGTTTGCTTATTTGTTGCGATGGCTCTACCTAGATTTGGTGACCTTCACCTTAAAAGGCCAGAGGAGATCGAAAGCAATGTTAGAAAGTTTATGGTTTTGCAATTTGAGCACAATAATTTCTTCAGAAACGAGCTTAAGGAACAAAAAAGTTTTATGAGTTATATGAATAAAGAACTTGATGATATGTCTAAAGAATTTGATGGTATAAGGGCCCAAATTGCTCGTCTTGAAAAGATGACCGCTGAAATTTCAGATATGCAAGCTACCTTAGTCAATAAGATGACCGCTAAACCGAATTCCTATGAAAATCAAGATGAAGATCTAAAAGTTATTGATGTGTCCCCCATTAAATCTTTGTTTTGCAATATGAATCTTGATGAATCTGAAGATTATCTTCCTTTACCTAGAAGGCGTTCTAAGAATTCAGAGTTTCTAGATCTTGATGATGAAATTGATGAAAGTGGGATTGAAATAAATAAAAACCGTGATGTTGCTAAACCCACTATTTTGGATCTCAAGGAATTTAATTATGAAAATTGCTCTTTGGTTGTTTGTATTTCCTTGTTACAATCCATGCTAGATTCTCCTCATGCTTATAGTCAAAATAAGGCATTTACCAAACATATTGTTGATGCTTTGATGCAATCTTATGAAGAAAAACTTGAGTTGAAAGTTTCTATCCCTAGAAAACTCTATGATGAGTGGGAACCTACTATTAAAATTAAAATTAAAGATTTTGAGTTTCATGCTTTGTGTGATTTGGGTGCTAGTGTCTCTACTATTCCCAAAACTTTATGTGATTTGCTAGATTTCCGTGATTTTGATGATTGCTCTCTAAACTTGCATCTTGCGGATTCCACTATTAAAAAACCTATGGGAAGAATTAATGATGTTCTTATTGTTGCCAATAGGAATTATGTACCCGTGGATTTTATCGTTCTTGATATAGATTGCAATCCTTCATGTCCTATTATTCTTGGTAGACCTTTCCTTAGAATGATTGGTGCAATTATTGATATGAAGGAAGGGAATATTAGATTCCAATTTCCCTTAAATAAGGGTATGGAACATTTCCCTAGAAATAAAATAAAATTACCATATGAATCTATCATGAGAGCCACTTATGGATTGCCTACCAAAGATGGTAATACCTAGATCTATCCTTGCTTTTATGCCTAGCTAGGGGCGTTAAATAATAGCGCTTGTTGGGAGGCAACCCAATTTTATTTTGTGTTTTTTGTTTTTGCTTATGTTTAGGAATAAATATCCATCTACCTTCCGTTTGGATGTGGTTTTATGTTTTAATTAGTGTTTGTGCCAAGTAGAACCTATAGGATAACCTACGATGATAGTTGATTTGATTCTGCTGAAAAACAGAAACTTTGCGCGCACGAATTTAGTTATGATAAATCACAGGAACGTGACTTTGCGTTGATTCTTTTTGCTGCTGATCAATAAACAAATTGTCCAGGACTTACTATCTTGGTATAATTTTTAGAGTTCCATAAGTTTGCGTTAGTTACAGATTGCTACAGACTGTTCTGTTTTTGACAGATTCTGTTTTTCGTGTGTTGTTTGCTTATTTTGATGAATCTACGGCTAGTAAATTAGTTTATAAACCATAGAGAAGTTGGAATACAGTAGGTTTAACACCAATATAAATAAAAAATGAGTTCATTACAGTACCTTGAAGTAGTCTTTTGTTTTCTTTCTCTAACGGAGCTCACGAGATTTCTGTTGAGTTTTTTGTTGTGAAGTTTTCAAGTTTTGGGTGAATTCTTTTGATGGATTATGGAACAAGGAGTGGCAAGAGCCTAAGCTTGGGTATGCCCATGGCACCCCATAATCCAAGGACACCAAAAAGTCAAAGCTTGGGGATGCCCCGGAAGGCATCCCCTCTTTCGTCCACTTCCATCGGTAATTTACTTGGAGCTATATTTTTATTCACCAACATGATATGTGTTTTGCTTGGAGCGTCTTGCATTATTTGTGTCTTTGCTTGTTAGTCTACCAGAATCATCCTTGCTGTACACATCTTTTGAGAGAGCCATACATGAATTGGAATTTGTTAGAATACTCTATGTGCTTCACTTATATCTTTTGAGCTTGATAGTTTTGATCATAGTGCTTCACTTATATCTTTTGAGCATGATAATTTTTGCTCTAGTACTTCACTTAGATCTTTTAGAGCATGGTGGTGGATTTGTTTTAAAGAAACTATTGATCTCTCATGCTTCACTTAGATTATTTTGAGAGTCTTTAATAGCATGGTAATTTGCTTAATGTTAATATACTTGGTGTTCAAGATATGTGAAACTTTCTTTTGAGTGAATTGAATACTAAGATAAGTTTGATGCTTGATAATTGTTTTGAGATATGGAGGTGATAATATCAAAGTCATGCTAGTTGGGTGATTATGAATTTGAGAAATACTTGTGTTGAAGTTTGCAAGTCCCGTAGCATGCACGTATGGTTAAAGTTGTGTAACAAATTTGAAACATGAAGTGTACCTGGCTTGTGCATCCTTATGAGTGGCGGTCGGGGACGAGCGATGGTCTTTTCCTACCAATCTATCCCCCTAGGAGCATGCGCGTAGTACTTAAATTTTTGATGACTTCTAAATTTTTGCAATAAGTATATGAGTTCTTTTGACTAATATTGAGTCCATGGATTATACGCACTCTCACCTTTTTCCGCCTTTGCTAGCCTCTTCGGTACCGTGCATTGCCCTTTCTCACCTTGAGAGTTGGTGCAAACTTCGCCGGTGCATCCAAACCCCATGATACGATATACTCTATCACACATAAACCTCCTTATATCTTCCTCAAAACAGCCACCATACCTACCTATCATGGCATTTCCATAGCCATTCCGAAATATATTGCCATGCAACTTCCACCATCATCATCATGACATACATTACTTTTGTCATATTGCCATTGCATGATCTTGTAGTTGACATCGTATTTGTGGCAAAGCCACCATGCATTATTTTCCATACATGTCACTCTTGATTCATTGCACCATCCCGGTACATTGCCGGAGGCATTCATATAGAGTCATATCTTGTTCTAAGTTTCGAGTTGTAATCCTTGTGTTGTAATCAATAGAAGTGTGATGATCATCATTATTAGAGCATTGCCCAAATAAAAAAAGAGAAAGGCCAAAAAAGGCCAAAAAAAGAAAATAAAAAAGGGCAATGCTACAATCTCTTTTTCCACACTTTTGCTTCAAAGTAGCACCTTGTTCTTCATGTAGTGAGTCTCATATATTGTGCTTCAAAGTAGCACCTTGTTCCTCATGTAGTGAGTCTCATAAGTTGTCTTTTTATACTAGTGGGAATTTTTCATTATAGAACTTGGCTTGTATATTCCTACGATGGGCTTCCTCAAATGCCCTAGGTCTTCGTGAGCAAGCGAGTTGGATGCACGCCCACTAGTTTTTCTTTTGTTGAGCATTCATATCTCTAGTGCATCCGTTGCATGGCAATCCCTACTCACTCACATCGATATCTATTGATGGGCATCTCCATAGCCCGTTGATACGCCTAGTTGATGTGAGACTTTCTCCTTTTTTTGTCTTCTCCACACAATCCCCATCATCATATTCTATTCCACCCATAGTGCTATATCCATGGCTCACGCTCATGTATTGCGTGAAGGTTGAAAAAGTTTGAGATTATTTTAGTATGAAACAATTGCTTGGCTTGTCATCGGGGGTATAGAAGTTGCGAACAACTTTGTGTGACGAAAATGAAGCATAGCCTAACTATATGATTTTGTAGGGATGAACTTTCTTTTACCTTGTTATTTTGAGAAGACATGATTACTTTGATTAGTATGCTTGAAGTATTATTATTTTTGTGTCAATATGAACTTTTGTCTTGAATCTTTCGGATCTGAATATTCATATCACAATTAAGAAGATTTACATTGAAATTATGCCAAAGTATCCTCCGCATCAAAAATTCTTTTTATCATTTACCTACTCGAGGACGAGCAGGAATTAAGCTTGGGATGCGATACGTCTCCAACGTATCTATAATTTTTGATTGCTCCATGCTACTTTACCTACTGTTTTGGACTATATTGGGCTTTATTTTCCACTTTTATATTATTTTTGGGACTAACCTACTAACCGGAGGCCCAGCCCAGAATTGCTGTTTTTTGCCTTTTTCAGTATTTCGAAGAAACAGAATATCAAACGGAGTCCAAACGGAATGAAACCTTCGGGTCGTGATTTTCCAACGAATGTGATCCAGAGACTTGGACCCTACTCCAAGTAGTGCCCGAGGAGGTCACGAGGTGGAGGCGCGCCCGGCGCGCCCTACTTTGGCCCTCGGAGCTCCACCGACGTACTCCTTCCTCCTATATATACCTACGTATCCCCGAACAATCAGAACATGAGCCAAAAACCTAATTCCACCGCCGCAACCTTCTGTATCCATGAGATCCCATCTTGGGGCCTATTCCGGAGCTCCGCCGGAGGGGGCATCCACCACGGAGGGCTTCTACATCATCACCATAGCCCCTCCGATGAAGTGTGAGTAGTTTACTTCAGACCTTCGGGTCCATAGCTAGTAGCTAGATGGTTTCTTCTCTCTTTTTGGATCTCAATACAATGTTCTTCCCCTCTCTCGTGGAGATCTATTCGATGTAATCTTCTTTTTGCGGTGTGTTTGTTTAGACCGATGAATTGTGGGTTTATGATCTAGTATTATCTATGGAAAATATTTGATTCTTCTCTGAATTCTTTTATGTATGATTGAGTTATCTTTGCAAGTCTCTTCGAATTATCCTTTTTGGTTTGGCCAACTAGATTGGTAGTTCTTGCAATGGGAGAAGTGCTTATCTTTGGGTACAATCTTGTGGTGTCCTTACCCAGTGACAGAAGGGGCAGCAAGGCACGTATTGTATTGTTGCCATCAAGGATAACAAGATGGGTTTTTTTTATCATATTGCATGAATTTATCCCTCTACATCATGTCATCTTGCTTACGGCGTTACTCCGTTTTTAACTTAATACTCTAGATGCATGCTGGATAGCGGTCGATGAGTGGAGTAATAGTAGTATATGCAGAATCGTTTCGATCTACTTGTTTTGGACGTGATGCCTATATACATGATCATTGCCTAGATATAGTCATAACTATGCTCAATTCTGTCAATTGCTCAACAGTAATTTGTTCACCCACCGTAGAATACTTATGCTCTTGAGAGAAGCCACTAGTGAAACCTATGGCCCCCGGGTCTATCCTCATCATATCAATCTATATCATTTTATTTACTTGCTTTGTTTTTTTACTTTGCCTTTACTTTTACTTGGCATCAATCTATCAAAAATACCAAAAATATTATCTCTATCAGATCTCACTCTCGTAAGTGACCGTGAAGGGATTGACAACCCCTAAGCGTTGGTTGCGAGCTGCGATCGTTTTGTGTAGGTACGAGGGACTTGTGCGTGGTCTCCTACTGGATTGATACCTTGGTTCTCAAAAACTAAGGGAAATACTTACGCTACTTTGCTGCATCATCCTCTCCTCTTCGGGGAAATCTAACGCAGTGCTCAAGAGGTAGCAGGTGGCTCGCCCATCTTCCCGTTCCTCCTGTTCGGGGGTTGGCTCAACGGGGTCTTCATTGTCTTCGGCCTTGTCCGGAGTGTTGTTTTCTCCTGTGACGGTGTTGCTGTTTTTACTACGGCGTGGCTCAGAGCGGCGCCACTGACGTTGGTGCTTTGGCTGTATCTCAGGAGGTTTATCCTCGACTGGATTTTCATTGTCGCTGTTGTTTTGTTTGGGTGTATCCACCATGTATATATCGTACGAGGAGGTGGCTGTCCAACGCCCTGTAAGCGGTGGTTCCTGCTCTTCTCCGGCATCATCGTCCATATCGTCGATGTCTTCGGAGTCATAATCAAGTATGTCGGTTAAGTCATCGACAGTGGCTATAAAATGGGTGGTGGGTGGGAAACGAAGTTCTTTGTCGTCCGCTTCCCATTCAAGCTGGACATAGTTCAGCCGAGAGTCCCCCGACAAGGAGAGGGATTTAAATGAGTTTAACACATCGCCTAGAGGTGAGTGCTGGAAGATGTCCGCGGAGCTGAACTCCAAGATCGGCGCCCAATCAGGTTCGATGGACGCGGATGCACGTGGTCTGGGACCTATGGCCGGAGACGAATCCGAGGTTCCGGTGACACAAGCCCAGCTCGACGTTGGGTCCATGTGCGGCTCGAACGCCGCTGAGTCTGCGGCTTTCATGGAGGGGTTGAGCTTCCCATCCTTGGACGGCGCGGTCTGCTGCGGATCTAGGGCTAGAGCGGTTACGGGCATTGTTTCCTGAACGCGGCCAGATGACAGATTTAAGTCATGTTCATCGTGGTGGCAGGGGATCACCTAGGCTCGAATCCTTTCTTTTTTATTCAAAGACACAAAAGCAAGCACAAAAGAGATTGGACTCCCGGATGAGATTAAGCAGCTACCGTTCCAACGTGCCCCTGGCCCTATCTTGATTCAAACCGAAAACCCTCTCTAAGGTGGAGCCTAGTTGAAGAGATCAAGTCTCCGCGAATATCGGCCACAAAATTCAGGCTTCCAAATCTGACCTAATGGCCAGGGGCGTAGCTATCGACCTGCTCTAGATGGCCAAGCGAGTTGGCCCGCAGTGTGAAGCCGCCGAATATGAAGATCTATCCGGGGAGGAAGATCTCCCCCTGGACTGCATTGTTGTAGATGATTGAAGGAGCCATCAAGCCTTCTGGTGACGACACAGTGGAACTCTCAATGAAAGAACCAATGTCGGTGTCAAAACCGGCGGATCTCGGGTAGGGGGTCCCGAACTGTGCATCTAAGGCTAATGGTAACAGGAGGCAGGGGACACAATGTTTAGCCAGGTTTGGGCCCTCTCTATGGAGGTAATACCCTACTTCCTGCTTGATTGATCTTGATGAATATGAGTATTACAAGAGTTGATCTACCACGAGATCATAATGGCTAAACCCTAGAAGTCGAGCCTATGATTATGATTGTTCTTCTCTCTACGGACTAAACCCTCCGGTTTATATAGACACCGGAGGGGGCTAGGGTTACACAAAGTCGGTTACAGAGAAAGGAATCTACATATCCGAATCACCAAGCTTGCCTTCCACGCCAAGGAGAGTCCCATCCAGATACGGGACGGAGTCTTCTGTCGTGTATCTTCATAGCCCAACATGAAGGAAATATGCCCTAGAGGCAATAATAAAGTTATTATTTATTTCCTCATATCATGATAAATGTTTATTATTCATGCTAGAATTGTATTAACCGGAAACATAATACATGTGTGAATATATAGACAAACAGAGTGTCACTAGTATGCCTCTACTTGACTAGCTTGTTAATCAAAGATGGTTATGTTTCCTAACCATGAACAAGGAGTTGTTATTTGATTAACAAGGTCACATCATTAGTTGAATGATTTGATTGACATGACCCATTCCATTAGCTTAGCACACGATCGTTTAGTATGTTGCTACTGCTTTTATCCATGACTTATACATGTTCCTATAACTATGAGATTATGCAACTCCCGTTTACGGAGGAACACTTTGGTACTACCAAACGTCACAACGAATCGGGTGATTATAAAGGAGTACTACAGGTGTCTCCAAAGGCAGATGTTGGGTTGGCGATTTCGAGATTAGGATTTGTCACTCCGAATGCGGAGAGGTATCTCTGGGCCCTCTCGTAATGCACATCACTTAAGCCTTGCAAGCATTACAACTAATGAGTTAGTTGCGAGATGATGTATTACGGAACGAGTAAAGAGACTTGCGGTGACGAGATTGAACTAGGTATTGGATACCGACGATCGAATCTCGGCAAGTAACATACCGATGACAAAGGAACAACGATGTTGTTATGCGGTCCGACCGATAAAGATCTTCGTAGAATATGTAGGAGCCAATATGGGCATCCAGGTCCCGCTATTGGTTATTGACCGGAGACGTGTCTCGGTCATGTCTACATTGTTCTCGAACCGTAGGGTCCGCACGCTTAAGGTTTCGATGATGCTTATATTATGAGTTTATGAGTTTTGATGTACCGAAGGAGTTCGAGTCCCGGATGAGATCGGGACATGACGAGGAGTCTCGAAATGGTCGAGACGTAAAGATCGATATATTGGACGACTATATTCGAGTTCGGAAAGGTTCCAGTCATTCGGTATTTTTCGAGTACGGAGAGTTACGGAATTCGCCGGGAGTATATGGGCCTTATTGGGCCATACGGGAATAAGGAAAGAGGCCAAAGGAAGAAGGGCGCAGCCCCTCTAGTCCGAATTGGACAGGGGTGCAGCCCCTTTCCTTCCTCCTCTCCCCTCTTTCCCTTCTCCTACTCCAACAAGGAAGGAGGGAGTCCTACTCCGGTGGGAGTAGGACACCCCTTGGCGCGCTCTCCTAGGCCGGCCGCACCCTCCCCTTGCTCCTTTATATACGGGGCAGGGGGCACCTCTAGACACACAAGAGACACAAGTTTGATCTACGGATCGTTCCTTAGCCGTGTCGGTGCCCCCTCCACCATATTCCACCTCGGTCATACTGTCGCGAAGCTTAAGCGAAGCCCTGCGCCGTGAAACATCAAGATCGCCACCACGCCGTCGTCCGTGGAACTCTCCCTCGACACTCGGCTGGATCGGAGTACGAGGGACGCCATCGAGCTGTACGTGTGTCAAGAACTCGGGGCGCCGGAGTAACGGCGCCGGATCGGTCGGATCGCGAGGAGAACGTCGACTACTTCCTCTACGTTGTGATCGCTTCGCCGGGTCTACAAGGGTATGTAGACAACACTCTCCCCTCGTTGCTATTCATCACCATGATCTTGCGTGTGCGTAGGAAATTTTTGAAATTACTACGTTCCCCAACAATGGCATCCGAGCCTAGGTTTTTATGGTTTGATGTTTTGCACGAGTAGAACACAAGTGAGTTGTGGGCGATACAAGTCATACTACCTACCAGCATGTCATACTTTGGTTCAGCGGTATTGTGAGATGAAGCGGCCTGACCGACATTACGCCAGACGCTTACGCGAGACTGGTTTCACCGCCACGAGCACTCGTTGCTTAAAGGTGACTGGTGGGTGCTGTCTCTCTCACTTTAGTTGAACCGAGTGTGGCTACGCCCGGTCCTTGAGAAGGTTAAACGGAGTCTATTTGACGAAGTATCGTTGTGGTTTTGATGCGAGGTGAGACTGGATCTTGCTTAAGCCCGTAGCAGCCACGTAAAATTTGCAACAACAAAGTAGAAGACGTCTAACTTGTTTTTGCAGGGCATGTTGTGATGTGATATGGTCAAGACGTGATGCTATATTTTATTGTATGAGATGATCATGTTTTGTAACCGGTTATCGGCAATGGCAGGAGCCATATGGTTGTCGCTTTATTGTATGCAATGCAATCGCTGTAATGCTTTACTTTATCACTAAGCGGTAGAGATAGTCGAGAAGCATTAGATTGGCGAGACGACAACGATGCTACGATGGAGATCAAGGTGTCGGCGCCGGTGGCGATGGTGATCATGGTGGTGCTGCGGAGATGAAGATCACGAAGCACAAGATGATGATGACCATATCATATCACTTATATTGATTTGCATGTGATGTTTATCCTTTATACATCTTATCTTGCTATGATTGACGGTAGCATTATAAGATGATCTCTCACTAAATTATCAAGAAGTGTTCTCCCCGAGTATGCACCGTTGCCAAAGTTCGTCGTGCCCGGACACCACGTGATGATCGGTGTGATAAGCTCTCGTCCATCTACAACGGGTGCAAGCCAGTTTTGCACACGCAGAATACTCGGGTTATACTTGACGAGCCTAGCATATGCAGATATGGCCTCGGAACACGGAGACCGAAAGGTCGAGCGTGAATCATATAGTAGATATGATCAACATAAGATGTTCACCATTGAAAACTACTCCATCTCACGTGATGATCGGTTATGGTTTAGTTGATTTGGATCGCGTGATCACTTAGATGACTAGAGAGATGTCTGTCTAAGTGGGAGTTCTTAAGTAATATGATTAATTGAACTTAAATTTATCATGAACTTAGTCTGGTAGTATTTTGCAAATTATGTTGTAGATCAATAGCTCGCGTTGTTGCTTTCATATGTTTGTTTTGATATGTTCCTAGAGAAAATTGTGTTGAAAAATGTTAGTAGCAATGATGCGGATTCGATCCGTGATCGGAGGTTTATCCTCATTGCTGCACGTAAGAATTATGTCGTTAATGCACCGCTAGGTGATGACCTATTGCAGGAAGCGGATGCAAACGTTATGAACGTTTGGCTAGCTCAATATGATGACTACTTGATAGTTTAAGTGCACCATGCTTAACAGCTTAGAATCGGGACTTCAAAGACGTTTTGAACGTCATGGACCATATGAGATGTTCCAGAGTTGAAGTTCATATTTCAAGCAAATACCGAGTTGAGAGATATGAAGTCTCCAACAAGTTCTATAGCTAAAAGATGGAGGAGAATCGCTCAACTAGTGAGCATGTGCTCAGATTGTGCAGGTACTACAATCGCTTGAATCAAGTGGGAGTTAATCTTCCAGATAAGATAGTGATTGACAGAATTCTCTAGTCACCATCACCAAGTTAGTAGAACTTCGTGATGAACTATAGTATGCAAGGGATGATGAAAATGATTCCCGAGTTTTTTCATGATGATGAAATCGATGAAGGTAGAAATCAAGAAAGAGCATCAAGTGTTGATGGTTGACAAGATCACTAGTTTCAAGAAAAGGGCAAAGGGAAAGAAAGGGGAACTTCAAGTAGATTGACAAGCAAGTTGTCACTCCCACGAAGAAACCCAAAGCTGAACCAAAGCCTGAAACTGAGTGCTTAATCGCAAAGGAAATGGTCACTGGAAGCGGAACTGCCCTAAATATTTGGTGGATAAGAAGGATGGCAAAGTGAAAAAGGGTATATTTGATATACAGGTGTTTTATGTGTGCTTTACTAGTTTTTATAGCAACCCCTCGGTATTTGGTACTGGTTCGGTTGCTAAGAGTAGTAACTCAAACGGAGTTGCGAATAAATGAAACTAGTTAAGGGTGAAGTGACGATGTGTGTTGAAAGTAGTTTCAAGATTGATATGATCATCATCGCACACTCCCTATACTTTCGGGATTAGTGTTAAACCTAAATAAGTGTTATTTGGTGTTTGCGTTGAGCATGAATATGATTTGATCATGTTTATTGCAATACGGTTATTCATGTAAGTTAGAGAATAATTGTTGTTCTGTTTACATGAATAAAACCTTCTATGGTCATACACCCAATGAAAATGGTTTGTTGGATCTCGATTGTGTGGTACACATATTCGTAATATTGAAGCCAAAAGATGCAAAGTTAATAATAATAGTGCAACTTATTTGTAGCACTGCCATTTAGGTCATATCGGTGTAAAGCGCATGAAGAAACTCCATAAAGATGGATTTTCGGAATCACTTGGTTATGAATCATTTGATGCTTGCGAACCGTGCCTTTTGGGCAAGATGACTAAAACTCCGTTCTTCGGAACAATGGAACGAGCAACTGACTTATTGGAAATAATACATACTGATGTATGCGATCCAATGAGTGTTAATGCTCGTGGCAAGTATCGTTATTTTCTGACCTTCACAAGATGATTTGAGCAGATATGGGTATATCTACTTGATGAAACATAAGTCTGAAATAGTTGAAAGGTTCAAAGAATTTCAGAGTGAAGTGGAAAATCATCGTAACAAGAAAATAAAGTTTCGTGATCGATCATGGAGACGAATATTTGAGTTCTGAGTTTGGTCTTCAATTAAAACAATGTGGAATAGTTTCACAGCTCACGCCACCGAACACCACAATGTTATGGTGTGTCCAAACATCGTAACCGCACTTTATTGGATATAGTGCAATCTATGATGTTTCTTACCGATTTACCAATATCGTTTTGGGATCATGCATTAGAGACAGCTGCATTCACGTTAAATAGGGCACCATCTAAATCCGTTGAGGCGACACTATATGAACTGTGGTTTAGCAAGAAACCAAAGTTGTCGTTTCTTAAAGTTTGGAGTTGCGATGCTTATGTGAAAAGTTTCATCTGATAAGCTCAAACCCAAATCGAGAAGTGTGTCTTCATAGAATACCCAAAGGAAATTGTTGGGTACACCTTCTATCACAGATCCGAAGGCAAGATATTCGTTGCTTAAGATGGATCCTTTCTAGAGAAGGAGTTTCTCTCGAAAGAAGTGAGTGGGAGGAAAGTAGAACTTGATGAGGTAACTGTACCTATTCCCTTATTGGAAAGTAGTTCATCACAGAAATCTGTTCTTGTGACTACTATACCAATTAGTGAGGAAGTTAATGATGATGATCATGTAAACTCAGATCAAGTTACTACCGAACCTCGTAGGTAAAACAGAGTGAGATTCGCACCAGAGTGGTACGGTAATCCTGTTCTGGAGGTCGTGTTACTTGACCATGACAAACCTACGAACTATGAGGAAGCGATGATGAGCCCAGATTCCGCAAAATGGTTTGAGGCCATGAAATCTGAGATATGATCCATGTATGAGAACAAAGTATGGACTTTGATGGATTTGCCCGATGATCGGCAAACCATAGAAAATAAATGGATCTTCAAGAGGAAGACGGACGTTAATAGTAGTGTTACTATCTACAAAGCTCGACTTGTCACAAAAAGGTTTTTGACAAGTTCAAGGGATTGACTACGATGAGACCTTCTCACCCGTAGCGATGCTTAAGTCTGTCCGAATCATGTTAGCAATTGCCGCATTTTATGATTATGAAATTTGGCAAATGGATGTAAAGACTGCATTCTGAATGGATTTACGGAAGAAGAGTTGTATATGATGCAACCGAAGGTTTTATCGA
Source organism: Aegilops speltoides (assembly GCA_021437245.1). Taxonomy (NCBI): domain Eukaryota; kingdom Viridiplantae; phylum Streptophyta; class Magnoliopsida; order Poales; family Poaceae; genus Aegilops; species Aegilops speltoides. The sequence goes on along the minus strand of CM038142.1, from coordinate 133,277,363 downwards.
TCCAAAGGAGCTAACAAAGTGTGCAAGCTCCGGCGATCCATCTATGGACTGGTGCAAGCATCTCGAGTTGGAATACACGCTTTGATAAGTTGATCAAAGCATATAGTTTTATGAGACTTGCGGTGAAGCCTCGATTTACAAGAAAGTGAGTGGGAGCACTACAGCATTTACGATAAGCATATGTATGACATAATGTGGATCGAAATAATGTAGAATTATTCGTAAAGCACAAAGGAGTGTTTGAAAGAAGTTTTTCAAAGAAAGACCTCGGTGAAGCTGCTTGCATATTGAGCATTAAGATCTATAGAGATAGATCAAGACGCTTGATAAGTTTTTCAATGAGTACATACCTTGACAAGATTTTGAAGTAGTTCAAAATGGAGCAATCAAAGAAAGAGTTCTTGCTGTATTACAAGGTGTGAAATTGAGTAAGACTCAAAACCCGACCACGGCGAGAAGATAAAAAGAGAATGAAAGTCATTCCCTATGCCTTGGCCATAGGTTCTATAAAGTATGCCATCTGTGTACCAGATCTATTGTATACCCTGACCGAGTTTGGCAAGGAGTACAATAGTGATCTAGGAGTAGATCACTGGACAACGGTCAAAATTATCCTTAGTGGAATAAGGATATGTTTCTCGATTATGGAAGTGACAAAAGGTTCGTCGTAAAGGGTTACGTCGATGCAAGTTTTGACACTGATCTGGAATGACTCTAAGTCTCGATCTAGATACATATTGAAAGTGGGAGCAATTAGCTAGAGTAGCTCCATGTAGAGTATTGTAGACATAGAATATTTGCAAAATACATACGGCTCTGAATGTGAAAGACCCGTTGACTAAGATTTTCTCACAAGCAAAACATGATCACACCTTAGTACTCTTTGGGTGATTAATCACATAGCAATGTGAACTAGATTACTGAATCTAGTAAACCCTTTGGGTGTTGGTCACATGGCGATGTGAACTATGGGTGTTAATCACATGATGATGTGAACTATCGATGTTAATCACATGGTGATGTGATCTAGATTATTGACTCTAGTGCAAGTGGGAGACTGAAGGAAATATGCCCTAGAGGCAATAATAAAGTTATTATTTATTTCCTCATATCATGATAAATGTTTATTATTCATGCTAGAATTGTATTAACCGGAAACATAATACATGTGTGAATATATAGACAAAGCAGTGTCACTAGTATGCCTCTACTTGACTAGCTTGTTAATCAAAGATGGTTATGTTTCCTAACCATGAACAAGGAGTTGTTATTTGATTAACAAGGTCACATCATTAGTTGAATGATTTGATTGACATGACCCATTCCATTAGCTTAGCACACGATCGTTTAGTATGTTGCTACTGCTTTTATCCATGACTTATACATGTTCCTATAACTATGAGATTATGCAACTCCCGTTTACCGGAGGAACACTTTGGGTACTACCAAACGTCACAACGAATCGGGTGATTATAAAGGAGTACTACAGTGTCTCCAAAGGCGGATGTTGGGTTGGCGATTTGAGATTAGGATTTGTCACTCCGAATGTCGGAGAGGTATCTCTGGGCCCTCTCGGTAATGCACATCACTTAAGCCTTGCAAGCATTACAACTAATGAGTTAGTTGCGAGATGATGTATTACGGAACGAGTAAAGAGACTTGCCGGTGACGAGATTGAACTAGGTATTGGATACCGACGATCGAATCTCGGGCAAGTAACATACCGATGACAAAGGGAACAACGTATGTTGTTATGCGGTCTGACCGATAAAGATCTTCGTAGAATATGTAGGAGCCAATATGGGCATCCAGGTCCCGCTATTGGTTATTGACCGGAGACGTGTCTCGGTCATGTCTACATTGTTCTCGAACCGTAGGGTCCGCACGCTTAAGGTTTCGATGATGGTTATATTATGAGTTTATGAGTTTTGATGTACCGAAGGAGTTCGAGTCCCGGATGAGATCGGGGACATGACGAGGAGTCTCGAAATGGTCGAGACGTAAAGATCGATATATTGGACGACTATATTGGAGTTCGGAAGGTTCCGAGTCATTCGGTATTTTTCGAGTACTGGGAGAGTTACGGAATTCGCCGGGAGTATATGGGCCTTATTGGGCCATACGGGAATAAGGGAAAGAGGCCAAAAGGAAGAAGGGGCGCAGCCCCCCTCTAGTCCGAATTGGACAGGGGGTGCAGCCCCCTTTTCCTTCCTCCTCTCCCCCTCTTTCCCCTTCTCCTACTCCAACAAGGAAGGAGGAGTCCTACTCCGGTGGGAGTAGGACACCCCTTGGCGCGCCTCTCCTAGGCCGGCCGCACCCTCCCCCCTTGCTCCTTTATATACGGGGGCAGGGGGGCACCTCTAGACACACAAGAGACACAAGTTTGATCTACGGATCGTTCCTTAGCCGTGTGCGGTGCCCCCCTCCACCATATTCCACCTCGGTCATACCGTCATGAAGCTTAAGCGAAGCCTGCGCCGTGAAACATCAAGATCGCCACCACGCCGTCGTCTTGTGGAACTCTCCCTCGACACTCGGCTGGATCGAGTCGAGGGACGTCATCGAGCTGTCGTGTGTCAAGAACTCGGGGCGCCGGAGTAACGGCGCGGGATCGGTCGGATCGCGAGGAGAACGTCGACTACTTCCTCTACGTTGTGATCGCTTCGCCGGGTCTACAAGGGTATGTAGACAACACTCTCCCCTCTCGTTGCTATTCATCACCATGATCTTGCGTGTGCGTAGGAATTTTTTTGAAATTACTACGTTCCCCAACACAACAGTCCAACCCAAGTTAATAGTCCGGCTATCCGAGGACCCCTTAATCCAGGACTCTCTCTGCGGGGATCATTATTTTCTGACCTTCACAGATGATTTGATTAGGTATGGGTATATCTACTTGATGAAACACAAGTCTGAAACATTTGAAAAGTTCAAAGAATTTCAGAGCAAAGTGGAGAATCATCATAACAAGAAAATAAAGTTTCTACAATCTGATCACGGAGGCGAATATTTGAGTTACAAGTTTGGCCTTCATTTAAAAAAATGTGGAATTGTTTTAGAACTCACGCCACCTGGCACACCACAGCGAAATGGTGTGTCTGAACATCGTAACCATGCTTTGTTGGATATGACGCGTTCTATTATGTCACTTACCGGTTTACCACTATCATTTTGGGGTTATGCATTAGAGACACCTGCATTCACGTTAAATAGGGTACCGTCTAAATCTGTTGAGACGACACCGTATGAATTGTGGTTTGTCAAGAAACCTAAGTTGTCATTTCTTAAAGTTTGGGGTTGCGACACTTATGTCAAAAGGCTTCAGCCTGATAAGCTCGAACCCAAATCGGAGAAGTGTGTGTTCATAGGATACCCTAAGGAAACAATTGGGTACTGATGACCCACAAGTATAGGGGATCAATTTGAGTGTCGAGCCCAACGAGGAGCAAAAGGAATTGACAAGTGGTTTTCAGCAAGTTAATGTCTGCAAGAGCTGAAACTGTAAGTTACAGATAATTGGGTAGCAAGACAATTTGTAAAGAGCACGTAACGATAACGGCAAATAATATGCAGCAAGATGGCCCAATCCTTTTGTGGCAAAGGACATGCCAAAACGGTTTCTTATAATAAGCAAAGTGTTCTTGAGGGCACACGGGAATTTCATCTAGTCGCTTTCACCATGTTGGCTTGATTTGTGTTCACTACTTTTCTAATTTCATATTTGGGTGGATCAGTGCTTAGGTGTTGTTCTTACTTGAAGAAACCTCCTACTTATGATTAACCCCCTCGCAAGCATCCGCAACTACGAGAGAAGTATTAAGATAGAATCTAACCATAGCATTAAACTTTTCGATCAAAATCGGTCCCTTACAAAGTAGCGCATAAACTAGGGTTTAAGCTTCTGTCACTCTAGCAACCCATCATCTAATAACTACTCCACAATGCATTCCCTTAGGCCCAAATATGGTGAAGTGTCATGTAGTCGACGATCACATGACACCACTAAGGTAATCACAACATACATATCATCAAAAATATCGAACACATATCAAGTTCACATGATTACTTGCAACATGATTTCTCCCGTGACCTCAAGAACAAAAGTAACTACTCACAAGTGATAAACATGTTCATGATCAGAGGGGTATTAAATAGCATGATGGATCTGAACATATAGTCTTCCACCAAATAAACCATATAGTGATCAACTAAAAGATGTAATCAACACAAGTAGTCGCCCACAGGTACCAATCTGAGGTTCTGGTACAAATATTGAACACAAGAGATGAACTAGGGTTTGAGAGGAGATAGTGCTGGTGAAGATGTTGATGAAGATTGGCCTCCCCAAGATGAGAGGGTTGTTGGCGATGATGATGATGATGATTTACCCCTCCGGGAGGGAAGTTCCCCCGGCGGAATCCCTCCGCCGGAGGGCAAAAGTGCTCCTACTCAAGTTCTACCTCGAGACGGCGGCGCTCCATCCCTAAAGTCCTCTCCTTATTTTGTCTAGGTTAAAATGAATTATATACCAGAAGATGGGCACCAGAGGTGGGCCGAGGAGGGCACAACCCACCAGGGCGTGCCTAGGTTCCCTGATGCGCCCCCTCTGGTAGTTATTCGCTCCAATAATTCTTAATTATTCCATAAAAATTCCTCGTGAAGTTTCATCTCATTTGGAGTTGTGCAGAATAGGTTGCCTGACATAGCTTTTTCAGGTCCAGATTTCCAGTTGCCGGAATTGTCCCTCTTTGTGTGAACCTGGCATATTATGAGAGAAAAGGCATTAGAATTACTCCAAAAAGCATTATTATGCATAAAAATATTATAAATAACAGTAGGTAAACATGATGCAAAATGGATGTATCAACTCCCCCAAGCTTAGACCTCGCTTGTCCTCAAGCGAAAACCGAAATCGAAAAAGATGTCCACATGCTTAGAGAGAGAGAGGTGTCGATAAAAACAAAATACAGACATAGAAGCATCATGTATATTATTATAACAGCAACAAACTTTAACATAAAACTTTTATCATAGATTTCTCATGAATAAGTAACAAATCATCACAACATCGAAGTATACAGCATAAACTCTATTGGAAACCAACAAACTATGTTCTCAGTCAACTTTGCAACTAAAATTCATCATCTTTTTAGGAAGGGTCACGTATGGGAGCCCTTAGGCAAGTCCACATACTCAACCGTCATATAGTCTTCTATGATTGCTAACACTCACCGCATACACATGAGCAAAACGTTTCAATCGGACACATAGAAAGATAGGGGCTTAAATTTCGCCTCCCAACATATTCACCTCAAGGGTGATGTCAACAATAGTAACACATGCTACCCATATCCAACTGGATATATGTGCCTAGATCTTTCCTCACCACATGATGCTTGGCAAAAGAGAAAAATAAAAAGGAATAGAGAGAAAAAATTTGACTCTTGCATAAAAAGTAAATACATAAAAGTAAAAGGTAGGCCCATCCCAGAGGGAAGCAGAGGTTGCCATGCGCTTTTTGTTTGTATGCTCAATCCCTTAATGCAAAAGAACATCACGTTACATTGCCCCTTATGATAGCAACCTTTATTATGCAGTCTATCGATTTTATTCTTTGCCATCACAAGTTCGTACAACACTCAATTTTCTCTTACACTTAATGATCTAACACTTTTAGATGCAATTTTGATTTCCTTATTGCACCGATGACAACTTACTTGAAGGATCTTACTCAATCCTTAGGTAGGTATGGTGGACTATTGAAAATAAGATTTGGGTTTAAGGGTTTTTGGATGCACAAGTAGTATCTCTACTTAGTGCAGAATTTTTGGGTAGCAAAGATGGGGGGAAAGCACCACATGTTAAAGGATCTATGACAATATAACTTCTATGTGAATAGAACAAACATAAATCATTATGCTGCCTTCCTTGTCCAACGTCAACAATTTTGGCATATAATATTTTGATGGGGGCTCACAATCGCAAAAGATTTCCAAGATAGTGTATTTGCATGTGAATCTTTTCTTCCCTTATTAATTCTTTCATGAATTGCATCATTGACCAATGCTATGTTTGTCAATCTCCAATAAATTTTTCTACTTACACTCTTCCTTATGTGATGTCATTACTTACCACAAGAATAGCATATGATCTTTTTCATTTTTTTCCTTTATTTTTTGTTGAACATGAAAGTAAAGAAAACAAAACTCCAACTAACCTTTATTATTTATCTCGCATACGATTACAAAGATAGATCACTAAGCAAACTCTCGAAAAGAAAGGATCAAACTAAACTTTTATTCATCTAAAGCAAAAGATAACTATGGATCAAACTAAGGTAAATAAAGGCAAAAGATAGTGGAGGTGATACGATACTGGGGCACCTCCCCCAAGCTTGGCACAAGCCAAGGGGAGTGCCCATACCCGATACTCAATTTTCTTTTGGTGATGAAGAAGGAGGTGGTGGTGACGATGTAGAGGGTTTGTCCTTCTTCCTTAGCTTACGCTTGAGGATGGAATTCTCCTCCTTCAATTCACCGATCTCCTGCTGAAGCTCCAATACCTTTTTGCATAAATCTTGCTTGTTTTCCTCCTTTTTTTCTCGAATCTGGAGTGTTCCAGAAGGTTTCTTTTATGTGTTCTTCCGGTGTCATAGTTTGGATAATATTGCTTTCAACATTAATGGGCGTACCAGAGAATAATGTTTTACTCGTTGCCCATTAACAACCTTCCAGTTAGTACCTTTGGCATTATTTATTATGATAGCTCCAGATCGATAAACCTCCTTGACAACATAGGGTCCCTCCCATTTGGAGAGGAGTTTTCCTGCAAAGAATCTGAAATGAGAGTTGTACAAAAGAACATATTCTCCAACTTTGGACTCATGCTTTTGGATTCTTTTATCATGCCATCTTTTAACTTTTTCTTTAAATAACTTGGCATTTTCATAAGCTTGGGTTCTCCATTCATCTAATGAGGTAATATCAAATAACCTCTTCTCACCAGCAAGTTTGAAATCATAGTTGAGTTCTTTATTTGCCCAATAAGCTTTATTTTCTAACTCAAGAGGCAAATGACAAGCTTTTCCATAAACCATTTTATAAGGAGACATACCCATAGGATTTTTATATGCTGTTCTATAAGCCCAAAGTGCATCATCTAATTTCTTAGACCAATTCTTCCGGGACCTGTTGATAGTCTTTTGTAAAATTAATTTTATTTCTATATTGCTAAGTTTAGCTTGACCAGTAGATTGAGGATGAAGGGTGATGCAATCCTATGGTTAACATCATACTTGGCAAGCATTTTACAGAAAGCACCATGAATAAAGTTTGAACCACCATCGGTCATTAAATATCTAGGGACTCCAAACCATGGGAAAATAACTTCTTTAAGCATTTAATAGAGGTGTTGTGATCAGCACTACTAGTTGGAATAGCTTCTACCAACTTAGTAACATAATCAACAACAACCAAAATATGAGTATACCCATTAGAGAAAGGAAAAGGTCCCATGTAATCAAATCCCCAAACATCAAATGGTTCAGCAGCAAGTGAATAATTCATAGACATTTCTTGACGCTTACCGATATTACCTATTCTTTGACATTCATCACAAGATAAGATGAGCTTATGAGCATCCTTGAAGAGAGTAGGCCAATAAAACCCAGATTGCAATACCTTGTGAGCAGTTCTGTCTCCCACATGATGTCCTCCATAAACTTCGGAGTTACATTTCCGTAAGATTTGTTCGTGTTCATGCTTAGGTACACAACGTCTAATAATACAATCTACTCAGTCTTTATAAAGATGTGGGTCGTCCCAAAAGTAATTTTTTAAATCATAAAATAATTTTTCTTTTGTTGGTAAGTAAAGCTAGGGGGTATGTATTTAGCAACAATATAATTAGCATAGTCAGCATACCAAGGTGTACTTTTAGAAACATTTATTGCAGCTAATTGCTCATCAGGAAAACCATCATCAATAGGTAGTGGGTCATCAAGAAAATTCCCCAACCTAGACAGGCTATCAGCTACGGGGTTCTCCGCTCCTTTTCTATCAGTGATATGCAAATCAGATGTAGCAAGAGAACCCATCAAATAAGCCTAGGTTTGGCATCTTTCTTTTCCATAATATACTTTATTGCAGCATGATCAGTGTGAACAATTACTTTTGAGTCTAGAATATAGGATCTAAATTTATCACAAGCAAACACCACTGCTAGAAATTCTTTTTCAGCAGTAGCATAATTTCTTTGCGCATTGTCTAGAGTTTTACTTGCATAGTGAATAACATTCAGTTTCTTATCAACTCTTTGTCCTAGAACAACACCAACAACATAATCACTAGCATCACACATAAATTTCAAAAGACAAGTTCCAATCAGGTGGTTGAACAATAGGTGCAGAAATTAAGGCTTTCTTGAGTGTTTCGAAGGCTTCTAAACAATTTGTTGGAAATATGCCCTAGAGGCAATAATAAAAGTATTATTATATTTCAATGTTCATGATAATTGTCTTTTGTTCATGCTATAACTATATTATCCGGAAATCGTAATACACGTGTGAACACGAAGACCACAAATGTCCCTAGTGAGCCTCTAGTTGACTAGCTCGTTGTGATCAATAGATAGTCATGGTTTCTTGACTATGGACATTGGATGTCGTTGATAACGGGATCACATCATTAGGAGAATGATGTGATGGACAAGACCCAACCATAAGCACAGCATAAAAGATCGTATAGTTCGTTTGCTAGAAGCTTTGCCAATGTCAAGTATCTGTTCCTTCGACCATGAGATCGTGTAACTCCCGGTTACCGTAGGAGTGCCTTGGGTGTATCAAAGCGTCACAACGAATCGGGTGACTATAAAGGTGCATTACGGTATCTCGAAAGTATCATTGGGTTGACACGGATCGAGGATGGGATTTGTCACTCCGTATGATGGAGAGGTATCTCTGGGCCCACTCGGTAATGCATCATCATAATGAGCTCATGTTGACCAAGGTGTTGGCCACGGATCATGCATTACTGATGCGAGTAAAGTGACTTGCCGTAACGAGACCGAACAAGGTATTGGGATACCGACGATCGAGTCTCGGGCAAGTAACGCATACCGATTGACAAAGGAATTGCATATGAGGTTTGATCGAATCCTCGACATCGTGGTTGAACCGATGAAATCATCGAGGAGCATGTAGGAGCCAACATGGGTATCCGGACCCGCTGTTGGTTATTGCCCGAGAGTCGTCTCGGTCATGTCTGCGTGTCTCCGAACCGTAGGGTCTACACATAAGGTTCGGTGGCGCTAGGGTTAGTAGGAAGTCAAGTATGTGACTACGAATGTTGTTCGAGTCCGGATGAGATCCGGACGTCACGAGGAGTTCGGAAGGGTCCGGAGGTAAAGAATAATATATAGGAAGTGGTGATTCGCCATCGGAAAGTTTGAGGTCTCCGGTAAAATCTGGGACCACCGGAAGGGTCCGAGGTCCACCGGTGGGGCCACCTGTCCCGGAGGGCCCCATGGGCCATAGGGAAGGAACCAGCCCACAAGGGGCTGGTGCGCCCCTAGGCCCACCTGCGCCTAGGGTTGAAACCCTAGGGGTGGCGCCCACCGGCTTGGGGGCACTCCACCCCCTTGGCCGCCCCCCGGAGATTGGATCTCCGGGCCGCCACCCTGTGGGGCCTATATAAAGGGGGAGGGAGGGGGCTGCTGTACCAACTCCCAAGGCGCAGCCCTCCCTCCCAACACATCTCCTCCTCCGAAGAGCTCGGCGAAGCCACGTTGAATCTTGCTTCTCCACCATCGCCACGCCGTCGTGCTGCGGTGGAGCTGCCTTCCTCAACCTCTCCTTCCCCTTGCTGGATCAAGAAGGAGGAGGCGTCGCTCGTCCCGCACGTGTGTTGAACGCGGAGGTGCTGTCCGTTCAGCACTTGGCATCGGTGATCTGAATCACGTCGAGTACGACTCCATCATCACCTTGCAAGCTTCACGCGATCTACAAGTGGTATGTAGATGCAAACTCTCTCCGTTACTCGTTGCTTAGATGAACTCATAGATGGATCTTGGTGAAGCCGTAGGAAAATTTTAATTTTACGCAGCGTTCCCCAACAAATGGCATCATGAGCTAGGTCTATGCGTAGTTCTCTAATGCACGAGTAGAACACAAATTTGTTGTGGGCGTTGATCTTGTCATCTTACTTGCCTCTACTAGTCTTTTCTTGCTCAGCGGTATTGTGGGATGAAGCGGCCGGACCAACCTTACGTGACGCTTACGTGAGACCGGTTCCACCGGTGACATGCACTAGTTGCATAAGGTGGCTGGCGGGTGTCTGTCTCTCCACTTTAGTTGGGCGGATTCGATGAACAGGGCCCTTATGAAGGGTAAATAGAAGTTGACAAAATCACGTTGTGGTGATTCGTAGGTAAGAAAAACGTTCTTGCTAGAACCCAATCGCAGCCACGTAAAAGATGCAACAACAACTAGAGGACGTCTAACTTGTTTTTGCAGCGATTGATCATGTGATGTGATATGGCCAGAAGTTGTGATGAATGATGAATTGTGATGTATGAGATCATGTTCTTGTAATAGGATTCACGACTTGCATGTCGATGAGTATGACAACCGGCAGGAGCCATAGGAGTTGTCTTTATTTTTGTATGACCTGCGTGTCATTGAAGAACGCCATGTAAACTACTTTACTTCATTACTAAACACGTTAGTCATAGAAGTAGAAGTAGTCGTTGCGTGACAACTTCATGAAGACACGATGATGGAGATCATGATGATGGAGATCATGGTGTCAAGCCGGTGACAAGATGATCATGGAGCCCCGAAGATGGAGATCAATGGAGCTTGATGATATTGGCCATATCATGTCACAACTATATAATTGCATGTGATGTTTATTATGTTTATGCATCTTGTTTACTTAGGACGACGGTAGTAAATAAGATGATCCTTATAAAATTTCAAGAAGTGTTCTCCCTAAGCGTGCACCGTTGCTACAGTTCGTCGTTTCTAAGCACCACGTGATGTTCGGTGTGATGGATCCTTACGTTCACATACAACGGGTGTAAGACAGTTTTACACAAGCGAAAACACTTAGGGTTAACTTGCGAGCCTAGCATGTGCGGACATGGCCTCGAACACGGAGACCGAAAGGTCGAACACGAGTCGTATGGAAGATCGATCAACATGAAGATGTTCACCGACGATGACTAGTCCGTCTCACGTGATGATCGGACACGGGCTAGTCGACTCGGATCGTGCAACACTTAGATGACTAGAGGATGTCTAATCTAAGTGGGAGTTCATAATTTTGATTAAGAACTTTATTATCATGAACTTAGTCTAAAACCTTTGCAAATATGTCTTGTAGATCAATGGCCAACGCTAATGTCAACATGAACTTCAACGCGTTCCTAGAAAACCAAGCGAAAGATGATGGCAAGCAACTATACGGATCGGGTCCGGAACACGAGGATCATCCTCATAGCTGCCAGAAGCAATATGTCCTAGATGGACCGCTAGGTGCCGCTCCGTCGAAGAACCAAGGCGTTATGAGCGCTTGGCAAACTCGTCTTGATGATTACTCCCTCGTTCGATGCGGCATGCTTTACTGACTTAGAACCGGGGCTCCAAAAGCGTTTTGAGCATCACGGAGCATATGAGATGTTCAAGAGCTGAAACTAGTTTTCCAAGCTCATGCCCGGTCGAGAGATATGATGTCTCCGACAAGTTCTACAGATTGTAAGATGGAGGAGAACAGTTACGTCGGTGAGCACATCCTCGAAGATGTCCAGGTTGCACAACCGTATGACCCGGTGAACATTAACCTCCCGGATGAGGCGGTCATTGACAGAATCCTCGATCGCTCCCACCAAGCTACAAGAGCTTTGTGATGAACTACAACATGCGGGGATGGTAAAGACCATTCTGAAGTGTTCTCGATCTTTGAAGTCGCAGAGGCTGAAATCAAGAAAGAACATCAAGTGTTGATGGTCAATAAGACCACTAAGTTCAAGAAGGGCAAGGGTAAGAAGAACTTCAAGAAGGGCGGCAAAGATGTTGCCGCGCCCGTAAGCCTGTTGCGGGAAGAAGTCAAAGAATGGACCCAAGCACGAGACCGAGTGCTTTTATTGCAAGGGAAGGGCCTTTGAAGCGAAACGCCCCAAATACTTAGCGGATAAGAAGGCCGGCAACACCAAAGGTATATTTGATATACATGTAATTGATGTGTACCTTACCGATTACTCGTAGTAACTCCCGGTATTTGATACGGTGCCGTTGCTCATATTTGTAACTCACAGCGGGAGCTGCGGAATAAACGGAGGCTGGCGAAGGACGAGGTGAGAATGGCGTCGGGAATGGTTCGAGGTCGATGTGATCGCCGTCGACACGCTGCCTCTACATTTACCTACGGGATTAGTTTTAAACCTCAATAATTGTTATTTAGTGCCAAGTTTGAGCATGAACATTGTATCCGGATCTCGTTTGATCTGAGATGGCTACTCATTTAAGTCCGAGAATAATGGTTGTTCGATTTATATGAGAGATATGTTTTATGGTCATGCTCGATGGTCAATGGTTTATTCTTAATGAATCTCGGCGTAATGTTACACATGTTCATAGTGTGGATGCCAAAAGATGTAAAGTTGATAATGATAGTCCCACATACTTGTGGCATCGCCGCCTTGGTCACATTGGTGTCAAGCGCATGAAGAAGCTCCATGCTGATGGACTTTTAGAGTCTCTTGATTATGAATCGTTTGACACATGCGAACCTTGCCTCTTGGGCAAGATGACCAAGACTCCGTTCTCGGAACAATGGGCGAGCAACCAACTTGTTGGAAATCATACATACCGATGTGTGCGGTCCAATGAGCGTCGAGGCTCATGGAGGATATTGTTATGTTCTCACTCACCGATGACTTGAGTAGATATGGGTATGTCTACTTAATGAAACACAAGTCTGAGACCTTTGAAAAGTTCAAGGAATTTCAGAGTGAGGTAGAGAATCAACGTGACCGTAAGATAAAGTTCCTCGATCGGATCGTGGGGAGAATACTTAAGTCACGAATTTGGTACACACTTAAGAAAATGTGGAATCGTTTCACAACTCACGCCGCCTGGAACACCTCAGCGAAACGGTGTGTCCGAACATCGTAATCGCACTCTATTGGATATGGTGCGGTCTATGATGTCTCTTACCGATTTACCACTATCATTTTGGGGATACGCTCTAGAGACAGCTACATTCACTTTAAATAGGGCCCGTCTAAATCCGTTGAGGCGACACCGTATGAATTATGGTTTGGGAAGAAACCTAAGTTATCGTTTCTAAAAGTTTGGGGATGCGATGCTTATGTCAAGAAACTTCAACTTTGAAAAGCTCGAACCCAAGTCGGAAAAATGCGTATTCATAGGATACCCTAAGGAAACTGTCGGGTATACCTTCTACTTAAGATCCGAAGGCAAGGTCTTTGTTGCTAAGAACGGATGCTTTACGAGAAAGAGTTTCTCTCGAAAGAAGTAAGTGGGAGGAAAGTAGAACTTCGATGAAGTACTACCTCTCGAGCGGGAAAGTGGTGCGGCGCAGAAACCGTTCTGTGATGCCCACACCAACCAAGAGGAAATCATTGATGATGATCAAGGTACTTGGATCAAGTTACTCTTGAACCGAAGGTCCACGAGGACACGTTCCGCACTGAGTGGTACGACAACCTGTCATGGAAATCATGTTGCTAGACAACAATGAACCTTCGAACTATGAAGAAGCAATGGCGGGCCGGATTCCAACAAATGGCTTGGAGCCATGAAATCCGAGATAGAATCCATTTATGAAAACAAAGTATGGACTTTGACAGACTTGCCGATGATCGGCGACGATAGAAAACAAATGGATTTTTAAGAAGAAGACGGACGCGGATGGTAATGTCACCATCTATAAAGCTCGACTTGTCGCTAAGGGTTATCGACAAGTTCAAGGGATTGACTCTGACGAGACATTCTCTCCGTAGCGAAGCTTAAGTCCGTCCGAATCATGTTAGCAATTGCCGCATACTATGATTATGAGATATGGCAGATGGACATCAAAGCGGCATTCCTTAACGGACATCTTAAGGAAGAGCTGTATATGATGCAGCGGAAGGTTTTGTCGATCCTCGTAAAGCTAACAAAGTATGCAAGCTCCAGCGATCCATTTATGGGCTGGTGCAAGCATCTCGGAGTTGGAACATTCGCTTTGATGAGATGATCAAAGCGTTTGGATTATCTTGAGACTTATGGAGAAGCCTGCGTTTACAAGAAAGTGAGTGGGAGCTCGTAGCATTTCTCTTGTTATATGTAGATGACATACTCTTGATGGGAAATGATACGAAACTCTGGACAGCATTAAGGCCTACTTGAACAAGTGTTTTTCAATGAAGGACCTTGGAGAAGCTGCTTATATATTAGGCATCAAGATCTATAGAGATAGATCGAGGCGCCTCATAGGTCTTTCACAAAGCACATACCTTGATAAGATTTTGAAGAGGTTCAAAATGGATCAGTCCAAGAAGGGTTCTTGCCTATGTTACAAGGTGTGAGATTGAGCTCGGCTCGATCCGACCACGACAAAAGATAAAGAAGAGATGAGTGTCATCCCTATGCTTCAGCCATAGGATCTATTATGTATGCCATCTTTGTGTACTGACCGATGTAAACCTTGCCGTAAGTTTGGTTGCAAGATACCAAAGTAATCCCGCAAGGAACACTGGACAGCGGTCAAGAATATCTGAAGTACCTAAAAGGACGAAGGACATGTTTTCGTTTATGGAGGAGACGAAGAGCTTGTCGTAAAGGGTTACGTCGGCGCTTAGCCGACTCAGATCTGGATGACTCTAAGTCACAAACCGAATACGTGTATATGTTGAATGGTGGAGCGAAGCTAGTGCGGTGCAAGCGAAGCGTCGTGGCGGGATCTACGTGTGAAGCGGAGTACATGGCAGCCTCGGAGGCAGCGCATGAAGCAATTTGGATGAAGGAGTTCATCACCGACCTAGGAGTCATACCCAATGCGTCGGGGCCGATCAAACTCTTCCGTGACAACACTGGAGCTATTGCCCTTGCCAAGGAGCCCACGTTTCACAAGAAGACCAGGCATATCAAGCGTCGTTTCAACTCCATCCGTGAAAATGTTCAAGATGGAGACATAGAGATTTGCAAAGTGCACACGGATCTGAATGTCGCAGATCCGTTGACTAAACCTCTCTCGCGTGCAAAACATGATCAACACCAGAACTCTATGGGTGTTCGATTCATCACAATGTAACTAGATTGGTGACTCTAGTGCAAGTGGGAGACTGTTGGAAATATGCCCTAGAGGCAATAATAAAAGTATTATTATATTTCAATGTTCATGATAATTGTCTTTTGTTCATGCTATAAGCGTATTATCCGGAAATCGTAATACGTGTGAACACAAAGACCACAAATGTCCCTAGTGAGCCTCTAGTTGACTATCTCGTTGTGATCAATAGATAGTCATGGTTTCCTGACTATGGACATTGGATGTCGTTGATAACGGGATCACATCATTAGGAGAATGATGTGATGGACAAGACCCAACCATAAGCACAGCATAAAAGATCGTATAGTTCGTTTGCTAGAAGCTTTGCCAATGTCAAGTATCTGTTCCTTCGACCATGAGATCGTGTAACTCCGGTTACCGTAGGAGTGCCTTTGGTGTATCAAACGTCACTGGCGAAGCTGGGTGACTATAAAGGTGCATTACGGTATCTCCGAAAGTATCATTGGGTTGACACGGATCGAGGCGGGATTTGTCACTCCGTATGACGGAGAGGTATCTCTGGGCCCACTCGGTAATGCATCATCATAATGAGCTCAAGTTGACCAAGGTGTTGTACGGGATCATGCATTCTGATGCGAGTAAAGTGACTTGCCGTAACGAGACCGAACAAGGTATTGGGATACCGACGATCGAGTCTCGGGCAAATAACGCACCGATTGACAAAGGAATTGCATACGTGGTTTGATCGAATCCTCGACATCGTGGTTCAACCGATGAAATCATCGAGGAGCATGTGGGAGCCAACATGGGTATCGGACCCGCTGTTGGTTATTGCCCGAGAGTCGTCTCGGTCATGTCTGCGTGTCTCCCGAACCCGTAGGGTCTACACTTAAGGTTCGGTGGCGCTAGGGTTAGTAGGAAGTCAAGTATGTGACTACGAATGTTGTTGAGTCCGGATGAGATCCCGGACGTCACGAGGAGTTCGGAAGGGTCCGGAGGTAAAGAATAATATATAGGAAGTGGTGATTCGCCATCGGAAAGTTTGGGGTCTCCGGTAAAATCTGGGACCACGGAAGGGTCCTGGGTCCACCGGTGGGGCCACCTGTCCGGAGGGCCCCATGGGCCATAGGGGAAGGAACCAGCCCACAAGGGGCTGGTGCGCCCCTAGGCCCACCCCGCGCCTAGGGTTGAAACCCTAGGGGTGGGGCGCCCCTTGGCAGGGCTTGGGGGCACTCCACCCCCCTTGGCTGCCGCCCCGAGATTGGATCTCCGGGGCCGCCACCTGTGGGGCCTATATAAAGGGGAGAGGGAGGGGGCTGCGGTACCAACTCCCAAGGCGCAGCCCTCCCTCCCAACACATCTCCTCCTCCGAAGAGCTCGGCGAAGCCCTCGCCGAGTCTTGCTTCTCCACCATCGCCACGCCGTCGTCTTGCCGGTGGAGCTGTCTTCCTCAACCTCTCCTTCCCCTTGCTGGATCAAGAAGGAGGAGACGTCGCTCGTCCGCACGTGTGTTGAACGCGGAGGTGCTGTCCGTTCAGCACTTGGCATCGGTGATCTGAATCACGTCGAGTCGACTCCATCATCACCTTGCAAGCTTCGCACGCGATCTACAAGTGGTATGTAGATGCAAACTCTCTCCCGTTACTCGTTGCTTAGATGAACTCATAGATGGATCTTGGTGAAGCCGTAGGAAAAATGTTAATTTTCTGCAACGTTCCCCAACACAATTATCATCAAAAACAAAAGGAATATCCTTTTGCAAAAGATTTGTAATAGGCCTAGAATTTTTAGAAAAGTATTTGATAAATCTCCTATAGAAACCAGCATGACCAAGGAAACTACGAATACCTTTGATATCTTTAGGACATGGCATTTTCTCAATTGCATCAACCTTAGCTTTGTCCACCTCAATACCTCTTTCAGAAATTTTATGGCCCAAAAAATACCTTTGTTAACCATAAAGTGGCACTTCTCCCAATTCAAGACAAGATTTGTTTCCTCAAATCTCTACAAAACTCGATCAAGATTGGTTAAACAATCATCAAAAGACTTCCCATAAGCAGAAAAGTCATCCATGAAAACCTCAACAATATTTCCACAAATGTTAGAGAATATAGCAGTCATACATCTTTGAAAGGTAGCAGGTGCATTGTATAAACCAAAAGGCATACGTCTATAAGCATAAGTTTCAAAAGGACAAGTAAAAGTGGTATTTTCTTGATCAGGTTGAGAAACAGGTATTTGTGAAAAACCAGAATATCCATCAAGGAAGCAAAAATGCGTGTGCTTAGATAATCTTTCTAGCATTTGATCAATAAAAGGCAGAGGGTAATGATCTTTTTTTAGTTGCTTTGTTTAATTTTCTAAAATCAATTACCATTCTATAGCCTGTAACAATTCTTTGTGGAATAAGTTCATTCTTATCATTAGGAAGAACAATAATACCTCCTTTCCTAGGGACACAATGGACTTGACTTACCCATCTACTATCAGCTATAGGATAGATTATACCTGCTTTCAGAAGTTTTACTATTTCCGTTCTTACCACTTCTTTCATCTTAGGATTTAACCGACGTTGGTGATCAACAACGGGTTTAGCATCATGTTCCATATTAATCTTGTGCTGACATAGAGTGGGACTGATGCCCTTAAGATCATCAAGAGTATATCCAATAGCATCTCGGTACTTCCTTAGAACTTTCAATAATCTTTCTTCTTCATGTTCTGAAAGGTTAGCACTAATAATAACAGGATATATATTTTTCTCTTCAACATAAGCATATTTCAAAGTGTCAGGTAACTGTTTTAATTCAAACACAAGATCACCTTTAGGTGGAGGAGGACCTCCTAGAGTTTCAATAGGCAAATTGTGCTTAAGCAGAGGTTGTTGTTCGAACAAGATTCTATCTATTTCATTTCTTTCGTGCATATGCAAAACATTTTCATGGTCTAGCAGATATTGTTCTAAAGGATCAGTAGGAGGTACAACAATAGAAGCAAGACCAATAATCTCATCCTTACTAGGCAATTCTTTTTATGAGGTTTTCTACTAAACTCGGAAAAAAAATGAACTCATGAGACTCATCACCAAAGCTAACACCGACAGTTTGTTTAGTCCAATCTATAGTAGCATTGACGGTGTTCAAGAAAGGTCTACCAAAAATTATGGGACAAAAGTCATCTTGTGGGGAACCAAGTACTAGAAAATCAGTAGGGTATTTTGTTTTCCCACACAAGACTTCGGCATCTCTAACAATCCCAAGTGGTGTGATGGTGTCTCTATTAGCAAGTTTAATAGTAACATCTATGTCTTCTATTTCAGCGGGTGCTATGTCATTCATAATTTCTTGGTACAAAGTAAAAGGGATAACACTTACACTAGCACCTACATCACATAAACCATGATAGCAATGATCTCCTATTTTAACTGAGACAACGGGCATGCCAACAACGGGTCTATGTTTATCTTTCCCATCGGGTTTGGCAATTCTAGCAGCTTCACCAACGAAGTAAATAACATGCCCATCAATATTATCGACCAAGAGATCCTTAACCAAAGCTACACTAGGTTCTACTTTGATTTGCTCAAAGGGTTTAGGTGCTTTGATATAACTTCTACGGACCACAGTTGAAACCTTAGCATGTTCTTTTATCTTAGCAGGAAAAGATGGTTTCTCGATGTAACCAGTAGGAACAACTGGATCGACATTGTAGATGATAGTTTCTTCTTTAGAAACTATTGGTTCTTTAATAGGGGGATGATATTTAAACCACTTCTCTTTAGGGAGATCAACATGAGTAGCAAAAGAATCGCAGAAAGATGCTACTATCTCATAATCAAGTCCATATTTAGTGCTAAACTTTTGAAAAACATCAGTATTCATAAAAGATTTAACACAATCAAACTTAAGCTTAATACCAGACTCTTTACCTTCATCGAGTTCCCAATCTTCAGAGTTGCATTTAATTCTTTCCAAGAGGTCCCACCCGAATTCAATAGTCTTCTTCATAAAAGAACCGCCACAAGAAGTATCAAGCATGGATTGATCATTACGAGAAAGCCGAGCATAGAAGTTCTAAACGATAATTTCTCTCGAGAGCTCATGATTGTGGCATGAATATAACATTGAATTAAGCCTCCCCCAAGAAAGAGCGATACTTTCTCCTTCACGAGGTCAAAATTATATATATAATTCCGATCACGATGAACTAGATGCATAGGATAATTTTTTTGATGGAATTCCAATTTCAACTGATTCCAATTCCAAGATCCAGTATCATCGCATAGCCTATACCATGTCAATGCCTTTCCCTTCAAAGATAAAGGCAAAACCTTCTTCTTAGCTTCATCTCCGGGTAAACCTGCAAGCTTAAACAATCCACAAATTTCATCCACATATATAAAGTGCATATCAGGATGTTCGGTTCCATCTCCTACATAAGGATTATCTAGCAGTTGTTCTATCATACCCGAAGGTATTTCATATTCAATATTTTCAGTAGGTGTAGTGGGTTGAGGGGCAACTAATGTGGTTCCGATCGAGGTGAGGATACCCCGAACAAACCCCTCAAAGGGTTGTTCTCCATAGTAACAAGTGACAATAAATTTCAGCATGTAGTAATAATTTTTCCTTACCAATTTCCACTTACCAAGAGCGCTTCACTCCCCGGCAATGGCGCCAGAAAATAGGCTTGATGACCCACAAGTATCACTACAAAAAAATACACTTCCGTGATGATACATGTTTGTCACAGTAGGTCGCGTTTTTTGTCATGCATGTACATCCATGACGATTTTATGACAGAATCAAGATAGTAATACCTGTGCTGTCGTAGTAGTGTTCCATGACATTACCAAAATTATCATCACGGAAGTGTCCAATTCCATGATGATAAATCGCGCGACACAGAAGTGCTTTCGTCAAGGGTGACCGACACTTGGCATCCACCGTAACGGAATGCCGTTAAGCTATCGGGTCCGGTTTTGGATCCGATAACCCGTTAACAGCCCCGACGAATGGAGATTTTCCACGTGTAAAATCATCATTGGTTGGAGGAAACACGTGTCGGCTCACCGTTGGGATAGATGTCATCCACTCACTGGACCGAAGGCGCCAATGAGACGGTGACACGTGGCACAGCCCAATAGAGGCCCATTCCTGTGAAAAGGCTGGCCCGTTTGACTTGGTCAAAAGGTGGCGGGCCGGCCCATGGAAAGCCTGTTAACGTCCTGTTCGCATATTGCCCATTTACAGCCCGCTAACCCAGGGCCCGTTACGACCTCTCTGAATTAGGCCAAGTAGCATCATCTGGGCCGTCCAAATATGATTCCAGCCCGTTTTAACTTCCGGCCATGTGTGGCCCATGACTTCTTTCGGCCCATATGAGGCCCTTTGTAACTCTTGGCCCATTAACGGCCCGTGGTGAAACTAGCCCGTAATGAACAGTGTATCACTTTATACCTATTAACGGCATGTTATTCCATTTGGCCGTTTCCAGCCCAAGTTATCTTTCGGCCTTCTCAGGGCCCATTGATTCTTGGGCTAATTTGCAGCATTCAGTTACATACGGCCTGTTACTGTCATTTTCTGCTTGTGGGCCAAATTCAGCTCGTCATTACAGTCGGCTCGTTTGCGGACCATTAATACGTTGGGCCGTTTTCATGTCAAAAAAACCCGTTGGGCTTTTTTCATAGAGTTATCAAATATGGCCTATTAACGGCCCGTTATGGTCCACGAATAGTATGGCCCATGATTGGCGAAATGATGATACGCCCTGTAGAAGGCCCATGGATCCTACGGCCCGTATGAGGCCCATGGATAGTACGGTCCGTAGAAGGCCCATGGATCGTACGGCCCGTAGAAGGCCCATGGACCCTACGGCCCGTAGAAGGCCCATGAATCCTAAGGCCTGTATAGAAGGCCAACGGATCCTACGGCCCATATAGAAGGCCAATGGATCCTACGGCCGGAATAAGGCCCATGGATCATACGGTCTGCAGGAGGTCCATGGTTACAACAGTCCGTGTGTTGCCATGATTATTTTGGCCTAGTTACCAAAAATAGGCTATTGTGGCCACTAGAAAACACGTAAAAGAAGCTGCGGTGACTACAAGCAAACAACTAAACAAGACAATAAGGAAATAAATAAGCAAGCAATTAACGCTAGCCTATTACCGCTATTACACATATTACATCCACTGGGCATCGAAGTTCGCCACCAGTGCAAATATAGGGAGCAAAGTAGCATATCACATACACTGGCCGTCAAAATTGGCCACCGATTGCAAATAAACGCAGCAAAACAAGAGCATAACTGAAACAACGGAAGAGCTCAAGAACGTTATCCCGGTATCCACCATGGTGGCAATAAGCTTAGCAAGCTTATTAGCTTTGTCTGTTTGGCGCTAAAATCCTCCAACGCTTGTGTTGCACGGAAAGTATGCATCCGAATGCTCCGGGGACTTCCGCATCCTTCCGCTTCTTCGCAAAGCATAGCTGATCGATGTCTTTCGACTTGTAGTTGAGACTCAAGAAACCGAACTGATTCGCATAACGGTGAGTTTGAATAGCTTGTGCAAGCGGTAGTGGCGAAGAATCGAACACTAAACCAAGACAGTACTTTGGGGTTGTCTTGCTGTCTTCAAGATAGTCTTCCTTAGATGTTTTATCAGCTTTGTCGGAGACCAACAAGGATGTGTCACTATCCTGAACCTTATCTGCATTACTTCTGTCGGTGTACAAAAGTAGGGGCTCTCCTTTTGACCCCTTTACTTGTGCACGGGAAGTAAGAGCCACGCATCGTGGCCACACATTGCAGGGTAAAGGAGGGAAGCCAGAGAGAAGCCGAAGGCTCGAGACGAACAAGGCAACATCAAGGACCAAGGCCACAAAAGTGCAGACGGGCGAAGCAGATTTCCCCGGCAAGGCCCTTGCCGGGGGCAGCCTCCGCAGCCCCGGCAAGCCCCTTGCCGGGGCAGCTCGCCCACACCAGCGGAGCGGGCCACCATTGAGCCACGGTCTCCTACGCCAACAACCACGTTGGACCAGGGCTCGGGAGGCACCTCCATGGTGGCATGTAGATCTTTCTCAAGACATAGAATGCTCAAGATCGGATGAGGATTGGAAGGAAACACTCCCCGTCAAGATCCTTACCGAAGAAACCCACAAGGCCCCTGGCAAGATCCTTGCCGGGGACGCCAGCGCACCATGGCAAGACCCTTGCCGGGCCACCCGGCAAGACCCTTGCCGGGCTACCCAACAAGACCCTTGCCAAAGGCGACAGCAGGGCCACTGCCAGGCCCACACCAACCAACTCCCCGCCACCATTCGCATGCAGCTGCCAGCCCAACCAGCTGGGCAGGCACCTGCATGGCAACATGCAGCTTTCAGGCCAACTCAGCACACATCTGCGTGGCGGCATGCAGATCTTCGTGGAGGCTCCACCACCGCGCCACCTCAGCTGCTTGCCTGCCTACATGGCACCACATGCGTCGCTGGCCAGGGCGCGTGTCGAAGCGAGGAGGAGCAGCGACGGACGGGATGGGCCTCGCTCCCGTCCCCGATAAAGTGAGGGACAGCTAAGCCATGCATTAAATGCATCTTGTCCTACAATACGAGCGATAAGCTCGCACCACTGTAGGCCTTTCCACCTCTTGTGTGCCACTATTGCAGCCCCTTTCGCCTATAAAAGGAGGCCCATGGCATACAGGAAAAGGGATTCCGCTCTTTCGAACCACGCAACACCCGCAGCTAGTTCGAGAGCTCAAGAACACTCAATACATCCAGCAAGCAGGACTAGGGTTTTACGCATCCTCGCGGTCCGAACCTGGGTAAACGATCCTCGTGTCAACTACTAATCCTGCTCTTCTCACAACCCTGTGCCCCGCAACCGTAGTAGGGATTCTTGTGATGCCATAGGTGTCGTTTCCCACCGACATCTTTGGCGCGCCAGGTAGGGGGCGCAATTGTGAGAATCTGGTCTAGCAGTTGACCTAGCTGTTCTTCATCGCCATGGCTCCTAAGAAGAAGACGACCATAGCGATCGGTTCGTCCGAGACCAGATTGCCAGTATAGGTGTGGACTAGTAGCGGGCCAGTCACGGAGAGAACCCGCAGCACGGCCCGCAAACATCCACATCACCCTGGCGGTCCAGGCTTGGCGAGTGGCGTCGTTCGCGCGCTAGGCGACATGCCACCAATCGCGGGCTTCAGAGAAGGAGTCAGGCCCCCCATAGGCGGCGCGGGGCCCCCCCAGGGGCGCCGCCATCCCGCCAAACGGCGGCGCGGCGGCCTCCAACACGCCAACACCGGTGGCCATGATGCACTCTTCTTAGGTTGTGCGTGACGAGCAGCGCCGCCCCGCTAGTGACCCTGAGCGCCATCCTGGGAAGAGTCCCATGCGCCGTTCAGATGATGAGGAAGGCCAGTATGCGTGCCGAGGTGCTGACGGAGATGGCAAACGGCTGCGGGGCTGTGACGAGGCTCCTTCTAACATGGTTAGAAGTCGAGGCGCATCGCGGTCCATCCAGCTTTCGCTGCCACCCACGCCAGCGGAAGCCCTAGCACGCGCACAGCTGCTCCTCGATTTTCCTCCCGCCGAAGAGAAGCTCGATGAATGGAGGGCCACCGTCCGGAGCCTCGTCGGCATCGCCCACAACGATGAGTTGCGGCCGGTGGAACCCGTAGGCCATCGCTCCATCGGGCCACCGCACGCAAGCGGAGGCCGGGCCGGATGTGATGCGGCCACGGTGCGGTCCCCTCCTCCATCCTGACCACCGTGGGTGTCGGTCCGTCGCGACGATGCTCGTGATGATATGTCCATAGCATCGTCCAACCCACGAACCCACCGTGACCAATGCCAGGTTCTTCGGGAGCGAGTTCATGAAGACGCTCGAATCACCATCGAGCGCTGGCATGACGCGCCCCACCAGTCAGACAGGTGGGCAGGGCCCACTACGGACCACCCAACACCGGGAGGCTACGGTGGCCTACCTTACGAGGTAGGTTGTCCAGCCTACACCCGTGAGCAGCGGCAGTTCCAGTGGCCCTCCCACCGCATGTTCAAGCCCGACGTTGGCGAAAAGTACAACAGCAAGACTCACCCGTCGGAATTCCCCAGCATCTACACCATCGCGATGCAAGCTGCTGAGGCCCGCGACGACAAGGTGCTTGCCAATTACTTTCCGTTGGCACTCAAGCCTAATGTTATGTCGTGGTTGATGCACTTGCCGGTGGACTCCATTTCTTCTTGGGAGGATCTGTGTCATGAGTTTGTTGGCGCCTTTACTGGAGGCCACCAAGCTCATGGCCAGGCGAGTGGTCTGCATATCTTCCCCCAGAAGGAAGGAGAAAACTTGCGCAAGTACATCCAAAGGTTTAGCCGAGTGCAGTACAACATCCCCGACGTTCATCCTGCCGCCGTGATCAGTGCATTCCATCAGAATGTGTCCAATCGTAAGATGCGTGAAGAGCTGGCAATGAACAAAGTCAGGGATGTGGCCGAACTTTATGTTCTGGCCGATCGGTCCGCATGCACTGAAGAGGGAAGGAAGTACCCCGGCGAAGACGCTGGCACGGAAACCCACTCCAGGGATGATACCGCCACCCCGGTGAAGAAGGGCCAACGCCGTAACAAGAAGCGCAAAGCGGCAAGACCGTGCTTGCCGTCGAGGGATCCGACGACATCGACACCACCAAGAAACCCAAGGCAAGTGACCTCGGCAAGGAGGTTGCCGGGTGTGCCGCTTGCCGGGACTTGGCGGCTACCGATAAGTCAGGGGGCTCCAACAAGCAGTATTGCAAGATCCATCACACCAAAGGCCACGATCTCCAGAACTGCCGGCAAGTAGAGCTGCTCGCTGAGAAGTAGAAAGCCGAATACGAATGGAGGGACAAGGATAAAGGCCAAGAAGGTTCCCAAGGATCCGCCAAGAAGCGTGGCGGCCAAGGAGGCCGCCGCGGCAAAGATAATCAGTAGGAGAGGCCCGCCTTGGGCCACGACAAGAAGCAGGAAGACGATGATCATGACGAGGATGATGAGTCCGGCGACCATGAGTTTCAGAAAGCCACAGAAGCCATGTGCGTCGACGGTGGCGCCTAGCAGCATACATCTCACCGCCAGCTCAAGAAGTGGGCGCGTAGGATCACAGTGGTGGAGCCATCGGTCGACGCACAGAAGCCGATGAGGTGGTCCAGCACGCCTATCATCTTCGACACCGAGGACCATCCTGACCGCACGACTGCGGTCGGGTGCTTGTCGTTGTTGGTCTCGCCAACAATCCACAACCTCAAGGTGACGAAGATGCTGGTTGACGGCGGGGTCGGTCTGAACTTGATCTCGCCTGTTATGATCAAGAGGCTGCAAATCCTTGATGGAGACCTCGAGGAGACGGGCATGTTCCAAGGGGTCAACCCAGGGAGGAGCCAGCCGAAGGGAAAGGTCATGCTGCCCGTGACGTTCGGAGGCGAGCTGAACCACAGGACGGAGACGATTATCTTCGATGTAGCCGAGATCCCCTTGCCCTACAATGGGATCCTCGGCCGCCCGGCACTAGCCAAGTTCATGGCGGCTTCACATTACGCCTACAACATGCTGAAGATGCCTGGGCCGATGAACATCATCACCGTCCCCTCCGACAAGAAAGATGCATTGATTTGCGCCGACCAACTCTACCGGGAAGCAGTCGCAGCAGCTGCCGCCAAGGCACCTGCTCCTGCCGACGGAGCCCCGGGAGGGAAGAGGACCGGCGAGACCCCTCACACCTACTCCGGCAAGCGCACCTCTTTGGGGTGTTGCGCTCCCGTTGAGAACGTGCCAGAGAGCTCCTCCGGCAAGAGCAAGAAGTCCAGAGCTGCACCACCAGAGACCAAGAAGGTGCTCGTCAAGGAGGACGTCACGGGGGGAGCTTTCACCATAAGCTCCAACCTCGACGGCAAATAGGAAAGCAAGCTCGTCACTTTTCTGCGGGCAAATGTTGACGTGTTTGCATGGGAAGCTTCCGACATCCCCGGCGTTCCCAGGGAAGTGATTGAGCACCATCTTGCTATCTGTCCTCATGCGTGGACTGTCAAGCAAAAGGTCAGGAAGCAAGCTTTAGAAAGGCAGGAGTTCATCATGGAGGAGATCAGAAAACTGGAGGCGGCAGGCTTGGTAAGAGGAGTACTCCATCCGACGTGGTTGGCCAATCCGGTAGTGGTGCGCAAGGCAAACGGGAAGTGGAGACTGTGTATTGATTACACAGACATCAATAAGGCTTGTCCAAAGGATCCTTTCCCGTTACCGTGCATTGACCAGATTGTTGACTCCACGGCTGGGTGTGACCTATTATCATTCCTTGACGCCTACTCGGGATACCACCAGATCTTCATGATGAAAGAGGACAAGGAAAAGACAACATTCATCACCCCATGTGGTACGTATTGCTTTTTACGGATGCCTTTCGGGTTGAAGAGTGCTGGCTCAACCTTTGCAAGAGCGGTCCAAATTGGTTTTGAGCCCCAGCTACATAGAAATATGGAAGCTTAGATGGATGACATAGTGGTCAAAACCAAGGACAAAGCAACACTTGTGCAAGATCTGGAGGAAACATTTGCAAACCTGCGCAAGATCAACCTCAAATTGAACCCTGAGAAGTGTGTCTTCGGTGTCCCGTCTAGCAAGCTTCTCGAGTTCTTTGTGTCCCAGCGTGGGATTGAAGCAAACCCAGATAAGATCAAGGCCAACGAGCATATTGAGGCACCCAAGCGGATTAAGGACGTGCGTCAGCTCACTGGCTCCGTTGCTGCCATGAGCCGATTCATCTCCAAGTCCACGGAGCGTGCCCTTCCTTTTTTCAAGATCTTGAAGTAAATGGGGCCAGTGGAGTGGACCCCAGAGGCCGAGGCGGCACTGCAGGATTTGAAGAAACACCTTTCCTATACCCCAGTGTTGGTTGCGCCCAAACCACAAGAACCGTTGTTACTGTATCTAGCGGCAATAAATCAGGTGGTTAGCCGCACTAGTGGCGCAGAGGGAGGTCGACGAGGAGGCAGCGGCAGCGGCAGAGTCAAAAAATGGCAGGCCGGAACCCTCTTCGGCAGGGCTCAATCCCGGCAAGACTGAGTCCCCAGCAGAGGCTGACACCAGTGCGATAGGACCCACGTGACCGGGTGAAGAGGCGCAGAAGAGGAAAATGGTGCAGCACCCAGTTTACTTTGTCAGCTCCCTCTTGCAGGGAGCTAGGTCGAGGTACTTGGGTGAGCAAAAGCTGCTCTTCGGCCTCCTTATGGCCTCGAGGAAGCTGCGTTATTACTTCCAAGCGCATGAAATCACTGTGGTCACCCGCCTCCCGTTGCAACGGATACTGCATAACCCAGATGCAACGGGGAGGATTGTGGAATGGGCCCTGGAGTTGTCAAGTTTCGCTTTAAAGTTCGAAAGTACCTCGACGATTCAGAGCAGAGTCTTGGCGGAGTTTGTTGCAGAATGGACCTCGACGCCCAACGAAGAGGTGCAGGAGACCACTCTCCCCGGCAAGGAAACGAGCCGCAACTGGATCATGTACTTTGATGGGGCCTTTTCGCTGCAAGGCGCCGGTGCTGGTGTGCTGCTTGTCGCACGCACCGGAGAGCACCTCAAGTATGTCGTCCAGATGCACTTCCCTCGGGAGATGTCAACTAACAACACCGCCGAGTACGAGGGTTTGCTTGCCGGTCTCAGGATCGCGGCGGACCTTGGAGTCAAAAAGCTCATCGTCAGGGGCGACTCACAGCTCGTCGTCAGGCACACCAACAAAGATTATCAAAGCCCGTTGATGGAAGTTTACGTAGATGAGGTGAGGAAACTAGAGGAGCGCTTTGACGGTATACAAGCGGAGCATGTCCCTCGGGCGGAGAACGACATCGCCGACTACCTGTCAAAGCGCGCTGCCCTCAAGCTTCCTGTGGAACCAGGTACTTTTGTGCTTCAGTTAACTCAACCACCTGTTGAGCCGTCAACCGGGCAGAACAAGCGAAGGAAGCTAGGCTCTGGCAAGTACTTCCCCACCGAGCTCCCCGGAGCCGCCAGTGAAGAGTTGCCGTGGATGCCGATCCTGCCGCGGGGCAACCGACTCTGGCAAGGCCTCAGGTCATGGCCGTAGAGACGGCCGCTCCCATGGTAGAAGAGATGCCTTTAGTCCTTGTCGTCGAGCCATAGGCTCCGACATGGGCACAACACACCATCCGATTCCTCCAAAAAGGAGAGCTTCCTGAGGAGCAGGAAGAGGCAGAAAGAGTAGCCCGCCGGTATGCTATGTACCAATTTGTCGATAACGTATTGTACAGAAAAAGACCGAATGGGGTGAAATTGAAATGCATCTCCCGGGAGGAAGGACTAAAGCTGTTGGCAGAGATACATGGAGGCATATGTGGCTCCCACATAGGGTCGACAGCCCTTGCCGGCAGGGCTTTCCGGCAAGGTTTCTTCTGCCCCACCGCCCTCCAGGATGCAACGACACTAGTAACCAAGTGTGAAGCGTGCCAGTTCCATTCAAAGAAGCTTCATCAGCCAGCTCAAGCCCTTCAAACCATCCCTCTCTCCTGGCCCTTCTTGATCTGGGGGATCGACATTTTGGGCCCTTTCCCTCGTGCCGTCGGGGGGCTTTGAGTACTTGTACATTGCAGTCGACAAGTTCACAAAGTGTCCAGAAGTGGAAGCAGTGAGGAAGGTGACGCCCCAGTCAGCCATCAAGTTCTTCAAGGGACTAGTGTGCCGTTTTGGGGTACCCAACACGATCATCACCGACAATGGCACACAGTTCATAAGCCATGCCTTCATGCAGTACATTGAGGATCTCGGCAGCAGGGTCTGTTTCGCTTCCGTGGCACATCCATGGAGCAACGGCCAAGCGGAAAGAGCAAATGCTGAAGTTCTGCAAGGCTTAAGAACGAAGACTTTTGACAGGCTGCCCAAGAGTGGAAGACGCTGGATTGATGAGTTGCCGGCGGTTCTTTGGTCGATCAGAACAACGCTGAATCGAGCCACCGGCCAGACACCCTTTGCCCTGGTCTACGGGGCAGAAGCACTTCTCCCCATGGAACTCATATACGGGTCACCTTGAGTGCTCGCTTATTATGAGCTTGAGCAAGAGCGATTGCAGCAAGATGACGCGACGCTCCTTGAGGAAGATCGTCTCCGGGCGGCTGTGAGAGCAGCATGCTACCAGCAAGCCTTGCGCCACTACCATAGCCGCAAGGTTCATGCCCGGAGCTTTGAGGAAGGCGACCTTGTTCTTCGGCATGTTCAGTCGGCCAAGAATTCCAACAAGTTGACGCCGATGTGGGAAG
Source organism: Aegilops speltoides (assembly GCA_021437245.1). NCBI lineage: Eukaryota > Viridiplantae > Streptophyta > Magnoliopsida > Poales > Poaceae > Aegilops > Aegilops speltoides. The sequence continues at coordinate 133,247,765 of CM038142.1, read as the reverse complement.
GCCCTTATCGGTAACACGAGTCACAGGCCGGCGCAGTCCGGCTGGAGACCAAGATGCCATTCCAAAGGAGAAACTCACCGAACATCGAGCATCCCCGCAAGTTTTACCCATAAGGCGCGGCTGCCGGGCCTCCCGGCAAGCCACCCTTTTGTACAAGCCTTGCCGGCAAGGCATTAAACCCTTTGTACAAAGCCAGGGGCAGACCCTGAGCATAAATAAACGAAGCGCTGGCGCCCTAAGTCATAGCATGCATGCTAGGTCAAGTCTCTTCCTTGGTTAGGGTTGATAGTGCTTGGCGGCGGCTAACCCCTAGCTTAGAGGTCGAGTGCACGTCTCTCTGTTCTTCTCAGTCTTCTTTGGTTCGCAGGGTACATAAGTATTCTTGCCGAGCTACTTTGGAAGAAAGGGGAAGGACCGGCGTCCGGGCCCGGCAAGCCAAAGCTGCCGGGGGCTGCAAGAGCAAGGGTCCATCCGCGGCAAGCCAAAATTGCCGGGGGCTGCAGACCCAGATAAGTCTTCTATCCTCTATCGTGCATTTCGTTATGGACTGGGATATGTGAAACCTTATTTTATTTCTAAGCTACCGTGCTCCCTTTTCTCCGAACCCAAGGATTATCTCCTAGGTCCGGATCTGGTCGTAGTCGCAGTAGCAAGGAAATGAAACGAGGAGCCTGAGCCCACCTCATCCCTGCCTCCGCCAAGGGCGTGAGAAAGGTCGAGCGAAGTGGGGGGACGGCAAGGCCTGTTGCCGGGCGAAAAACGTTTATCTTAAAAAATAATGAGGATTTGCTCCTTGTCACGGGTTCCACCCGCGAACGAAAAAACCTGGCAAACATCCCTTTTTCATTAAAAAACATCCCGTACAGGTACAGTTCATACGAAATGAAAAACATGAGCAAGGGGATTACAAGTTCTAAAGTTAACAAAGGCACGAAGGCTTACAAGACTAAAAAGAGATAAGATGCCCGTAATCCCTTTCTTGTCCCTCTCCTCAGGAAATGAAACAAGAAAGCGGAAGGGCGAAAGGGGCGCCTAGGCGAGCTACGAGTGGCAGAAGACATTAAGAGAACATCTCGGTGGCCGTCTAAAGGTTGGGTGGTGATGGCGGCACCAGAGGAAGAGCCCGAAGACGAGGCGGCAGGACGTCAATACGCGACGAAGGCGTCGGTGCCTGCGTACTCCGACTTGACGGCCTTGCCGCCCGCCCTCTTCCTCTTCCGCAGCCTCCCAACGCCAGCCGCCCAAGGAGACGACCCCGAGAAGTTCAAGGAGTCGGCGACACGGATGGAGGGGTCGCCGGTGCCGCCCAGAGCAGCGCCCGACGCCTAGTCGGACCCGTCATCCTGCCACCCGCTACCCTCGTCGTTGCTACAGTTGTCTTCCTCGCCACTCTCGCTCGAGGAGGAATCTTCATCGTCAGAAGAGCTCTCCACGCAACACCTTACGCGAGTCCCGAAGTGCCCGAAGATCTTGACGGAGAGGAGGCCGCTCTCCATTAGTTTGAAATGGAGAGTGAGCCCCTCCGTCAAGCTGTGGATGCGAGCAAAAGTTTTCAACCCTCAGCGGAGGTACATGACATGAGGGGCGAGGAACTCAACGTCGGCCCATGTGCCGCTGTTCCCACAACCCCTCATGTGCAGCCGCAACGCCTGCGGCGGATCCAGCTCCGTCTCCTACGCAAATGGAGTCGGAAGACGAAGACGGCGGTGCAGCGGCTGGCGCAGCCTGACGAAGAACTCGTGAGGATTATCCCCGACATGGCCCTCCATCGGAGGAGGGGCCGCTGGCGGAGGCGAGGCCGATCTGCCGCCCCGCCCTCCTCTCCCTCAAGAGCCACGACGGCCTCGACCTCGCCCCCTCCCCCTCCCTCTAGCGGCCGGCTCTACCGCTACGAGCTCTTGGGGAGGGGCAATGCGTTGTCGGGCTGAGACCCTCGCCGCCACCGATGAAGCGTCGCCACGCCCCCTTGCCATGACAGAAGAAAGGAGGAAGCGGGAATGGGGAGAGGCAGATGACGAAGGATTGAGAGGCGCCGTTCCTCCCGTTACCCTCTTTATAAAGGGGCGGGGGCGAGGCTCGGCCGCCCCCTCTCGGCCAATCTGGCCCGTTGAAGAGACAGCAAGTGGGGCCGTTGACCGCCCTCCCCGCTCCATTGAAGGCGCATGGGAATCGACCCACGTGCGCGCGCGACTTCCCACATCCCGCGTGCCTGTCATTCGCTCTGGATCGTGCATGCAGCGAACGTGGCATGAAGGATGGCCGCAGTGGGACGCGTGGAGCGACGGTTCCCAGGTGAGGGCAGTAAATGATCAGCGGCCCTGTGGTCTTGAAGAGACACGCAAGCCAACTCTTTACTCTCCACCAAAAGATGACGCCAACATGCTTCCATCACGCACGCGCGCGCGACCCCCATGTCACGCGTTCAACACGGGTCGTGGGGAAGCGCATCAGACGGAGCAGTTACCGTGGTAAAATTCACCCCGCCTGCCCGTGCACCGGTCTGGACCTGGCCCAACAACGTGTCGCGCTTATGTATGGCCCAGGCCCTGGGGCTCCTGTCGGTGTACAAAAGTAGGGGCTCTCCTTTTGACCCCTTTACTTGTGCACGGGCAGTCATAGCCACGCGCCGTGGTCACACATTGTAGGGCAAAGGAGGGAAGCCAGAGAGAAGCCGAAGGCTTGAGACGAACAAGGCAACATCAAGGACCAAGGCCACAAAAGTGCAGACGGGCGAAGCAGGTTTCCCCGGCAAGGCCCTTGCCGGGGCAGCATCCGCAGCCCCAGCAAGCCCTTGCTGGGGCAGCTCGCCCACACCAGCGGAGCAGGCCACCCTCGAGCCACGTTCTCCTACACCAACAACCACGTTGGACCAGGGCTCGGGAGGCACCTCCATGGTGGCATGCAGATCTTTGTGAAGGCATAGAATGCTCAATATCGGATGAGGATTGGAAGGCAACACTCCCCGCCAAGATCCTTACCGAAGAAACCCATAGGGCCCCCGGTAAGATCCTAGCCGGGGACGCCAGCGCGCCTCGGCAAGACCCTTGCCGGGCCACCTAGCAAGACCCTTGCCGGGCCACCCGGCAAGACCCTTGCCGGGCCACCCGACAAGACCCTTGCCAGAGGCGACAGCAGGGTGCAACACCCTGGTGTAATGTTGCTACAGTAACCCCTGGGGTTAAGTTAATTATTTTGCTAAACAAGTGTTTGATCATCATTGTCTCCTCTCTCTTTCAAATTCTAGTTGAATTCAATTTCAAATTATGATTGAAATTCAAAATGTTCAAACATGAAATCTAAAATGTTCCTCGTGTGCCAAATAATCCACAAGTAATATTGGTGGTGAACCAACATTTTTGCAAAGTGTTTAAGTGGCCCAAGCTACTTAAATGTGACCTAAGCAACAAATTAAATGCCTTTTTAATTTATAAAATTGGCAATCTCTTTCTAAAGTCTCACAATATTTTTGTGGCAGTGCAATATACTTCTTTGAAATTATTTTGGCCAATGGCATAATTTTTTTGCTCACTTTTTATTGGCTAAAAAGAAAAAGAAAAGATGTTTAAAAAAAGTGAAAAAGGAAACCCCCCTGCCCGTGGGCCTAAGGCCACAGAGACAGGCCTAGCCTGGCTGGCCCAGCTCCCCGAAGCGCGCCTCCCTCCTGTTCCTCCGACCGGGCGCCTCGGCGCCACCCGACCACCTCGCCGGCCTCGCCCGGGAGAGGATAAGGCCCCAACGCCTCGGGCTCCCCTCTCCCCTCCCACTTCCCCTCTCCCTGCTCGCTCCATCGCCTTGCCTCCTTCTCAGATCCACCGACCGAACGCATCTGCCGCCCGCGCGCCGTCGTCCTCGCGGTCCCCGTCGCCTCCAAGCCGAGCCATCATGCCGTAGAGCTCCGCCATCGCCTTCTTCATCGACCGGTGGCCTCACCTGGTGCTGGGAGGCCCTGTCGCTGCCGGACGCCGCCGCCCATTTCTTCTCTGACTCTGGTGCCCGCTGGCAAATTCGAGCTGCTTTGCTGCTACTAAACCGTCAAGGGTTTTACGTAACCGCTCAGTGAGCCTCGCCCTCTCTCTCTCTCTCTCTCTCTCTCTCTCTCTCTCTCTCTCTCTCTCTCTCTACAATGCCTCGCGTTGCCCATAGCCGCCACGCCGCGCTTGGCCGAACGGAGCTCCGCCGCCGTTGTCACTGCCAACGCTACAGTCGCTACCGAGCTCGCCTGCGCTCGCGGTCGTGCTCGCCATAGCCGTAGAAGTCGAACGCGCTAGTTGCAGAGGCTTGCGGTGCTCGGAAACACCGATGCCACACTCGCCCAAACTCTGGCGCCGCCATTGCTCGACGCCTGCGATGATTCCGGTCGAGTCCGACCCTGCCACCACCACAGTTCGACTCGTCGTCGTCTGCTCGTTCGAACGGGCCCGGCCGCGCTCGAAACGGCCGTTTGTAGGCGAAATCCGACCACCTCCCGAGGCCTCCGCAGCGTTCTGGCGTCGCCGCCGGCGAGTCGGCGGCCTAGCTGAGCTGGCGCCGCGTGGGACCCACCCACGGTCACTGACGAGTGGGCCCCTGCGCCCTTTTGACCGCGTTGACCAAAGTCAACATGGGGCACTGTTAATCCCTCTCGCTGACATGTGGGTCCCCCAGTAGTTAGGCTAATTAATAATGTTTCTTTAAACTCTAATCAGACACTGACACTGGGGCCCACACCTGTAATTATCTCTGCTAGATTAGTTTTAATCCACCGTTAAAATAACAGAGGCTGACATGTGGGTCCCACTGGACCCACATGTCAGGTTTGACCTGGTCAGCCGTCTGTTGACCTGCTGATGTCACTATGACATCATGCTGACGTCATATATCATTTTCTGTAAATAAAATAAATCTAGAAAATAAGAAAATATTTAGAAATTCATAGAAATTAAACCGTAACTCGGATGAAAATGTTTTCTACATGAAAGTTGCTCACAAAAATCCAATGAATGCGAACACGTGGTCCGTTCATCTGTCACATGCCCCTAGCATGTTGAACATGAAACTTTCCCCCTCTTTTCTTTTGTCCGGAATCCGTCTACCGCTGGGAAATCCTCCTCGAATGTTTATTCCCTTCGTCTGCAACGTGTAGTACTGCTTTAGGTCGACCCTTGCGCTACGTATCGTCATGTTATGCTTTGTGATACTATGTTTGCTTTATATTTACTGTTTCTTCCCCCTCTTCTCTCCGGTAGACCCCGAGACCGATGCCGCCCCTGTCATCGACTACGTTGACGACGACCCCTCCTTGCCAGAGCAACCAGGCAAGCCCCCCTTTGATCATCTCGATATCGCCCATTCCATTCTCTCATGCTTGCATTAGATTTTGCTATTGTTATTGTTTGCTCCTATTCTGATGCATAGCCTGCTTTTGTAACCTGTTTATTGTTACCTTACATGCTTATCCTAAACTGCTTAGTATAGGTTGGTTAGTGATCCATCAGTGACCCCCACCTTGTCCTTGTTTTCCCTGCTTCATCATCGAAGACCCGATCAACAGGATCAAGACCGTGCCCCGCACCGCACATCACTTTCCCTTAGTTGCTCGACACTGCTTTGGTTACTATCGAGTGCCGAGGGTGAGACCTCTACAAAGACGCCGATGTTAACCTGTAGTGTAGCTATTCGGTCGTGGTCATCGAGGGTGATTCCGCCTTAACCACTTCCGATACGACTCTATCGTGCAACCCCTCAAGTGTGAACCTCGGGGGTGATTCCTCTTACGTTCACCTTGATGATTACATCGAGTGGAGTTCACCGGTGGTGATTCCTCGGGTATTCCCCTTGATGTTTAGACACACAGTTACTATGATTACTATGAATTTACACTGAACCATGTTAGTAAAGATCGATCGACCCTGAGGGGTACCCGCACGAGCAGAATTGCGAGTGATGTGGAGTCGGGTTGACCTAGAGGTGCCCGCGAGATAATTACGAGGTGTGGCCGGGCATTCCTAGCCCTTGCCGCAAGTCCTCAAGACGGGGCAACGGGGTCACATCTTTCGTGAGTCTCTGCTTGTTACCGCATGCTCCTAATCCACTACGATTTGGATATTTGATCCGAGGGGCCTCTGGCCTTATAGCACTAACCATCACGTGGGCATAGTATGGGCGTCCTGCGTTGTATACATCAGCCGAAGCTTAATAGACGTCAGCGACTGAGCGGCGCGCGCTGGGTTGGACTGCGTAAGCACCTGCCATGTTGAAGGAGGTAGCTAGGTCTGCTCACCGGCCGCGTACGCAACATGCAGGAGTTTCCGGGGAGATGGCCCATGACCCCTGGGGGCATAGGTTTGGTCCGGCGTGCTGACCTCTCTATTAAGCCTAGGTTGTGTTGCGGCATATTGTTGGGTCGAGGCCGGGCATGACCCAGGAAAGTGTGTCCGGCCGAAGTTAATCGAGCGTGGTGGGTAAGTTGGTGCACCCCTGCAGGGAAGAAAACATCTATCGATAGCCTGTCCTACGGTAACGGACACTCGGAGTTGTATCCCGATCGATACAACTAGAACTGGATACTTGTGATGAGAATTGGATGGTGATGAGAATTGGATTGTGATGATAACTGGAAAGTATGGCTCTGGGATTGCTTTCTCGCAGGGAGTCGAGAAACGATCTCTGGCTTGGCTGCAAGATGGTGTTTTCCAGAAGATGGTAGCCTTCGATAGGACCAGGCCTTCTCTCTATTCTGGCATTTCTGCAGCCCAGTCCACATATACAGCCTTCCTTTGATAATGTTGCATATTTAGTGTAGATCCTTGCTTGCGAGTACTTTGGATGAGTACTCATGGTTGCTTTGCTCCCCCTTTTCCCCCTTTCTTCTTCTTTCTGGTTGATGCAACCAGATGTCGGAGCCCAGGAGCCAAATGCCACCGCCGATGCCTACTACTACGTGAAGACCGCCGACGACCAGGATTAGTTAGGAGGCTCCCAGGTAGGAGGCCTTGCCTTTTCGATCGTAGATGCTTTTGTGCTGGCCTTCTTAAGGCAAACATGTCTAATTTATGTCTGTACTCAGATATTGTTGCTTCCGCTGACTCTTGTGTTTTCGAGCTTATGTATTCGAGCCCTCGAGGCCCCTGGCTTGTAATATAAAGCTTGTATTATTTTAATTTGTGTCTAGAGTTGTGTTGTGATATATTCCCGTGAGTCCTTGATCTTGGTTGTACACATTTGCGTGTATGATTAGTGTACGATTGAATCAAGGGCGTCACAAGTTGGTATCAGAGCCGACTGCCTGTAGGTAGCCCCCTTTCCAACTCCTTGGCCGAAGTTGAGTCTAGTCACTACAAAACTTTTATTAACATGGTTGTGTGTCTTATGGGCCCACGTCGCCATTGGGTGGTATTAGGATCTTTTACTCCTCGTCTATACTCTGGGACTCTGAACTCTCTTATACTCGGGTTAAATGAATTTACTAACGGTAACATTAGGATCCCGTCACCACATTCACCCCAAAGTTGGATAAGCCATAGTTACTCCTTAGAATAGCATCTTGAATAGTTCACACACTGTCGTGTTGACTAGTAAGTGGTATCCATCGTACCTCTTTCATTATGCCTGTTTCATCATGAATGATCCTTTGTCTTTGCAAATGCTCGATACTGAACTACCCCTGTTACATGTTAGCAGGATGGTTAGACCCGCTGGTCGTGGCTGTGGTGGCAACGATCCACCACCACCCGAATTCTTTGCCAGAATGATGCAACAATTTGAGCTGAACCGCCAGTTCATGGAAGGAATGATGGCTCAGTTTCCTTGTCCGAACATGAATCAGCAGCCAACCCCAGTAACTCTGCAGGACTTCATGCGCCTCAACCCAACAATCTACCACAGCTCAACTCAGCCCCTTGATGCTGATGACTGGCTCCGTGACATCACATATGAAATGGAGTCTGCTAGTGTTGCCCCTGCCAGCTATGTCACCTTCGCATCCTTCTTCCTCAAGGGTCCCGTTGCTCAATGGTGGGACAGCCACAGGCTTACCCTACCTACTGGAACGGTCACAACTTGGCCGGATTTCCAAGCCGCCTTCGTGCCCGCTTCATTCCTCAGGGAATCATGGACAGGAAGAAGCGAGAGTTCCGCAACCTCACCCAAGGCAACAAGACTGTAGATGCTTATCAGCGGGAATTTCTGGACTTGTCACATTATGCTTAAGAAGACATTGCAACTGATGCTCGCAGACAGGAAAAATTTCGCGATGGACTTCGCCCTGATATCAAGCTAGCACTGCTCGTTCATGACTTTGCCGACTTCGCCACCTTGGTGAACAAGGCTATTCATGTTGAGACTGGTCTTCAGGAACACCAGGGATCCCTCAGACGTAGCCATGATGCTGGCCCATCTTCGGGCCCATCAGCGCAGAAGCGTCGGATATGGATTCCCCACAGCATGTATCGTCCAACTGCACCTGCACCAAGACAGTCCTATGTTACACCTCGTCTGCCTCCTCCACCGTAGAGGCGGCCTCTTTGAGATGTACCATCCCAAGCTCCTGCTCCCAATCCTAATGATGGTCTGTGCTTCAGATGTGGCCGCCCCGGCCACCTTGCTAAAGAGTGCAATCAGAAAAAGAGCCAGCTGGCTCTACCTTCAACTGGCCGTAACAATCAGCCCCATAACAACAATGCCAGAACTTATGGTCATGGTCAGGCTAATCATGTTGATATGAATGAAGCTCAAGACCAGCCTGCCACTGTGATGGGTACTCTTCTTGTTAATTCAGTACCAGCTTCTGTTTTATTCGATTCAAGAGCATCACATTCATTCATGTCAGAAAATTTTGCTTACGCACATGACATTCGATGCGAGCCAATGAACACTCCGATAGTGGTACGCACCCCTGCGGGTCAGTGTCGAACTACCATGATTGGTCGCGACGTCCCTGTTGAAATTGAAGGGTTGGAATTTCATGTTTCTCCCATTATTCTGGAGTCTTCCAATATTGACCTCATTCTGGGAATGGAATGTTTGAAAGCACATATTGCCTCTATCGTTTGCGCCACCAAAGTCGTCCATCTCCTACATCCTTCCGATGAGATAGTAAGCTACCATGCTCAGATCGTTCAAAATGTTGAAGCACGACTTTATGCTTTGAATGCGTTGAACGCAACACCTCTTGAGGGAATTGAGAAGATTCTAGTTGTTCGCGACTTCCTTGATGTCTTTCCAGAAGAACTTCCAGGAATACCCCCTGCCCGGGCTGTCGAGTTCGTCATCGACTTGAAACCAGGCACCGTTCCCATCGCCAAACGACCCTACAAGATGCCGCCTCATGAGCTCCTTGAACTTAAGGAGGAAATCGACAAATCTCTTCGCAAGGGTTTCATTCGTCCAAGTTCCTCTGCTTGGGGAGCACCTTCTCTCTTCGTCAAGAAGAAGGACGGTACAAACCGTTTGGTCCAAGACTACCGTCCTATCAACCAAGCTACAATTTAGAACAAATATCCCCTGCCTCGGATCAATGATCTGTATGATCAACTGGCTAGTTCATCGATATTCTCTAAACTCGACTTGAGGTTGGGTTACCACCAGATCCGTGTTCGTGAAGAGGATATTCCAAAGACCGCCTTCGTCACTCGTTATGGTTCTTACGAGTACACCGTCATGTCTTTCGTCTCAACAAATGCTCCAGCTACATTCTCTCATTTGATGAACTACATATTCATGGATTACCTCGACAAGTTCATTGTAGTCTATCTAGATGATATACTGGTATATTCGAAGAATAAAGAAGAACATGCTGAACATCTTCGACTTGTTCTAGAGAAGCTTTGAGAGCATCAACTTTATGCCAAGTATTCCAAGTGTGAATTCTGGTTAACCGAAGTCACCTACCTTGGTCATGTCATCTCCAAGGATGGTATTGCCGTCAACCCAGAGCGTGTTCAGGCTATTCTTGACTGGACCCCTCCGAAGACTGTCAAGCAAGTCAGAAGCTTTCTCGGACTAGCCAACTATTGTCGCCGCTTTGTCGAGAACTTCTCCAAGATTGCCAAGCCACTGACCAATCTGCTACACAAAGGCGTTAAGTTTGATTGGATAAACAAATGTCAGGAAAGTTTCCAGGCACTCAAGGACAAGCTGACTTCTGCCCCAGTGCTTGCTCCTCCCAATTCTCGCAAGGACTTTGTCATCTATTGCGACGCTTCACGACAAGGATTAGGCTGTGTCCTAATGCAAGAGCACAGAGTGATTGCTTATGCCTCCCGTCAAGTGTGTCCTCACAAAGAGAACTACCCAGATCACGACCTCGAGCTTGCTGCGGTTATCTTTGCACTGAAGCTATGGTGACAGTACCTTTTCGGTAATCGTTGTGAGATCTTCACCGATCATTAGAGTCTGAAGTACCTGTTTACCCAGCCAGATCTGAACCTCTGCCAGCAGTGATGGATGGAAGCTATTGCTGACTACAACTGCGGTATATCCTATACCCTTGGTAAGGCTAATGTAATGGCCGATGCCCTGAGTCGTAAGTCTTATTGCAACAATCACATGGTTTTCAAAGCTCAACCCCGCCTTTATGAAGAGCTATGCAAGCTGAACCTCCAACTAGTTCCATAGGGTTCTCTAAATAACCTTGTCCTGGAACCAACTCTGCTGAAAGCAATTAAGTCTACTCAAGCCAAAGATGCTCACGTTGATTTGATGAAAAAGGATCTTGCCTTAGGGAAATCCAGAGATTTCTCACTTGGTGAAGATGGAACCTTATACTTCAGAGATCGTATTGTAGTACCCCGGTTCGAGCTTATGACAGAGAAGGTGATGAAAGAAGCGCATGACACCCCTCTCTCTATTCATCCGGGAAGTACCAAGATGTATCTAGACATCCGTCAGAAGTACTAGTGGTCTAATATGAAGCCAGACATTGCTCGATATATTGAAGAATGTGACGTTTGTCATCACGTCAAAGCAGAACATCAGAAACCGGATGGACTACTACAACCGCTTCCGATTCCTGAATGGAAGTGGGATAAGATCCAAATGGACTTCGTCACTGGCCTTCCCAAGTCTCAGAAAGTTAACGATGCTATCTTTGTCATCATCGACCAATTCTCAAAGGTTGCTCACTTTCTGCCAGTCAAGCAGACTATCACGGCTAGTCAATTAGCAAACTTGTTTATCTCCCGAATTGTGTCACTCCACGGTATTTCGAAGGAGATCAGTTCAGACCGCGGCAGTATTTTCACGTCTAAGTTCTGGGATAGTTTCCAAGAGGCAATGGGAACTCATATAACCTGGAGCACTGCTTATCATCCCCAATCCCAAGGCCAAGTCGAGCGAGTCAATCAAATTCTTGAAGACATGCTTCGGTCTTGTGTTATTTCTTTCGACAAGAAGTGGGAAGAATCTCTCCCTTATGCGGAGTTCTCTTATAACAACAGCTATCAAGCCACCTTGAAGACGGCACCCTTTGAAGTGCTTTATGGACGTAAGTGCCAAACCCCTCTGAATTGGTCAGAAACTGGGGAATGGACGCTCATTGGTCCAGACATTATTCAACAAGCTGAAGAGCAGGTTCGCATTGTCCGAGATAATCTCAAGGTGGCCCAGTCCCTCCAGAAGAGCAACTATGATCGGAAACACCGGGGTTCAACTTATCAACCTGGTGAACAAGCTTATCTATGTGTCACTCCTTTGAGAGGCACTCATTGTTTTGGAGTCAAGGGCAAGCTAGCTCTGCGCTACATTGGTCCCTTCCGTATTCTCGCCCCTCGAGGACTGGTGGCTTATCAATTGGAGTTGCCACCTCAGTTCTCTCACGTCCATGACGTCTTCCACGTGTCGCAACTTCGTCGTTGCTTCAAGGATCCGGAACATGAAGTGGATCCGGAATTGATTGAAATTCAAGATGATCTCACATACAAGGAGCATCCGATCTGCATTCTTGAAGAAGCTGAACGTCGAACACGCCGGAAGGTTACCAAGTTCCTCAAGGTGCAATGGTCAAATCATTCTAAGGATGAAGCCACTTGGGAATGCGTGGATAACCTCCGTGCTGAATACCCCAAACTGTTCCCTTCTACCTCTTAATTCTCGGGACGAGAATTTCTTTTAGAGGAGGAGAGTTGTAACACCCCGGTGTAATGTTGCTACAGTAACCCCTGGGGTTAAATTAATCATTTTGCTAAACAAGTATTTGATCATCATTGTCTCCTCTCTCTTTCAAATTCTAGTTGAATTCAATTTCGAATTATGAGTGAAATTCAAAATGTTCAAACATGAAATCTAAAATGTTCATCGTGTGCCAAATAATCCACAAGTAATATTGGTGGTGAACCAACATTTTTGCAAAGTGTTTAAGTGGCCCAAGCTACTTAAAACGGTGACCTAAGCAATAAATTAAATGCCTTTTTAATTTATAAAATTGGCAATCTCTTTCAAAAGTCTCACAATATTTTTGTGGCAGTGCAATATACTTCTTTGAAATTATTTTGGCCAATGGCATAACTTTTTTTCTCACTTTTTATTGGCTAAAAAGAAAAAGAAAAGCTGTTTAAAAAAATGGAAAAACCCCCCCGCGCCTGGCCTATACACAGAGCAGCCCAGCTGGCCGGCCCAGCTCCCCGAAGCGTGCCTCCCTCTTGTTCCTCTGACCAGGCGCCTCGGCGCCACCCGACCACCTCGCCGGCCTCGCCGGGAGAGGATAAGGCCCCGACGCCTCGGGCTCCCCTCTCCCCTCCCACTTGCATTGCCGCCCCCACTCGCGCCAGTCCCTATCCCCTCTCCCCGGTTGCTCTGTCCCCTTGCCTCCTTCTCAGATCCACCGCCCGAACGCATCTGCCGCCGCGCGCCGTCGTCCTCGCGGTCCCCGTCGCCTCCAAGCCGAGCCATCATGCCATAGAGCTCCGCCCTCGCCTTCTTCATCGACCGGTGGCCTCAGCTGGTGCTGGGAGGCCATGTCACTGCCGGACGCCGTCGCCCATTTCTTCTCTGACTCCGGTGCCTGACGGCAAATTCGAGCCGCTCTGCTGCTACTAAACCGTCAAGGGTTTTACGTAACCGCTTGGTGAGCCTCGCCCTCGCCTCTCTCTCTCTCTCTCTCTCTCTCTCTCTCTCTCTCTCTCTCTCTCTCTCTCTCTCTCTCTCTCTCTCTCTCTCTCTCTCTCTCTATGATGCCTCGCGCTGCCCGTTGTCACCGCTGAGCAACGCCACCGTTATCCTTAGCCTTCTGATTCTTCCGAGCTCGCTCAAGGCCTTCAGCGGTTGTGCTCGCCATAGCCGTAGAAGTCGAACGCGCTAGTTGCTGAGGCTTGCGGTGCTCGGAAACGCCGATGCCACACTCGCCCGAACTCCGGCGCCGCCCTTGCTCGACGCCGGTGATGATTCCGGTCGAGTCCGACCCTGCGACCACCACAGTTTGACTCGTCGTCGTCTGCTCTTTCGAACGGGCCCGACCGCGCTCGAAACGGCCGTCTGTAGGCGAAATCCGACAACCTCCCGAGGCCTCCGCCGCATTCTAGCGTCGCTGCCGGCGAGTCGCCGGCCCCGCTTGGCTGGCGCCGCGTGGGACCCACCCACGGTCGCTGACGAGTGGGCCCCTGCGCCCTTTTGACCGCGTTGACCAAAGTCAACATGGGGCACTGTTCATCCCTCTCGCTGACGTGTGGGTCCCCCAGTAGTTAGGCTAATTAATCACGTTTCAAATTAAAATCTAATTAGTTAAACTCTAATCAGACACAGACACTCGGGCCCATACCTCTAATTATCTCTGCTAGATTAGTTTTAATCCACTATTAAATAACAGAGGCTGACATGTGGGTCCCACTGGACCCACTTGTCAGGTTTGACCTGGTCAGCCGTCTGTTGACCTGCTGATGTCACTGTGACATCATGCTGTCGTCATATATCATTTTCTGTAAATAAAATAAATCCAGAAAATAAGAAAATCTTTAGAAATTCATAGAAATTAAACCGTAACTCGGATGAAAATGTTTACTACATGAAAGTTGCTCAGAAAAATCCAACGAATCCGAATACACGGTCCGTTCATCTGTCACATGCCCCTAGCATGTTGAACATGGAACTTTCCCCCTCTTTTCCTCTGTCCGCAATCCGTCTACCACTGGGAAATCCTCCTCGAATGTTTATTCCCTTCGTCTGCAACGTGTAGTACTGCTTTAGGTCGACCTTCACGCTACGTATCGTCATGTTATGCTTTGTGATACTATGTTTTCTTTATATTTACTGTTTCTCCCCCCTCTTCTCTCCGGTAGACCCCGAGACCGATGCCGCCCCTGTGATCCACTACGTCGACGATGACCCCTCCTTGCCAGAGCAACCAGGCAAGCCCCCCTTTGATCATCCCGATATCGCCCATTCCATTCTCTCACGCTTGCATTAGATTTTGCTATTGTTATTGTTTGCTCCTATTCTGATGCATAGCCTGCTTTTGTAACCTGTTTATTGTTACCTTACCTGCTTATCCTAAACTGCTTAGTATAGGTTGGTTAGTGATCCATTAGTGACCCCCACCTTGTCCTTGTTGCCCCTGCTTCATCATCGAAGACCCGATCAATAGGATCGAAGACCAGGCCCCGGATCCGCACATCACTTTCCCCTTAGTTGCTCGACACTCCTGGGTTACTATCGAGTGCTGAGGGTGAGACCTCTACATCACTTCCAATGTTAACCCTGTAGTGTAGCTATTTGGTTGTGGTCATCGAGGGTGATTCCGCCTTAACCACTTCCGATACGACTCTGTCGTGCAACCCCTCAAGTGTGAACCTCGGGGGTGATTCCTCTTACGTTCACCTTGATGATTACATCGAGTGGAGTTCACCGGGGGTGATTCCTCGGGTTTTCCCCTTGATGTTTAGACACACAGTTACTATGATTACTATGACTTTACACCGAACCATGTTACTAAAGACAGGTCGACCCTGAGGGGTACCCGCGCGAGCATAATTGTGAGTGATGTGGAGTCGGGTTGACCTGGAAGGTGCCCACGAGATAATTACGAGGCGTGGCCGGGCATTCCTAGCCCTTGCCGGAAGTCCTCGAGACGGGGCAAGGGGGTCACATCTTTCGTGAGTCTCTGCTTGTTACCACGTTCTCCTAATCCACTACGATTTGGATATTTGATCCGAGGGCCTCTGGCCTGATAGCACTAACCATCACGTGGGCATAGTATGGGCGTTCTGCATCGTATACATCAGCCGAAGCTTAATAGACGTCAGCAACTGAGCGGCGCGCGCCAGGTTGGACTGCGTAAGGACCTGCCTCGTTGAAGAGGTAGCTAGGTCTACTCACCGGTCGCGTACGCAACGTGCAGGAGTTTCCGGGGAGATAGCCCATGACCCCTGGGGGCATAGGTTTAGTCCGGCGTGCTGACCTCTCTCTTAAGCCTAGGTCGGGTTGCGGCGTATTGTTTGGCCGAGGCCGGGCATGACCCAGGAAAGTGTGTCCGGCCGGAGTTAATCGAGCATGGTGGGTAAGTTGGTGCACCCCTGCAGGGAAGAAAACATCTATCGATAGCCTGTCCTACGGTAACGAACACTCGAAGTTGTATCCCGATCGATACAACCAGAACTGGATACTTGTGATGAGAATTGGTTGGTTATGAGAATTGGATTGTGATGATAACTGGATAGTATGGCTCTGGGATTGCTTTCTCGCAGGGAGTCGAGAAAGGATCTCTGGCCGAGGTTGATAACACTACTACTACTTTACTTTATGCTACTCTACTCCCTCCTGTTTGCTGCAAGATGGTGTTTTCCAGAAGATGCTAGTCTTCGATAGGACTAGGCCTTCTCTCTATTCTGGCATTTCTGCAGCCCAGTCCACATATACAGCCTTCCTTTGATAATGTTGCATATTTAGTGTAGATCCTTGCTTTTGAGTACTTTGGATGAATACTCACGGTTGCTTTGCTCCCCCTTTTCCCCCTTTCTTCTTCTTTCTAGTTGATGCAACCAGATGTCGGAGCCCAGGAGACAGATGCCATCGCCGATGCCTACTACTACGTGAAGACCGCCGACGACCAGGAGTAATTAGGAGGCTCCCAGGCAGGAGGCCTTGCCTTATTGATCGTAGATGCTTTTGTGCTGGCCTTCTTAAGGCAAACTTGTCTAATTTATGTCTGTACTCAGATATTGTTGCTTCCGCTGACTCTTGTGTTTTCGAGCTTATGTATTTGAGCCCTCGAGGCCCCTAGCTTGTAATATAAAGCTTGTATTATTTTAATTTGTGTCTAGAGTTGTGTTGTGATATCTTCCCATGAGTCCTTGATCTTGATCGTACACATTTGCGTGTATGATTAGTGTACGATTGAATCGAGGGCGTCACACAGGGCCACTGCCAGGCCCACACCAACCAACTCCCCGCCACCGTTCGCATGCAGTTGAAAGCCCAACCAGGTGGGCAGGCACCTACGTGGCAACATGCAGCTTCCAGGCCAACTCATCACACATCTGTGTGGTGGCATGCAGATCTTCGTGGAGGCTCCACCACCGCGCCACCTCAGCTCCTTTCCTGACAACATGACACCGCATGCATCGCTAGCTAGGGCGCGTGTCGAAGCGAGGAGGAGCAGCGACGGATGGGGCGGGCCTCGCTCCCGTCCCCGATAAAGTGAGGGACACCTAAGCCATGCATTAAATGCATCTTGTCCTGTAATACGAGTGATAAGCTCGCACCCCTATAGGCCTTTCCACCTCCTGTGTGCCACTGTGGCAGCTCCTTTCGCCTATAAATGGAGGAACATGGCATACAGGAAAAGGAATTCGGCTCTTTCGAACCACGCAGCACCTGCAGCTAGTTCAAGAGCTCAAGAACACTCAATACATGCACCAAGCAGGACTAAGGTTTTACGCATCCTCGCGGCCTGAACCTGGGTAAACGATCCTCGTGTCAACTACTAATCCTTCTCTTCTCACAACCTCGCGCCCCGCAACCATAGTAGGGATTGTTGTGATCCCATAGGTGTCGTTTCCCACCGACAACTTCCTTTACCATTGCTTAATTAGGCACTCTTCCCCAATATTCTTTCAGAATTCTAAAATAAGAAACAAGCAGAAACATAAAAAGTTTAGCATGTACTAGTATATGAAACTCATTTCGGTGAACCAGTTCATTAGTAAGGTGGAGAGTTTAAACTACCAAGTCTTCTATTGCCAAGTACTAGTACATAATAAAAGCATCAAACAAACATATATCTATGTCCTATGGTCACTGCATTGTCTTGCCAAATCAAAATAGAGACACGGTTCAAATCATATCAGTTCAAGACAAAGCAGCAGTGAAAGAAGACAAAGCGTGGGAAAATACATGGCACAACAATATTTCAGATGGGTACCACGGGTCAACATGTACAACAACACTATTGGCTCTGTTGTGATGCTAGTAATGTGCAGTATATGAAAGTCAACTGTATACACAACTGAAATTGAAATCAATAGAGCTATTGATAAGAGCAAACCTGTTAAAGAAACATGCGTGAACATACCTGCTGTGCCATTGGAGTTTCAATTGGATCCTTCAATTTAAAAATAAGTTTGTATGAGTAAATACAATGATACAAGAGCAAAGCAATCATAGTTAAAAAAGGCGCGCCTAAGCGAGCACTTAAGCGCGCCTAGGCTCTAGGCGTTGGCAAAACGCATTGCGCATAACTACGCTTAATCTGTGCATAACTGCACATAAGCATGCGCTTTGGTCAGTAAAGCACAAGGCGGTGGTAAAACGCACAATTAACGCCTAGCGCTTTTTTGAACTATGATAGCAATGGAATCTTAAATTAGAACAATTGTTCTTCAGGTTTAGGCACTTGTTCTACATGAACAGAGTACACTAAGACGCAAGAATATAATACTTAAAAATAGAAAATGAGCTCATAGACCTTACCACATTCTTGGTTCGGGACCAGTACAGAACAAGGCGTTCCCAGTCATCGTCCAGTAAATGTGTCTCAGGAGAACGTAAGGGAATTTGATGAGTTTCTTTGCTGGTGAAGTACGTTTTCTTCAGGTAATTCCGATACTGCCACCAAGCATTCTTGAAGATAGCAGAGGTATTAGCACATGTTACCTCATCCTGAGTTTCCAAATTGGTCCTTCTCTATAGAGAAAAATGGGAAAATTTGCTGTATTACAACCATCATGGAGGTAGGATGTATGGGACGAAGCAAAGTAATTGCCATGAATAACATTACTTACACATAACTCCTGGACAAACACCTGCAACTGGCATTTTCCTTCATCTTCACTATAATATTTCCAAGATGGGAAGATACGCACATACGATTTAACAACATCAAATGTGATAGATACTAAACTACGACTAGCTGGTTGAGCTTCCTCCACGGGAATAGGCGTACTAAATGGTGGAGTTGGGGTTCACTGTGATAGTACTGGCCCTTCGGGCACTAGAGCTGCCTTACTAACTGCTCTTGTTTGGGAGCTCTGTGGTGAAGATGGTGTTGTCTCAACAGGAACTGGGTTACTATCGGCTGGGTTTGGGGTAAGATTGGGTGAAGCTGGTTCTCTGTCCATCGCAGCAGGGGTACAATCTGCGAGAGTTTGGGTTATGTGTGGTAGGGCTGGTTCTTGTTCATGTACAACCGGGGTGCTATCTCCACCAAGAGGTAGCACTGTTTTATTTGAAGACCGTATTTTTAGTCCGCTAGATACTGGCATCACCTACTCCAATTCAAATGGCTGATAAACAGGAAACATAGTTGAATCTACAAACATTGTATGAGAGACAGATGCAGTAGATAGTGTGGGAAAAGGAGGGCATGAAATAGTTGACATGTATATTGTTTAACTAAAATGGATAGCATGACATAATTTCACATATATGATGTCTATCTAAACTGGATAGCATAGCATAACATAATTCAGAGATATGATGAATAACTAAACAAGATCGCATGACATAATTCACCTACATGTTATCTAAGTAATCAGGATCGCATCATTTAATTCACATATGTGATTTATATGCTAAACAGAGGGCATTCGATATGATGTCTGAACTAAGAACATGGTGTTGAATATTGTGTATATGATATCTAGACTATGCAATGCAAGACACCATATGCATGATATGAGCAGTATAACCGTGCCAAGTTAGAGCATACACCTCAGTGGGGGAATAGGACTGGTCATCTGTCTTTGAATCCATCTCTGAGGAGCTATCGGGACCCAACAAGAGATCTGCTTCGACAGGTAGCACTGTGTAACGCCCCGGATTCGATGCGCCAGGTGTCTTCCAGCTATTCGTCATCGTTGCCATGTCATTTGCTTGCGTGTTGCATTTTGCCGTGTCATCATCTGCATTTCATCTGCATGTTTTTCAGAACTTGCATCCGTTCGGGTCCTCCCAGTTCTCTCCGTTGTCCGTTCCGAGCCCAGACACACCCGCACGCGCCCGCGGCATGTCCAAAATATTATTTTATAAGTGACAAAAAAATGTTCTCGGAATGGGGTGATACTTGGCGTGCGGTCTTATTATAGTGTAGGTAGACTGCCTGTCAAGTTTCATCGCATTTGGAGTCCGTTTGATCGCCCAACCGTTAAACTTATAGCGGCTTCGTTGCCGGTTTATTTGTCGGATGTTTCGGTCTCCGAAACTGCCGCCGGGCCGCACCTCTTCTCTCTCTTCTCAACCCAAGGCCTTCTAAGCACAACCCACTAAACCCTCATAGGCCCAGCCTACCTCCCCTCATGTTCGGAACCGTCCGATTGAGATCGGAGGGCTCCAAAACACCCCCACACCCTCAAACCCTAACCCCTGCCAATTTAAACACCACACATATGACATTTTTGGCCTCCACCAACCTCCTCCCTCAATTTCCGTGCAGCCAGCCACCTCCCACCTCGGATCCGGCGCCGCCGCCCCTGCCCGCCACTTGGCGCCGTCGCCGCCACATCGCCCCGGCCAATGAGGCGCCGCCACGTCGCCCCAGCGCCCGCGCCAGCCAACCCCCACACGCCACCTGTTCCCCCCTGCCTTCCCGCGCTAGGCCCTCCCGGGCCCCGATCTGGGCCCCGAGGGCCGCAGCCAGCCTGTCGTGGATTTGTCACGGCAGATGTCCTAGTGAAAGGACTTAGTCGTGGAGCCGTCGCTACGGGTTTACTTGAAGGGGTTAAAGCGGACACAAAGACACGAGGATTTTATACTAGTTCGGCCCCTTCGATGAAGGTAAAAGCCTACGTCTAGTTGTGATGGAATTGATATGGTCTCGATGGCTAGGGAGCAAACAAGCTTCGCCTAGGCTCGAGTTGTGGTTGTCCGTCCTGAACCGCCGCCGGGTCGTCCCCTTATATACACGGGTAACGCTCGTCGGTCCATAGAGTCCCAACCGGTTCATACTCGTATCCCGGTTGGTATCTCTCTATTCCTAACTTACAATACAAGTTTATACATCAAGACGGTTTACGGCTACAGGTTCTAAACCGACTATAGGCCTTGGGCCTTCATCTGCTTATACCACTAATGAAGTTAACCCGGCCCAAGTAGGCCGGTTTACGCCTAGTGGTAATATCCCCAACACAGCCCGAGCGCCCCGGTCGCTCCTCCCGTCGCCTCTGCTCAACCCTGTCGTCGGCGTGCCGCCGCCGGGTCGTCGGACCCCGCTCTGCCGCAGCGCTGTCAGGTCGCCGGACTGTGTTCCCCCGCCGTCGCCAGTTCCCTTCGGTGCCGACCTCGCGCTGCACCGCGTCTCCTCGTCCCAAACTACCAGGACGCGCTCCTCCCCGCCGCCATGGGAGCCGAGCTCCGCTGCGCCCGGCCGCGCCTCCCTTCGCCGCCCAGCCCCGTCGTCGCCGGATCCGCCGGGGCAGGCTCCCCTCGCCCGTCGCCGCCAGACCTCGCCCGCCTGACGCCGCGAAGACGACTCGCCCGACCTCGACGTCCGGAGCGAGCCGGGATCCCGATCTGCGGTCATGGACCCCCGTGGGCCTCCACCACCGGCACGTGGGCCCGCAAGCCGGCCCAGCCCGCCGGCCCCCAGGCCAAACTGCTCAACCGGCCCGCCTTGTCCTCCTCCGAACTGGGCCAGGCCCGTTGGTGAGCAGCCCTCTATCCTTCACCCGTGCGCTACATAGCTATATTACGCTCACCCAAATCATCGTTGCAAGAGTGCATGTTGCTGTTGACCTGCTGAAACTGTTATAACTTGTTGTTTTGTCTTTTTAATTGCATTTTGTGTGTGCATCCTATGAGCTTGATGTATACATGAGTTTTGAGCTACATCATGCCATCTTTACAGTGATGCTATCCATATATTTTTGTGAGTCTTGTAGTGAGTGCATCGAGCTCGTGAAGTAGGGTACTTGCTATTGCTGTTTTGTTAGGCTGAATCTGTTAAATCATGATGCTATGTAAGCCTGCTGGTACAAGTCATTCTATGCATAATATGGAGATGTTCACTAAAGATGTTTTGTTATACATGTCATGCTCTATCCATTCATGCCCCTAGTTGCATTCATAGCCTGCTGTAACTTGTTGTTAGCTTGCTCCAAACTTGCTAAATAATGTTGCTGTTAGCCTGTTAACATTAAGTTTAATGTTGCCATGATTGTTGTTAGTGATCCAAGCATGCTATGAACTTGATCTTGCCATGTTTAGCTTCATAAATATGCTATCTTACTGTTGGTCACCTTTCCATGCCATGTATTGCTCTGTGGTGAGTGGTATAATCTCACCAACATACCTACTTATTGTGGTTCCTGCCATGTATGAATCTGTCATGTCATTTGCCATGTTTGCATGGATGATTCCATCTTTTCTGTTGATCTTTAGAATTAGTTCAGTAAGGGAGTTTTGTTCTTTGTCTTTAGTACTTGTATGTCGTGCCTTGGTTTGCCATGATAGCTTCCTCAGAATCGATGTTTGATAGCTCTAAACATTGCAACTTGATGTTATTCCTGCTAAGTCTGAAACTGTTATTATTTGCAATCTTGTCATGTCCTTTTGAGCATGTTATAGTGTTTTCTGGAGATAGCTCAGTGTTCATGTTTTGTCATGCTTTACTTGTACTTCAAGCCCATGCCTTTTGTTCTTATGTTGAGGTGCTGTAGCATATTGTTTTGATGCTTGCTAGATGCCCAGTTGCTGTTTTGGACAGCTTGTCCTTTGAACTTGTAAAGAGTATGTGTTGAACCCTTGCTCCGTTTTGAGTGTGCTCTATATGAAACTTGCTTAGTTTTGAGTTTCATATTATCATGTTGCATCCTTGTTTTGAGGTGTTTGGTTGATATTTGCATGCATTTTGCATCAATGCCATGGTTGACTTGTTTTGCTCATATCTTCTAGGCCGTAGCTCCGAACTAAATGAACTTTATATGTAACTTGACTAGAATTTTGTGTAGATCCTCTTGGTGCTCTTTAACTTGCAGTTTAACAACTTCAACTTAATGTTTGTTCCGATCTGGACCAACTTTGAAACTTGCATATGAGGACCTACCGGATTTGTTATATGTTGTTTTCCGGCCTCATTTAACCTTGCTTTGAGGTGTTGTTCTTGTATGCATCCTCTCTTGCCATGAGTAGCTTCATGTAGCCTTTGTCATGCATCATACTTGTGTGTGCATCATGTCTTGTTTATGTGTGGTGTGTTTACCATGTTGTGTGCTTCTCGATAGTTCTCGTTTCGTTGCGACCGTGAGGATTCGTTCGTCTACGCTTGGTTCGTCTTCGTGGCTTCATCTTCTTTTGTTGTTGCAGGAGGCGCATGGAGGAGGACTAATGGGACACTTTGGCGTGAAGAAGATGGAGGACGTACTTGCTACACATTTCTTTTGGCCAGAGATGATACGGGATGTTGAGCGCTTTGCTGCTCGCTGCACTACATGTCAAAAAGCTAAGTCACGACTCAATCCTCATGGTTTATATATGGCTTTGTCTGAACCTAGTGTTCCTTGGGAGGATATATCTATGGACTTTGTTTTAGGTTTACCTCGAACAAAGAAGGGGAGGGATAGCATATTTGTTGTCGAGGATAGATTCTCAAAAATGGCACACTTTATACCATGTCATAAAGCGATGATGCTGTTAATGTTGCTGATTTGTTCTTTCATGAAATTATTCGCTTGCATGGTGTGCCAAATACTATTATTTCAGATCGTGATACTAAATTTCTTAGCCACTTTTGGAGATGTTTATGGGCTAAGTTGGGGACTAAACTGCTTTTTAGTACTACTTGTCACCCCCAAACTGATGGACAAACTGAAGTAGTCAATAGAACATTGTCTACTATGCTTAGGGCTGTTTTGAAGAATAATAAGAAAATGTGGGAGGAATGCTTGCCTCATATTGAATTTGCTTATAATCGCTCATTGCATTCTACTACTAAGATGTTCCTTTTGAAGTTGTGTATGGTTTCCTACCTCATGCACCTATTGATTTGTTGCCTCTTCCATCTTTGGAGAAGGTTAATTTTGATGCTAAACAACGTGCTGAATTGATTTTAAAATGCATGAGTTAACTAAGGAAAACATTGAGCGTATGAATGCTAAATATAAACTTCTGGAGATAAGGGTAGAAAACATGTTGTGTTTGCACGGAGATCTTGTTTGGTTACATTTGCATAAGGATAGATTTCTGATTTGCGCAAATCAAAGCTAATGCCACGTCTTGATGGTCCCTTTAAGGTGTTGGAGAAAATAAATGATAATGCATATAAACTTGAGCTGCTGCAGATTTTGGGGTTAGTCCACTTTTAACATTGCAGATTTGAAGCCTTATTTGGGTGAGGAAGATGAACTTCCGTCGAGGACGACTTCATTTCAAGAAGGGAGGATGATGAGGACATCAATACCATTGTTACACCCACAACCCCTGCTGCTATACATCTTGGACCAATTACTAGAGCTCACAAGACGCCAACTAAATTACGTGTACTTTTGTTTCTTGGTAATGATTCTAATGTTCATGAGAATATGATGCTGCCTAAATTGGATACATTTGTTTTGCTTACAAATGAAGGGCCTAGCTTGGAGAAGGATGAACATTGGAGCAAGAACAAGCATGGAGATGATGGCATGCGCAAGGGGAACAAGAACGGAGTTACAAGTGATGATTTCAGGACCTTGAAGCCACCATAATGAGTGCATGAAGCCTTGGACGAAATATACAAGATGCCACTTCATAAATTTCGTACAGAGGCTATTCTAGGTGATGCGTCACCTTATTATTGGGCCAGGCCCATGTAAATTTCGAAATACATAAGTATAGGCTATTTTTAGAGTCCGTATGTGTGGGGAAACAAGAGATAGGGTTAGTTTCGGACCCCTCCACCAAGGGCCACGAAATTCACCCCCTCTTCCTCCATATATACAGCCCTTAGGGCACCGTTTAGACTTTGGGTTTTGTTTAGATTAAAGTTCGCCATAGCTGCAACTTCGCGTACTTCGTTTGTGTTCAACGACCAGACAAAGGCGTCACAGAACCCCACCTTGATCAATAAAGCTTTCTTCTTATATTCGCAATATCCAGAATGCAATCTCAGTTTCTTGCTTGTTCTTCGTTTACTCGCAGGAAACAGACCCTCGTGGTCAGGTTGATCATGCTCTGGCGTGGTCAATAACCTCTCGGAGTTGGTTTAGCGATTGCTAAGGCGCGACGTCCTCGCACGTTCGTAGTCGGATCGTCAAAGTCGACTTCCACCAAAGCGATATCCATCATCTCATCGAAATACGGGACACCTTTGCCTCTATCACTTATCATGGGCTAAGTTGGGACACCCCTGCAGGGTATAAACTTTCGAGAGCCGTGCCCGCGGTTATGTGGCAGTTGGGAATTTGTTAATATTCGGTTGTAGACAACTTGACACCAGATCCGAATTAAAACGCATCAACCGTGTGTGTAGCCGTGATGGTCTCTTCTCGGCGGAGTCCGGGAAGTGAACACGGTCTTTGGGTTATGTTTGACGTAAGTAGGAGTTCAAGATCACCTCTTGATCATTGCTAGCTTCACGACTGTTCCGTTGCTTCTCTTCTCGCTCTCATTTGCGTATATTAGCCCCCATATCATGCTTAGTCGCTGCTGCAACCTCACCACTTTACCCCTTCCTTACCCTTTAAGCTTTGCTAGTCTTGATACCCATGGTAATGGGATTGCTGAGTCCTCGTGGCTCACAGATTATTACAACAACAGTTGCAGGTATAGGTTATGCGATGATCTTGACGCGAGAGCGATGTTTGCTTGTCTTGGAGTTCTTCTTCTGCTTCTTCGATCAGGGGTTCGGTTCCAGGTCGGCAGCCTAGGCTGGCAGGGTGGATGTCGTTTGCGTTTCTTTTTGTGTTTCATCCGTAGTCGGATGATGTTCTTATGGATGTTGTATAGTTGTATTCGTGTGGCATCGTATGCCTCTTGTATGTTTCCCCATCTATTATGTAAAGTTGATGTAATGATATCCACCTTGCAAAAGCGTCTTCAAGATGCGCTTCTATCCTTGGTGGGACCTTCAAGTTCCTTTAGGATAGGGTCGCATCTTGGGCGTGACAAGTTGGTATCAGAGCCTCGACCGACCTTAGGACCCCCTTGATTGATCGTGTAGTTTGGCCGTTGTCGAGTCTAGAAGAAAACTTTTTCGGAGTCTAGTTATATCGGAGAGTAGGAATTCTTTTTACTCCTCAGCCCCTTCGTCGCTCTGGTGAATAATCTTGACGTAGGTGTTTTGAATTACTTCTCTTCCCCTTCAAATTTTTTTTAGGATCACGCAGTTAGTTTTTTGGTCGTTGGTTCTCAGCTCTTTTCATCCGGTGCATTTCTCGTCAAGTTGATTCGACCCTCTTTATTGTTACAAGTTCAATCCTCAGTTATTTTCTTTTCCCACCCACCCACCCCTTTTTCATCTCGGAGTCAGAGTCCGTAATCGAGTATCCATCCTACTCGTGCGAAGTCTTTGCTTTCTTTCCTCAATGATTTCAACCGGTGTTTTCTCATCAAGATATTCGCCGGTTTCCCCTTCCAAGTTGCCTTTGTTTTTCCCGCCTTCCCATCCCTCTTCTTCCCGGAGCCTGAGTCTCTTTCGAGTATCATTTTCATTCGTGCGGAGCCTCTGCAGTCTTTCGTCATTTGTTTCAACCAGAAACCACCCTCCGTTTAGGCCCAAAATTTTCCTAAAACGCACTGGACAAAAAAAATTCTGGCTATCCTATTTTTAGGTGTTCCTAAGCGTATTGAGACAGTCGCCGTTATAGAAAGTTTTTTGACCCGTTTCAGTTTTGGGTCGAGCAGTCGAAAAAAAAATTTGGTGAAAAAATTTCTTGCCTATCCTGTTCTCTTGACTTGGGAAGAGTTTTGAGACACTCGCCATTATAGTGATTTTCGGCCAAAAAAAGAGGCGCAAAAAAAGTGAAAAAAAAATTCAGAGTGTGCTTCTCCCTTGTTTCCGTGCAGCGTCGTGATTTTGTTAGTGTTCTAGGCTCGCTTCTCTAGCAGTCTAGCCTAGGACCAACCTGACTGCGTCGTTGGCGTTTATTCAACTTTGCATCTCTGAATTGATTATTCTTGACCCTTTTTGCTACCATATTATAAGCCTTCCCAGCTCCACATACATCTACGTCGTGCGTTTGACTCTCCCTAGTAATCGCTCTATCCACGCTTTGAGAGTTTTGACTACAATGGTTGCCGATCACCGCCTGCTGCTGGGTAAGAACTGGTAAGAATTTGGGATTTGCTTCACGGGTTTGTGATACACCACCACCACTTCTTAGTAGTCTGTAGGATCATATTCTTGTGTGTTTCTATTTGCTGCTAACCATGGTAGGATCACAAGCCGATGAGACTGATTGGGAGACCCTGACGAACAAACAGCTACATGATAAATTTCAGCAAATGATGAGTGGACAGGTGCAAGATGTGCTAAACAGATTTGACGAGGCCATGGAGAAGATAGATGGCATTGAGAAGACATTCGAAACAAAGCTTGATAGTAAGTTTAATGAATTGCTCGCGCGTTTTCCACAACCACCGCCGGCTGCACCTATCGCACCTCTGCAACAACAACAACTACAAGAACGCCCCCTTTTGAATTAGTATGGACGAGCATAGCGTGTTCCTATTGAGCCAGGACAAAATTCTGGTGCCGCTGCTACTGCTGTTGGTGCTTCTGTAGCTCCTGCTGTTACTGCAGAGGTGGAGGAACATTATGAGGATGAGGTTGATCAAAATCAGAACTACGTGCAGCCACCAGCACCACCACCAGAGGTCGACCTCGGTATATATTCGCAACGGTAGGCTGCACTACCACCTCAGTGCGAGATAATGACCATATTCAAACTGAAATTGAATATTCCACCATTTGAGGGTAGATATGTTCCTGATATATATCTTACTTGGGAGTTAGAAATTGAACAACGTTTTACATGTTTACAATATCCCGAGGAGAGACGGGTTGCTGCTGGTGTTTGTGCTTTCACTAGTTTTGCATGTGTATGGTGGTCTGAACATTGTAGATTATATCATATTCCAACTACTTGGGCTGCTTTGAAAACAGCTATGCGTACTCGTTGGGTTCCACCATATTATCAACGTGAATTGCTTCAAAAATTGCAGGGTTT
Source organism: Aegilops speltoides (assembly GCA_021437245.1). NCBI lineage: Eukaryota > Viridiplantae > Streptophyta > Magnoliopsida > Poales > Poaceae > Aegilops > Aegilops speltoides. The sequence goes on along the minus strand of CM038142.1, from coordinate 133,220,223 downwards.
AAGACAAGGAAAAAATTCTATAGAAGAATATTATCAGGAATTACAAACTGGCATGATTAGATGTGGTATTGTTGAGGAGAATGAAGCTATGCTTGCATGTTTTATAGGTGGATTAAATAGAGAGATTCAGACCATTCTAGAGTATAAGGAGTATACTAATATCACTCGTTTATTCCATCTTGCTTGTAAAGCTGAACGTGAAGTGCAGGATCGACAAGCATTGGCGCGAACTAACTTTTCTGCAGGTCAACTTTCATCATGGACACCGCGTGCATCCTCTAATTCCACTACACCAGCACCTCCATCAGCTACTACCTCCAGCCATGATACAAGAAAGCATGCACAACCTCCACTATCTGCCAAGAGCGCACCTGCCGGGCCTACACAGAGCTCTTCTTCTTCCATGGCATCAACTGGGCACACAAGTGATATTATTTGTCGCCGTTGTAAGGGAAGAGGTCATTATGCGAGAGAATGCAAATCTCAGCGTGTGATGATTGCTACTGAGGATGGTGGGTATGAGTCCGCTAGTGACTATGATGAGGAGACGTTGGCTCTTATTACACGTGAAGAACACGGTGGAGATGATTACGATCATGAGACGCAATACATGGCTCTTGAAGACGCCGACAGTATGAATGTTTAGTTGCTCAACGTGTTTTGAGTGTGCATGTCACACAAGCTGAGCAAAATCAGAGGCACAATTTGTTCCATACCAAGGGAGTTGTGAAGGAGCGTTACGTAAAGCGTCATCATAGGCGGAGGGAGCTGCAACAACTTGGCTAGCATGGAGATGGTGGAGAAGCTTTCTCTCACCACAAGACCACATCCACATCCTTACTACATCCAATGGTTCAACAACAGCGGCAAGGTTAAGGTAACACGATCGTTCGTGTGCATTTTAGTATCTCTACATATGCTGATTATGTTGATTGTGATGTGGTACCTATGCAAGCATGTTCCTTATTACTTGGTAGACCATGGCAATTTGATAAAAATTCTGTACACCATGGTAGAAACAATCAGTATACTCTTGTTCATAAGGATAAAAATATTACTTTGCTTCCTATGACTCTGATTCTATTTTGAAAGATGATATTAATAGAGCTAATAAAGCAAAACAGGAGAAGAATAAGAGCGAAAATCAGATTGTGGCAAAAGAATTTGAGCAACAAATGAAGCCTAATAATAAACCATCTAGTGTTATACGAAATAAAATTGAGAAGTGCATGTTTATTTGCCACCAAATCTGATATTGATGAGCTAGATTTCAGCAAATCTATTTGTTATGCTTTTGTGTGCAAAGAGGCATTATTTTCATTCGAGGGCGTGCCTTCCTCTTTGCCTCCCGCTGTCACTAACATTTTGCAGAGTTCGCCGGCGTCTTTCCACAAGGCGTGCCACCGGATTACCGCCTATTCGAGGATTGAGCATCGATTGACTTAATTCGGTGCTTCACTACCAAACCGTGTGCCATACCGTACCAATCCGGAGGAGACAAAGGAGATTATCGTCAAGTACAAGAGCTGCTCGACAAAGGTTATATCTGTGAATCCCTTAGTCCTTGTGCTGTTCCTATTATTCTAGTGCCAAAAAGGATGGTACATCGCGTATGTGTGTTGATTGTAGAGGCATTAATAATATTACTATTTGTTATCGTCATCCTATTCCTAGGCTAGATGATATGCTTGATGAATTGAGTGGCTCTATAACATTCTCCAAAGTTGATTTGCGTAGTGGATACCATCAAATTCGTATGAAATTGGGGGATGAATGGAAAACAGCATTTAAAACTAAGTTTGGATTATATGAGTGGTTAGTCATGCCTTTTGGGTTAACTAATGCACCTAGTACTTTCATGAGATTAATGAACGGAGTTTTACGTGCTTTCATTGGACGATTTGTGGTAGCTTACTTTGAGGATATATTGATTTATAGCAGATCTTTGGAGGAACATTTGGAACATTTACGTGTTGTTTTTATTGCTCTACGTGATGCATGTTTGTTTGGTAACCTTGGGAAGTGCACCTTTTGCACCGACCGAGTGTCTTTTCTTGGCTATGTTGTTACTCCACAGGGAATTGCAGTTGATAAAGCCAAGATTGAAGCTATTGAGAGTTGGACGCAGCCCAAAACGGTCACCCAAGTGAGGAGTTTTCTTGGCCTCACTGGATTCTATAGGCGTTTTATGAGAGATTTCAGCACCATTGCTGCACCTCTCAATGAGCTTACAAAGAAGGATGTGCCATTTGTTTGGGGTACCGCACAGGAAGAAGCCTTCACGGTGTTGAAAGATAAGTTGACACATGCTCCTTTACTCCAACTTCCTGATTTTAATAAGACTTTTGAGCTTGAATGTGATGCTAGCAGAATTGAATTAGGAGGTGTGTTATTACAAGATGGCAAACCTGTTGCATACTTTTCTAAAAAATTGAGTGGGCCTAGTCTGAATTATTCTACTTATGATAAAGAATTATATGCTCTTGTTAGGACTTTAGAAACATGGCAACATTATTTATGGCCCAAAGAATTTGTTATACATTCTGATCATGAATCTTTGAAACATATTAAAAGTCAAGCTAAACTGAATCGTAGACATGCTAAATGGGTTGAATTCATTGAGACTTTCCCTTATGTCATTAAACACAAGAAGGGTAAAGAAAATGTTATAGCTGATGCATTGTCTCGTCGCAATACTATGCTTTCACAACTTGACTTCAAAATATTTGGTTTGGAGACCATCAAAGATCAATATGTGCATGATGCTGATATTAAAGATGTATTGCAGAATTGTAAAGAAGGAACAACTTGGAACAAGTTCGTCGTTAATGATGGATTTGTGTTCCGTGCTAACAAGCTATGCATTCCAGCTAGCTCCGTTCGTCTTTTGTTGTTGCAGGAGGTGCATGGAGGAGGACTAATGGGACACTTTGGCGTGAAGAAGACGGAGGACGTACTTGCTACACATTTATTTTGGCCAAAGATGAGACGGGATGTTGAGCGCTTTGTTGCTCGCTACACTACATGTCAAAAAGCTAAGTCACGACTCAATCCTCATGGTTTATATATGCCTTTGCACTGTACCTAGTGTTCCTTGGGAGGATACATCTATGGACTTTGTTTTAGGTTTACCTCGAACAAAGAAGGGAGGATAGCATATTTGTTGTCGTGGATAGATTCTCGAAAATGGCACACTTTATACCATGTCATAAAAGCGATGATGCTGTTAATGTTGCTGATTTGTTCTTTCGTGAAATTATTCGCTTGCATGGTGTGCCAAATACTATTGTTTAAGTTCGTGATACTAAATTTCTTAGCCACTTTTGGAGATGTTTATGGGCTAAGTTGGGGACTAAACTGCTTTTTAGTACTACTTGTCACCCCCAAACTGATGGACAAACTAAAGTAGTCAATAGAACATTGTCTACTATGCTTATGGCTGTTTTCAAGAATAATAAGAAAATGTGGGAAGAATGCTTGCCTCATATTGAATTTGCTTATAATCGTTCATTGCATTCTACTACTAAGATGTTCCCTTTTGAAGTTGTGTATGGTTTCCTACCTCGTGCACCTGTTGATTTGTTGCCTCTTCCATCTTCGGAGAAGGTTAATTTTGATGCTAAACAACGTGTTGAATTGATTTTAAAAATGCATGAGTTAACTAAGGAAAACATTGAGCGTATGAATGCTAAATATAAACTTCTTTGGAGATAAGGGTAGAAAACATGTTGTGTTTGCACACGGAGATCTTGTTTGGTTACATTTGCGTAACGATAGATTTCCTGATTTACACAAATCAAAGCTAATGCCACGTGCTGATGGTCCCTTTAAGGTGTTGGAGAAAATAAATGATAATGCATATAAACTTGAGCTGCTGCAGATTTTGGGGTTAGTCCCACTTTTAACATTGCAGATTTGAAGCCTTATTTGGGTGAGGAAGATGAACTTCCGTCGAGGGCGACTTCATTTCAAGAAGGGAGGATGATGAGGACATCAATACCATTGTTACACCCACAGCCCCTGCTGCTATACATCTTGGACCAATTACTAGAGCTCACAAGACGCCAACTAAATTACCGGTACTTTTGTTTCTTGGTAATGATTCTAATGTTCATGAGAATATGATGCTGCCTAAATTGGATACATTTGTTTTGCTTACAAATGAAGGGCCTAGCTTGGAGAAGGATGAACATTGGAGCAAGAACAAGCATGGAGATGATGGCATGCGCAAGGGGAACAAGAATGGAGTTACAAGTGATGATTTCAGGACTTTGAAGCCACCATAATGAGTGCATGAAGCCTTGGACGAAATAAACAAGATGCCACTTCATAAATTTCGTCCAGAGGCTATTCTAGGTGCTGCGTCACCGTATTATTGGGCCAGGCCCATGTAATTGCGAAATACATAAGTATAGGCTATTTTTAGAGTCCGTATGTGTGGGGAAACAAGAGATAGGGTTAGTTTCGGACCCCTCCACCAAGGGCCACGAAATTCACCCCCTCTTCCTCCATATATACAGCCCTTAGGGCACCGTTTAGACTCTGGGTTTTGTTTAGATTAAAGTTCGCCATAGCTGCAACCCGCGTGCCGTTTGTGTTCAACGACCAGACAAAGGCATCACAGAACCCCACCTTGATCAATAAAGCTTTCATCTTATATTAGCAATATCCAGATTGCAATCTCAGTTTCTTGCTTGTTCTTCATTTACTCGCAGGAAACATACCCTCGTGGTCAGGTTGATCGTGCTCTGGCGTGGTCAATAACCTCTCGGAGTTGGTTTAGCGATTGCTAAGGCGCGACGTCCTCGCACGTTCGTAGTCGGATCGTCAAAGTCGACTTCCACCAAAGCGATATCCATCATCTCATCGAAAGATGGGACACCTTTGCCTCTATCACTTATCATGGGCTAAGTTGGGACACCCCTGCAGGGTATAAACTTTCGAGAGCCGTGCCCGCGGTTATGTGGCAGATGGGAATTTGTTAATATTCGGTTGTAGACAACTTGACACCAGATCCGAATTAAAACGCATCAACCGTGTGTGTAGCCGTGATGGTCTCTTCTCGGCGGAGTCCGGGAAGTGAACACGGTCTTTGGGTTATGTTTGACGTAAGTAGGAGTTCAAGATCACCTCTTGACCATTTCTAGCTTCACGACTGTTCCGTTGCTTCTCTTCTCGCTCTCATTTGCGTATGTTAGCCCCCATATCATGCTTATTCGCTGCTGCAACCTCACCACTTTACCCCTTCCTTACCCTTTAAGCTTTGCTAGTCTTGATACCCATGGTAATGGGATTGCTGAGTCCTTGTGGCTCATAGATTACTACAACAACAGTTGCAGGTACAGGTTATGCGATGATCTTGACGCGAGAGCGACGTTTGCTTGTCTTGGAGTTCTTCTTCTGCTTCTTCGATCAGGGGATAGGTTCCAGGTCGGCAGCCTAGGCTAGCAGGGTGAATGTCGTTTGCGTTTCTGTTTGTGTTTCAACCGTAGTCGGATGATGTTCTTATGGATGTTGTATAGTTGTATCCGTGTGGCATCGTATGCCTCTTGTATGTTTCCCCATCTATTATGTAATGTTGATGTAATGATATCCACCTTGCAAAAGCATCTTCAAGATGCGCTTCTATCCTTGGTGGGACCTTCGAGTTCCTTGAGGATAGGGTTGCATCTTGGACGTGACAAGTTGGTATCAGAGCCTCGACCAACCTTAGGAGCCCCCCTTGATTGATCGTGTAGTTTGGCCGTTGTCGAGTCTAGAAGAAAACTTTTTCGGAGTCTAGTTATATCGGAGAGTAGGAATTCTTTTTACTCCTCAGCCCCTTCGTCGCTTTGGTGAAGAATCTTGACGTAGGTGTTTTGAATTACTTCTCTTCCCCTTCAAAATTTTCTTTAGGATCACGCGGTTAGTTTTTCGGTCGTTGGTTCTCAGCTCTTTTCATCTGGTGCATTTCTCGTCAAGTTGATTTGACCCTCTTTGTTTTTGCAAGTTCAATCCTCAATTGTTTTCTTTTCCCACCCGCCCACCCCTTTTTCATCTCAGAGTCGGAGTCCGTAATCGAGTATCCATCCTACTCGTGCGAAGTCTTTTCTTTCTTTCCTCAATGTTTTCCCCTTTGCTCGTTCGCCTCTCGCCAGTTTATCTTTTTGGAGTGCTCAAGACATCTCAGGAGATTCGTCTGTGTTCCAATTAATTCGAGGTTGTCACCTCATTCAAATATTTCAATTGTTCCGGTGCATCACCTATCTTTTTAACAATCCCTTTCCAACGGTGTTTTCTTTTAGTGGGCCCTAACCCACAGGTCTTTTCCCAGGATCTTACCTGACTCTTCTAATTTTCCCCGAGCGATTCTCAAATTCATTTCCAAGTTTTACGTAAGAATGAATTTTCATCAGTCAAATATCTTCTTCAAGATCGCTTTCAAATTCTTTTGATTGTTGGTTCAACCTTTCTATTCTTCATCCCGGAGTGTCTCAATAATTTTGGTGGTTCTCGTCATCTTTCTCACCATGTGAAGACCGAAGAAGTGTTTCTTCTAAAATCTTGGTCCACTCTCTTGGAGATTCATGGTTCTAGCTTCATCCCATCCCCATATTTGTTTCGATCGTGAGAAATTCTTTTCACCATCCGGAGTATGTCAGAGTTGATTTCTGTTTTATTTCATCAGAGGCCATCGTTCCAGAAGAATTCTTTGTCCTCACATTTCAGCTACCGATATCCAATTATCCCGGTGCTTCGTTCAAGTGTTCTTTAATCAGCTCATGATCTCTTTGTTCTTTTCCCCTCTAGCTTATGGGTTCTTATAATTCTTCCCGGTGATTCATCCTCTTTCATCAATCATTTTCAAATTCTTACGGTGTTTCATTCAGATTCCTTTTCTGTTCTTATCATATCAATTCATTCGTTCTTTCCAGCCCTACCGGTGGTTCATTGAAGACCTTCTCAAGTTTGCGCTATATCTCTCTTCGATCCTTTTCAAGAAGAATAAGTTGCATGCCACATCCCTTTGTCATCAATTAAATTTGATGAGGATAAGCATAACATAATTCCTATTCTTATTTCATCATCGTCAAGTAACTCCTTCCATCGGAGTTTGTTCTTGATGAATAAATTCTAGTTCCAAGTGTTTTCATCTTTTCTTTTCCGGAGTTCAAATTTCCTCGGCCATTTCGTCGGAACCTCCATCTAAATCATCGCAAGCTTTAATCTTATTCTTTCATCCTTCATTCTATCTCATCATCCTTTTTTGTCACCGGAGTTCTTCATGGTGGCTCGTCATGATTTTATTTGTTCCTCAAGTGTTCATCAAGATTCTTCTCGAAGGATCTCAAGTATCTTTCCTTTTTGCTTTTTGAAGTGCAATTAATTCTCCGTATTCTTTTGAAGTGGAGTTTTGCATTTCCTTGTTCTTCTAAGATATCCAATCATTTCCGCTTGTGGCCGGTTATCACCTTATAATCTTGAGATGTTACCTATAAGACTACAACAAGCTTATTCTTTTCGTTGTTGATTTTCTCAACAACTCCGTTAAAACCTTTCTTCTAAAGATGCTTTCAATTCCATTCGTGGCACAAGTTGTCATTTTCTTCTCCGTTCTTTTCATTCAACTCTTTCAATTCTTTCCGGAGGTTTTGTGTCATGTCTTCATCAAGTATCATTCCACCCTCTCAAGCTCGTGTTCTATTCCTCCATGTTTCAGCCGGAGTGCTGCCTAAATCCTTTCAGTCTTATTCGTTTCGTATCTCATTCTAACCGGAGTGGTTTCATAGTCTATCTGATTCCGTGAGCTTTTGCTTCTCGTCTTTGTTCATTTTCTCTCTTGAGTTCTTGTTTCACCTCTTCCCTTTTCCCTTCCGTCTCGGTCCTAAGATCTCGGGACGAGATCTCTTGTTAGTGGAGGAGTGTTGTAACGCCCCGGATTCGATGCGCCAGGTGTCTTCCAGCTATTCATCGTCATTGCCATGTCATTTGCTTGCGTGTTGCATTTTGCCGTGTCATCATCTGCATTTCATCTGCATGCTTTTCAAAACTTGCATCCGTTCGGGTCCTCCCAGTTCTCTCCGTTGTCTGTTTCCAAGCCCAGACACACCCGCACGCGCCCACGGCATGTCCAAAATATTATTTTATAAGTGGCCGAAAAATGTTCTCGGAATGGGGTGATACTTGGCGTGCGGTCTTATTGTAGTGTAGGTAGACCGCCTGTCAAGTTTCGTCGCATTCGGAGTCCGTTTGATAGCCCAACCGTTAAACTTATAACGGCATCGTTGCCGGTTTATTCGTCGGACGTTTCGGTCTCCAAAACTGCCGCCGGGCCGCACCTCTTCTCTCTCTTCTCAGCCCAAGGCCTTCTAAACACAGCCCACTAAACCCTCCTAGGCCCAGCCTACCTCCCCTCGCGTTCAGAACCGTCCGATCGAGATCGGAGGGCTTCAAAACACCCCCACACCCTCAAACCCTAACCCCTGCCTATTTAAACACCACCCATATGCCATTTTTGGCCTCCACCAACCTCCTCCCTCAATTTCTGTGCAGCCAGCCACCTCCCACCTCGGATCCGGCGCCGCCGCCCCTGCCCGCCACTTGGCGCCGCCGTCGCCACATCGCCCGGGCCAATGAGGCGCTGCCACGTCGCCCCAGCGCCTGCGCCAGCCAACCCCCACGCGCCACTGTTCCCCGCCTTCCCGCCGCCGTCAGCCGTTTTCGCCCGCCTGGCCCCGATCTGAGCCACGAGGGCGCAGCCAGCCCAGCGCCCGCTTCGCTCCTCCGTCGCCTCTGCCCGACCCGTCGTCGGCGTGCCGCCGCCGGTCGCGGACCCGCTCCGCCCATGGCGCCGTCGAGTCACCGGACCGTGTTCCCCGTCGTCGCGATTCCTTCGGCGCCGACCCGCGCTGCACGCGTCTCCTCGCCCCAAACCACCGGCGCGCTCCTCCCGCCGCCATGGGAGCCGAGCTCCGCTGTGCTCGGCCGCGCCTCCTTCGCCGCCCGGCCCCGTCGTCGCTGGATCGGCTCCCCTCGCCCCGTCGCCGCCAGACCTCGCCCCGCCTCGCCGCGACTCCGCCACCGCATGACCTTGCCGTCCGGGACGGACCGGGAGGAGCCCCGATCCAGACTGCGGTTGTTGACCCCCCACCCCCCCGTGGGCCTCCACCACTGGGCATGTGGGCCCCGCAAGCCAGCCCAGCGCGCCGGCCCCCAGGCCAAACTGCTCCACCGGCCCGCCTCGTCCTCCTCCAAACTGGGCCAGACCCATTGGTGAGAAGCCCTCTATCCTTCGCCCGTGGGCTACATAGCTATATTACGCTCACCCTGTTTTTTTTTCGAAATTTGGCAGTCCCAGATCTGCTACATTTTTGTGCCCATGTTCATCATGTCATAACTTGTTGCATGTTGCTCCATTTTGTGCGTGTGATATATCAAAATGTTCATCATGTGATGCTCTTCATTTCATTCCATTGTGCCATGTTCATTTGAGTTCATCTTGATGCCCAAATCATCATTGCAAGAGTGCATGTTGCTGTTGACCTGCTGTTACTGTTATAACTTGATGTTTTGTCTTTTTCATTGCATTTTGTGTGTGCATCCTAGGAGCTTCATGTATACATGAGTTTTGAGCTACATCATGCCATCTTTACAGTGGTGCAATCCATGTATTTTTGTGAGTATTGTAGTGAGTGCATCGAGCTCGTGAAGTAGGGTACTTCTTTGTTCTTTGTTTTGCTAGGTGAATCATTAAATCATGATGCTATGTAAACCTGCTGCTACAAGTCATTCTATGCATAATCTGGAGATGTTCACTAAGAATGTTTTGTTATAAATGTCATGCTCTATCCATTACTTCCCCTGGTTGCATTTATAGCCTGCCGTAACTTGTTGTTATCTTGCTCCAAACTTAATAAATAATGTTGCTGTCAGCCTGTTAACATTAAGTTTAATGTTGCCATGATTGTTGTTAGTGATCCAAGCATGCTATGAACTTGATCTTGCCATGTTTAGCTTCATAAATATGCTATCTTACTGATCACCTTTCCATGCCATATATTGCTCTGTGGTGAGTGGTATAATCTCACCAACATACCTACTTACTGTGGTTCCTGCCATGTATGAATCTGTCATGTCATTTGCCATGTTTGCATGGATGATTCCATCTTTTCTATTGATCTTTAGAATTAGTTCAGTAAGGGAGTTTTGTTCTTTGTCTTTAGTACTTGCATGTCGTGCCTTGGTTTGCCATGATAGCTTCCTGTAACCGATGTTTGATAGCTCTAAACATTGCAACCTGATGTTATTCCTGCTAAGTCTGAAACTGTTATTATTTGCAATCTTGTCATGTCCTTTTGAGCATGTTATAGTGTTTTCTGGAGATAGCTCAGTGTTCATGTTTTGTCATGATTTACTTGTACTTCATGCCCATGCCTTTTGTTCTTATGTTGAGGTGCTGTAGCATATTGTTTTGATGCTTGCTAGATGCCTATTTGTTGTTTTGGACAGCTTGTCCTTTGAACTTGTAAAGAGTGTATGTGTTGAACCCTTGCTCCGTTTTGAGTGTGCTCTATATGAAACTTGCTTAGTTTTGCATGTAGTTTCATATTATCATGTTGCATCCTTGTTTTGAGGTGTTTGCTTGATGTTTGCATGCATTTTGCATCAATGTCATGGTTGACTTGTTTTGCTCATATCTTCTAGGCCGTAGCTCCGAACTAAATGAACTTTATATGTAACTTGACTAGAAATTCGTGTAGATCCTCTTGGTGCTCTTTAACTTGCAGTTTAACAACTTCAACTTAATGTTTTTCAGATCTGGACCAACTTCGAAACTTGCATATGAGGACCTACCGGATTTGTTATATGTTGTTTTCCGGCCTCATTTAACCTTGCTTTGAGGTGTTGTTCTTGTATGCATCCTCTCTTGCCATGAGTAGCTTCATGTAGCATTTGTCATGCATCATACTTGTGTGTGCATCATGTCATGTTTATGTGTGGTGTGTTTACCAAGTTGTGTGCTTCTTCTTGATAGTTCCCGTTTCGTAGCGATCGTGAGGATTCGTTCGTCTACGCTTGGTTCGTCTTCGTGGCTTCATCTTCTTCATGGACTTGTTCTTCTTCCTTGCGGGATTTCAGGCAAGATGACCACTACCCTGGATCTCACTACTATCATTGTGATGCTAGTTGCTTCGTTCTATCGCTATGCTGCGCTACCTATCCCTTGTTCTATCAAGCCTCCCAAATTGCCATGTCAGCCTCTAACCTTTTTCACCCTTCCTAGCAAACCGTTGCTTGGCTATGTTACCGCTTTGCTCAACCCCTCTTATAGCGTTGTTAGTTGCAGGTGAAGTTGAAGATTGCTCCATGGTGGACAGGATTATGTTGGGATATCACAATATGTCTTATTTAATTAATGCATCTATATACTTGGTAAAGGGTGGAAGGCTCGGCCTTATGCCTGGTGTTTTGTTCCACTCTTGCCGCCCTAGTTTCCGTCATACCGGTGTTATGTTCCCGGATTTTGCGTCCCTTACGCGGTTGGGTGATTTATGGGACCCCCTTGACAGTTCGCTTTGAATAAAACTCCTCCAGCAAGGCCCAACCTTGGTGTTACCATTTGCCTCGCCTAGCCTTTTTCCCTTGGGAGTCGTGCATCTCGAGGGTCATCTTTATTTTAGCCCCCCCCGGGCCAATGCTTGTCTAAGTGTTGGTCCAAACTAGAGCACCATGCGGGACCATCCCTTGGCAACTTGGGTTACGTCGGTACCTGTACGCTTCGCTTATCCGATGTGTCCTGAGAACGAGATACGTGCGACTCCTATCGGGATTGTCGACACATCGGGCGGCTTTGCTAGTCTTGTTTTACCATTGTCGAAATGTCTTGTAAAGCGGGATTTCGAGACTGATCTGGTCTTCCTGGGAGAAGGAATATCCTTCGTTGATCGCGAGAGCTTATCATGGGCTAAGTTGGGACACCCCCGCAGGGTATAAACTTTCGAGAGCCGTGCCCACGGTTATGTGGCAGATGGGAATTTGTTAATATTCGGTTGTAGACAACTTGACACCAGATCCGAATTAAAACGCATCAACCGTGTGTGTAGCCGTGATGGTCTCTTCTCGGCGGAGTCCAGGAAGTTAACACGGTCTTTGGGTTATGTTTGACGTAAGTAGGAGTTTAGGATCACCTCTTGATCATCGCTAGCTTCACGACCGTTCCATTTCTTCTCTTCTCGCTCTCATTTGCATATGTTAGCGCCCATATCATGCTTAGTCGCTGCTGCAACCTCACCACTTTACCCCTTCCTTACCCTTTAAGCTTTGCTAGTCTTGATACCCATGGTAATGGGATTGCTGAGTCCTCGTGGCTAACAGATTATTACAACGACAGTTGCAGGTACATGTTATGCGATGATCTTGACGCGAGAGTGATGTTTGCTTGTCTTGGAGTTCTTCTTCTGCTTCTTCTTCGATCAGGGGATAGGTTCCAGGTTGGTAGCCTGGGCTAGCAGGGTGGATGTCGTTTGAGTTTCTGTTTGTGTTTCATCTGTAGTCGGATGATGTTCTTATGGATGTTGTATAGTTGTATTCGTGTGGCATCATATGTCTCTTGTATGTTTCCCCATCTATTATGTAATGTTGATGTAATGATATCCACCTTGCAAAAGCGTCTTCAAGATGCGCTTCTATCCTTGGTGGGACCTTCGAGTTCCTTTAGGATAGGGTCGCATCTTGGGCATGACACACTGTCTGCTCTGAAGGCCTTGTTTTCACTCCAGATTTTTCCATCTTCCACCCAAATGGCTGATTCACAGGAAGAGTAGTTTAATGTACAAACATTGTCGACAAATGGAAATGTAGTGAAGAAAAGGATGGGCAAGATATCATTCAAATATATGATGTCTGGTTAAACAGGATCGCATTGCACATTTCACATATATTATGGCTGGCTAAAAGACATGAGACTGCATAATTCCCATATATGATATAGAAACTAAACAGGTGGCATTACAGAACATGTCTAAACTAAGCAGGTGACATATATGATGTCAAAAGTAGGCACTACTAGGCAACATATGCATGATATGACTAACATCATCATGCCAAGGTAGAGCAAACACCTTGGGGGGTAAATAGGAGTGGTCAGCGGCATCTAAATCCACCTCACAACATATATCTTCCTCTGGATTACAATCTAGAGAGGGGTGGGGAGGGTTTGCCATTGAACCCACCATGGAGCGATGTCTGCATGACATTATATTGCCGCGCAAAACTCTTTTCTTTTTCTCTACATGTTCAGCATGACTGTGTACAATATCTGACATGCGTACGAAAAAATATGGTGAGATTATGTAAGGAGAGCATGCAGAAATTTAGAGTGATGGTAACAACCAGTGGATGGATCCAAAAATAATGATAGCAGGCTGATGATTGCTTTTAATTAATAAAAAGACAGATGATGATTGCTTTACTATTTGTTTCCCACACAACATGAACAACATAGGCATACCCTAGGTGAACCAGATATTAGACAGACATACTATTCATTGCTGCCACGAAATGCGCCCCACAACTAATTTAGAACTCAAGTTTGAACATTAATTTGGACCTGACTTGGGAGTCCAAGAGCTGAACAGGATGATAAAGTAGCAGGTAAGTTTAAGCAATGCATAACATAAGCAGAAACAAAAGAGTGCGACCTCTCTTGTGGACCCGTGTACTCCTCATGTTCATCTGCTGAGTCGATGATGGTGATGTCGTTGTGGTGGGTGCCGGCGGCAGGGAAGGAGATCTGAGGCGGCGAAAGATGGTCAGGAGTCGTGATGTCTGGTTTGGTGGATGCTTCTGTCGATGGAGCAGCTCAGGTGAGGTGGGCGACATCATGCAGAGCAGGACAAACCACACAAAGTTCCCTTCGACGCGTACCTGTAACTGAAGTAATTCTGTAAGGGCTCATTTGGCTTGCAAGATTCTTAAAACGCAAGGATAGGAAAAACACCGGAATAGGATAGGAAAATGCACATGGTAAACAAAGCATTTATAAACACAGAATTTCTGTCAACTTGGGAGTTTGGTTTACAGGAATTGGAAGAGCAGAGGAATGCAAAGAAGCATGGCCAAAATAAAGTGAAACCATATGAAAGCCTGTACAGTTAGAATGTTATCTAGCACTAATGCACTTGGTCTTGTTTTCATGCATAGGATTTTGAAAAGTATGTCCAGGTGGATGTTTTGCTTCATTCCTTTCAACAAAATGCATGAATAATTGAATAGTAGAGTGCCATTGGAAAATTCCCTATTGCTATGTTTTTCCATTGAACCAAAATAGCCCTATGGATCGACGTGAATGTATATTAATAAGTGATGCAACAAGTGTACAACCTCTTTGCCATAGCCGTGTCGACCTCGGCATCATTGAGTTGGTCGCTGAAGCAGTTGAGGCAGAGGTGGCTGTCGGAGGTGTGGAGGAAGATCTGAGGAATCTGTAGATGGGGTCCAGGGCACTGCTCTGTTGTGATGGATCATTCTGTCGTTGGAGCAGCTCCGGTTAGCCATAAGACGTCAAGGCTGAAGCAGCACAAGACAGACATCGTCAATCTCAAGTGGGATTCTAATAGCATCTCCAATAGATGATGTAAAATGGATGTAAAATTTACATCACCAAAAACCAACTCACTACAACAGATGAGGTAAAAACAGTTGACTCTGAACTTAACTGTCGAAACTGAAATTTACTGTGGAATCTGAATGCTACTGTCGAAACTGAACGCAATGGTAGCAGAGAGGCACTTGACATGTAGTTTAGGGAGGGCCTGCAGTTCATCTTCAACCTGCACCCCCCTGAGCCGCCAGCCACCACCGGCCAAACCGTCGGCCCCAGCGCCGCCTCGCCGCCCCGAAACAACTCCCCACCGCCGCCCCGGCCAGCCCTCTAGGCCCCTCCACCCTGAATTGTAAGATAGATAGTAAGGTACCTCTCCGGCGAGCCCCCGTCCCTGCTGCGGGTGGTTCTTCCTTAACTCCGGCGAGCCCCCCCAACCCCTGAAAATCGACTGACCCAAAAGTCCATTCAGTCGACTAAAGTGTGGCTAAATCAGAGCAGAGCAGAGGCACGAGCAAGGGGGAGAGCAACAGCAACAGTTGGGTGAGTGAGCGATCGAGCGAGGCCGGAGCAGCAGCAGCAGCGTGAGCGAGCGAGCGAGAGTCGGAGCAGCAGCAGCAGATCCGGCTGGTATGGATGCCACTTCCGAAGGGGCTCGCACTGGGGGAGAGACGTCGTGGAGATGTCGCCCGCAGCACCGGCTTCAAGGTAGCTGCTCCATGGGGGTGCGCGATAGAGCACCATCATCGTCGGGAGGTCGAGTTAAGGAGAATGTGCGATGCGATGAGTGTACAACCTCTTTGGTGGCGCCGAGTAGGCCTCGGCTTCGTCCGAGGAGTCGGTGAGGATGTTGTGGTTCTAGTGGAGCACGTTAAGGCGGTGTTGTAGGGATGTTGCAGCCGCGATAGACGAGGCGATCATCGGAGCAGCTCCTTGGAGGTGGAGGACGGGGCGGCTGAACCGGCGGGACCACGAGATGGACGACGGATCCTCATCCTGGGAGGTGGACAAGGGATGTCGAGCTATTGCAGTGGACGACGTCGTCGGGGAATAGGCTCCGGCTGGGCAATGGTGAGGTGGTGGACGGAGAAGGGTGGGGTTTCGCGGCTGGAGCGGAGAGGTTATGGCGGCCTGGGATTTCGAATGGCGAAAAGGGGGCGATGGGAGGGGGTGAAGCATGACTTAGGGACGCGCTTGTCCAAAATGTAGGGTGTGTTACAAAAGTACCCCCCACTGATTTGAACTAGCGACCCTTTCGGCTCAGGTTTAGAAGGCGGATTTCACGTGTCAGGATTTGGCAGCTGGAGGGAGTTTTCGCGCGTGTTGTAATTTCGGGATAGCAAGGCGCGAGTTGTGAAGGTGCCAGTTTTGGGAGCACGATATCTGAATTTTCGGGATATAACAAGATGCGGGTTGAATTTTAGGGACAAGCCTAACATGTAGTAATATTGTACTTGTACGTACCAAATCAATTCGCACTTCCCTCAACCAAAAAGAAAACGAAAAAAAATAAAACTATCCACACCACACAAAGAGAGAGTCTTGCCCCGTTTTACTATACAAATGCTATTCAAAGCTACTCCCTCCTTCCATCTATATAGGGCCTAATGCGTTTTCCGATGCTAACTTTGACCAAATATTAGAGCAATAATATATGACATGCAACTTACACAAAGCACACCGTTAAATTAAATGCATGAAAGGTTCTTTCAATGATATAATTTTCACATTGTGCATGTCATGTACTATTAATCTTGTCAATCGTCAAAGGCGGTCTTAAAAATCTCATTACGCCCTATATAGATGGAAGGAGGGAGTATGAATCCATGTTATGTCCGATTAAATTTTTCGCTTGCTGTATAATGCATGTAACCTACTCATATCAACATTTTACTGCATTCCAAATATCTATACTACCGTTGCAATTTGAACTAAATTTGAATTCGTTTCTCTATTTCAATAAAAATCTACAATCATGATTGTTGCCAACTTCAACCATCATTCGTGTATTACCTTAATAGCACACCACGTGATTACTATAGAGATAGATATGAACTATGTGTACTACATGAACTCGAACTCTATTTTTTGAATACACTTGATGTTGATTCCAAATAATAGTACATTTGATGTACTAACTATATATTCATAATCTAAACCATGTTCCATACGTACACCGTGTTTATCACACAAAGTATAGTGCCACGCCCCCTACATTATGACAAGTATTTAGACCTGAGTTGCAAAAGCCACACATTAGCCCAAATTATAATCAATGTTTTACATTATGATATCTTCTTCAAGTATCCGTATCCACTTTTTATAATGAATTATGATCTTTGTTCGTCTTTTACACCTTCACGATCCTCTTCTATTTGTAGCTAGCTAGCGCTAACTTTCTATCGTGCATGCACACACCCGCCACCCTCTCACCCACCCTTAGCATCCCCTCCATCGCGCACGTTCATTATTTCTCTTTAGGTCGTCCACCAGCGGTGTGTGTAGGCCCTCGGCTCCTTCTTTCCGGCACACACCTGTCGATATACTCTCTAGCCAAGTGTGCCTACAACAAACACATATATACTTCCCCTCTTCTCTTCTCACCGTCCATGCCCCCCCTATGTCCAATACGATTCCACGCAGGTGCACACTCCCACCCCTCCTTTCATTGATCACATACTCGCACACTCCTCTCCCTCGACATGGTAGGCCTCTCGCACCAGATCCTAGCCACACCCACTCCCCCTGCCTGCCTCTCCAGACCTTATTTGCTTCTAACACATGCAGGCGTGTATATGAACTGATCTCCCTACATATAGCCAGGTCGACTATAATTCGTTTTCACCAAGCACCGATACACTTACCTCGCTAGTTATGTCTCTCCTTTTCTTGGACAGATGACGATTGATCTTCCTATGTAGTTACGTATGCTTACCACAACCATATCTTCTCGCCTCATCATCCTTGAATACCTCCCGACCCGTCTCTCACATGCACGTGCATAGATAGACAGACATCCCTCGCCCTCTCTTATTTATATTGCACTCATACCCTCCGTTTGTCTAGCAGGCCTCTCCCACCATTTGTGAGACGCCACTCCACCACCAACCCTCCGACGCTCTACCTTTGTCTTTTTCCCAACCTTATTCCTCTGCTACACATATCCATGGATGTCGATCGATCTCCCTCAATACTTATCTAGGTCTCTCTCCTTCCCCACACATATACTAGTCGATCGGTCTCTACCCCCTCCCCCCCCCACACACACACACCGATAGTCGAACGTTGTAGGTAGGTATCCATGCCACGGAGAAAAATGCACCTCTGCCCCCTCAAATTCCAGTAGGCCAGCCGCCCTGTATCTTTGACGTGGGCAAACACAAATTTGATGGCACTCTTTATAGATCGCGCAGCCACACACTTCATCCCTATTTTCAATTCTATCAATATCTCACGTCCATGACTCTGTTTCACACACATTGCACATGTTACATTTTTCTGATTGAGATATCATCAACACATTGCCTCTGTTTCGCACAAACCATCTCTCTCACACCCACCCACGTACGTACCTGCACCTAAAGAAGAAGTGCACGCAGGACACACGTACTCACGTCTCGTTCCTGGCCACACCCGCGCGGATACACGGTGGAGTTCGTTTCTGTACGAAAAGGCAGCCCACGTGATAATTTGATGTGTGTAGCGATTGTTTACTCGAAGGAGGGTCGGGTACCACGCCTAGACGGAACAAAGTTCGACTTGACGCGTTAGCATTAAATAAAGTTATATATTCCTCAATGGCACGTATAGAATATAAAACAATTGCCATGGGGAAAATGGAAAAATGGGTTTGTCTCTCGTCACACCATCTCACACAAGGCCGCCGTGGCCTCTCTCTCTCAGCGTTGGTCAGTGATCCGGCTGCATCCCGTCCGCCGACGGACAGGGAAGATGTGCATCGTCTCTCCGTTCGACAGCATTGAGGCAGCACGTCTCGATCTGTGGTACCCGCTGTTCTCTCTGACCAAGCTCCAACGCGGTAGGGCCTTCGCCACTTGCTCGCTACCGCAGTATGGGCAGATCCCGGCCGCCGGCGCCCTCCTAGTAACATCCCGACGACCCTCGGGTACAGCTTCCTCCGGTCTTGCTCCACTGCCCATCTTCCCACATTGCTGCATGTGGATATTCTTTAGTTGTTTGCTTAAATTGTATCTCGGCCAGCGTACTTTCCATCTTGCAATCTCGTCCTCAAACCATTTTTGATAAACCACCATGTGCTATCTTTCCCTTATTACATGGAACATGCTTCTTTTTTGTCGGCGTATGTGTCTTCAACTTTCGTGTTATTGGGCAGTAATTGTTTCCTTCGACCTCCTTTTGCAAATAGGGCTATCCATTTTCACCTCGTTGCTATTGCGACCTTTTGGTGAACTGCACAAATCACTTTTCTAAAGAGTGTTTTGTGCAGTTCGCCAAAATGTCACACGAATAACGTTTTACATTCTGTGGGACTGCGAAAAGGAGATTGGTTTTCTATCCTCCTCATCCAACTCCGTGCCTAATCTTCTCCAACAAGAAGTTCGTCCTAAAGAGAGATTGTAGAGGTGATCGGCTTCTATTTATGTGTGTTATGTTTCATCATCTAGTTCCACTATTATTGTAATCACACTGACTGGATATCTTTGCAAATAGGGATGGTCCGCTCAATTTTAATGGAGCTGCACGAAATGATTGGATTGTGGTGTCCTTCATACACCTCTTTTTTGGCTACAGAGCCATGTGAAACTAGCGGCCAAGCAATGAACACTGTGCCAAGGAAATGGAGCCATGCCTACAAACAACATCGATCAATTATATTTTTTCTTTATTTGTACACCTTCTCACAACTTTGTCTTCAGTTGTGATGTGAATATTGGCGCTGATCTGCGAACCATTGAGATGCATTAGCCATGGTAGTTTCGTTTGTATTTGATGGAATGTTGTAACGAGATAATCTCGAGGCAAGACACAAGAATCCTAAGTTGAAACCTTCCCGCGGGAACCAAAGTTGAAACCTTCATAGCATCACAGTACAATTTCATCAAAATTATGCGTACATATAAACAAATCCT
This sequence comes from Aegilops speltoides, assembly GCA_021437245.1. NCBI lineage: Eukaryota > Viridiplantae > Streptophyta > Magnoliopsida > Poales > Poaceae > Aegilops > Aegilops speltoides. The sequence goes on along the minus strand of CM038142.1, from coordinate 133,200,531 downwards.
GAAGGATTGATAGCAATGCCGGAAACAATTCAACTTCGTTTCGCCGACATGTTGGACATCCTTCATCCGGCTCCACCTGCCATGCAATAATATTGAGTGCAGAACACAACTTCAGGGAAAGATTCACCCCGGTCATTGTGCATGATAGTAATGACTAGTGAGCGGTCAAATCACGAGCCCCACCTTCGCCACGATAAGTTGCTCCGGCGAAGCAACCATCATTTCTCTGTTCCTTGAATCATTGGTACTCCCATATTCCCACGGTAATAAGTTGCTCGGGCGAATCAACCATCACTATATCCACTCATGTGTGATGACCACAGGAGCTATCCATTCAGATTGCATGTTAAAAAATAAAGGTCGATAACTAATGCGGCAAACTTTCAAAAAAAACTAATGCGGCACCTCGGGCCAACGCGGCCAGATTGCATTTTGCACGAGAAATTACACACCATGTTTTGTTGACATGTGGTCCCGTTCCAACATATGAGTGAGACGACGGTGAGTCCTTTTCTACTAGTATTTCCGAACGGATGTGTAGGCCAGGGCGCCTCTTCGTGAACGTGGCAAACTGGCAACCGTCCACCAACTCTTCGCCTTTCCCTCTCAATTTGGAACTGCTGTTGCATGCTCTTCCTCTCCCTCCTCCTTTTTCCTTCAGCCCTTCACCCTTCCTTCTGCCATTGTTCGATCGTCTTCTCCATGGAGGGAACAGGCCAGAAACGACCCCGTTATTCTTGCCACGATCTGAAAGATGCCGTGGTGCAGGAACTCATTGATCGGTGCGACGTCATCACCTCGGCTAGCATGGCAGGTTCGTTCAAGCCCATTCTCGACTCAACTAATAACATCATTACAAGGAACCCAAGAGTCAAGGAGCGGTTTGATCTCCCCTATCTTCTTCGCCGTGACCCTGATGACTACTGGCGTGGGGACGACGGAGGCCTCACCTTGTGCAAGTTGATGCCGCTTGATAATGATACGTACGATGTTAAGATGCCATCGCTTGAGGGCAAGGATTGGACAGGCACAAATGGAGATTGGGTTGTTTACATTGGGTCCAACTGCGAGTGGGAACTTGTGAATGTGTACACTCGTGACCGGGTTCCACTTCCAAAAATCTCAGCAGACTGCCCAGAGGTAGAGCACACCGGTATTGTCCGCATGTTCAAATATGATCATGGTGACTGTCTTCTATGGAAGATAGCAGTTTATCGAGTTCCCAACCGCTCTTGGAATTACAACAACTATGAAGTTGTTGCTATCTTCGACAAGCTTGTTGCCGTCCTTCGTGGTTCGACTGGATGGATATTGCTCAAAAATCAGTTTCTATACACGGATGTGTACTGCGATGCAATTCAATACGAGGGCCTTGTGTTTGCTGCCACCACTCGTGGCACTATTTTTGCATGGAATCCTTATGCTTTCGGTATGTTTGTCTTCCACCGTAATTATAATTGTTTCATCCACATGCATGCGGGTTAGCAAGTTTCCCTTTACTAATTAACCTTCTTGTTGTGTTTCCAAGGTCCTGTGAACATTCCACCACCTATACTTGAAAATTTTTATAACCAAGGGGGAAATGATGATGGTGATGATCACAAGAATGAGGACGAGCAGAACGTATATACTCAGTGGCGCCTGGCAACTAATTCCGATGGATCACCTCTTCTTGTGTGTATACAGCGCACTGAGTTTGTTACTACTGAGGGAGCATGTGTTGTCTCCCATGGTCGCACTCTCCGGACCTATTCCAACACCCGGTGCATGGTATTCGGGATGGATACTAGTGTGCTAGCGCCAACACCTTCTCCCCGGTACAGAATTGATAGTCTTGGAGAAAACTCCCTCTTCCTTGGACAAAACTATCCGATGATGGTGAAAGGTTATCCAACTGCTGTTGACACAGCGTTACTAGTACCATTTACGAGAAGCAACTGTGTCTATACCTCCGACATTTGGGTGGTTCCCTACCCTGGTACTGATATAGTAGGCCGCTTCAGCCTGGATGATCAGTCCTGGTTCATCTCGAGATCGACAATAGACGGCCCGTCCCAGAGAATCACTTGTGGTTCAAAGCAAGCGTTTCCAATGTCGAGGATTGGTTGAGTTGAAGTTCACTTCATTGCTTGTTATTTATTGTGTAATGAAAACTTTAGTATTTATAATGTATCCTCGTTGTCGATGTGGGTTGACGACCTGTTGTATGTAATAAAATGATATGCCTCTGATAAACTTACTAATTTATGAATGGCTTTCGAGTCGCTTCTCTGAGTGAGTGGTGCGACGAGGCAAAAAATATTTTCCGAATACATAATTGTACGTGCATTGCAACAGGCTATCGGATGAGGCCAATCAACAATAGTAGTACACTATTTGTACTAGCTTCACATGCTTCGTGCGTCGGGCGGGTGTTTTTACTGTAGACATACGTTAATGTGTTCGCTGTACGTAACCAGCACCTCGAATCCTCGATACTAGTACTATATAGTAAGTAGTAGGAGTAGTAGGGTGGCATGGGCCAGAACAAGCATTCACGTCCAGGAATACGACACACGCCACCAGCACGACTTCCATCTAACACCATATTTCTTGGAGTCCATGCTAGAGCAATCTCTTCAACCTCATCGTTTCTCTAACTCAGCCATCGTGCGGCGGGCGAGGTGGGGGTTTGCCGATAGTCGGTTTCCTCAACTATGGTCCCACTTGTAAGGCCAACTCCAACCCTCTACCAATATATGGATGTACTATTCTTCCCAATACCAAAACTTGTATCTATTCTAGTCCCTCCGTTCCCCAATACATGCCTTCTACTCCCTCCGTTCCAAAATAGATGACTTAATATTGTACTAACTTTAGTACAAAGTTGGGTCATCTATTTTGGAACGGAGGGAGTATTTGTCAAAATATAGATGTATATAGACATGTTTTAGTATATAGATACATCCATTTTTTGACAAACGGAAGTTAAGTATTTTGGAACGGAGGGAGTACACAATAAATTTTTAAAGTTAGCACAACTAGTCTAATCTGAGAGCACAACCGAAGATTTGGTCGGGTTCTTCCTCCTTTTGCCGACACGTGGGACATCTGGCATCCAGGTCGTGTCATGGAAGAAAATAGAGTGGTAGTTGAAGCACGTGATGTGCATCTTGGGTTAAACTGTAAATAGAATCTTACTACTCTTGAGTAACTCCAAAAGCGGCCACCGAAGATCTTTATTGGATTTGTTTTTCATCACCAGCATGTCGAGGTGAAAGATGTGCAGGTTCAGTGGGTCCTCTTGCGTTTTCACTGACATGTGGGACCGCATGTGAGCAAACAGACGATGGGCTTCGCGTGTCTGCTGGCTGGCTGAGAAGAGAGATAGAGGAGGGCTGAGCACAGACTCCAGGAAATTTGTTCTACGTAACCAGCACCTTGATATTCGCGTGTGGTTGTTTCTAGAATAAAAAAAAGGAGGTACCCCTACTTATGTTACTCCCACTATGCCTAGCCTAAGGTTAGTAGGTAACCTTGTGCTTGGCTCTTTGCCTCTTCCGGAAGTCGATGGTTCTACAGTAGTGCTTCTGGCAATCTGACACCAAATGAACTGTTGCACGTCCACTGCTAGTAAGCAAAAGTTTCTCCTCGTGCTGCGAGCCATTGCACACACGTCGGTGAGGGAGAAGGCGTAATCAAGCTTCTCGTCGTTCTGTGAGTTGGCGGGACACATCAAAGTTATTTACTACCTCCGTCCTGGTTTATTGGTCCCCTTCGCATTTTGTGCCAAATTTTGACCTTGAATTTTATTAACAAAATGTTAATGCATGTAACCAAAGATAATATCACATGAAACTATGTTCAAATACGAATCCAAGGATATAATTTTTAAACACATGCATTATTGTTTTCTTAGTTAAATCTATGGTTAAAGTTTGACACAAAATACAAAGGGGACCAATAAACTAGGACGGAGGTAGTAGTACGTACTCTCTCCAAAAAAAGGCTGACCATGTCATTGCTACCATCCCGTGCTCCTTCGTTGAGTACGTGCACTATTCACGTGCTATTGAGGAGAAAAAATATTGTGTAGGTGCCAACGAAGTGCACGACTCACTTACGAAAAAGGGTTTCCCCCGCTTTTCCCCCGCACGACTCACTTACGCACTGCTTATCTATATATATCCATTTTCTTGCATGACACGTGCACCTTGATGCTAGATGTCTCGCGTGTTGGGAAAAGGATGAACAAAGCTCACGTAAAAAGAAAAGTGTTGAAGAGCATAGATTCCCGACGACCGAGAAGGAGCAAGGAACCTCGCGGTGGAGCGTCCACAAGGAACCTTGTGCATTTTCCCCTATTTTTTGCCGCCTGCCCACCTATAAACAAATAAAAGAACATGAACTTTTCGCTAACCACTAGAAATGGTACATCAGGATGCTAAGTTGAAGATGTTTTATACTCCCTCCATTCCCAAATATAAGTCTTTTTTAGAAATTTCAATAAGGGACTACATACGAAACAAAATGAGTGAATCTACACTCTAAAATATGTCTACATAAATCCGTATGTTATTGTCTATTTGAAATGGCTAGAAAGACTTATATTTAGGAACGGAGGGAGTAGCTTATATTGAATTATTGATAACCACACAACAAGTCACGCATGTACAGGACACATGCAGTCATGCATGTACACAAGCCAACGCACTAACTCCATCCGATCCAACTCATGCACATACGCGCACAGCATGGAGCACACAACGTATGTACACAACACGTGCATGCACACACGCTCGGCCGCAGCATGCACGTGAAGAACACATGCATGCACACACATTCGGCTGCATGGAGGCATGTGCCATCTGTGGCGACGTCCGGTTCGTCGTGCTATGGTGAAGCTCGCACGCAATGGTGCATACCCATCTCTTGCAGCACCTCTTTGCCGTCGTTGCTCAACTACTAGTCGGAGACGAAGACGACCACAGCCTCGGCCTTAGAGCTAGCACCGATGGAGAAACACGCACGCTGCACGCACACGAGCACATACGGAGTGCCCACGACGTGGTGGTGGTGTGTCCCTAGTCGCCTCTACTCCTTCTACGCATGTTGTCTATCAAGGCGGCTGCATGCTAATGATGATGTGGGTGAGATCTTCTAGGACTCAGATGATGATGAGGAAAATTATGAGACAAATGGTGACGTACATCGTCAAGGTCCACGGTCAAGGGGGTGCTAGTAAGTTCTTAGATGTGCTTAGAGCAAGTACAATAGTGTTGAGTCAGTGGGCTATAAGGAATAAACTAGTATATTTCTGCTTAGTTGGAGGAAAGAGAAGAGGAGAGAGAAGGTAAGCGGGCTCTTTGTGAAGAGCCAGCTCTAGCACATGCTCCTAGGCACTTTGTGAGAATGAAAGGTGGGACACATAATAAAAAAGTAGTACACTCTTTTGATCTACTATTGTACATGTTGACTATAAGATGGGCTGTAGATGACATGGCACTGGCTTATAGCCAGCAGCTGGCTATACTATTAACCAAGCTCTTCAGATGAGGTGCTAAGTGCATTAAATGGCTTAGTAACTCAAGTCTTCAATGCATAGGTGTTTAGTTTATTGGTGCTACATCATATTTTATGCCTATGTGGCAGGCTTAGCAGCTATACATGGTGGAGCACTGGGAGAGGCCAAGGCTGGTCATAGTGGGGAGTAACTTATACTGTAACATATCACTATGTTACTCTAAACATCTCTATAAACCGGAAAGGAGGGAGTAGTAACATAGACTAGTGTCATATGCAGAGTATGGGAGCACATGATATTTCCCCATCCGGATGGAACCCAAGTTGGCTTGTCACCTTCTTGGCCCAACAAAAACCCCTCCCCCCTCCCGCGCGCGCTTCCTGCCTGGCGCCAGCTGAGCCCACCGCTCCACATTGATGGCAAGTCAGGGCGACGCGACCTCTCACTACTTTCGCCGTTGAAGCGGCACGCCGACCGAGGGCACCGCCTGTTGGACGCCCGACATTTCAGACTACACAGTGGAGAGTAACTTTAGAGTAAGTACTACAATTAAATGACATAAGCAGGCTATAAGGATTTAAATATAGTATTTGTGCTTAGTTGAAGGAGAGAGAAGAGGAGAGAGAAGAGAAGCGGATTTTAAACGTGCAACCGGTTGTATCCAACATACTTTGTGAGACAAAAGGTGGGGCCATTATTAATGATATAGTATTTATACTAAAGGGACTAACGAACGCCTTAATTACTCCGTTTTTTTTGAGACAAACCTTGGTGGGGCTATTATTGACTTTTTTGAGCTATTATTGATTTGGACGTAGGGTTTGGGGGCCAAAGGCCTACTATTATACTCGCACGACCGACCTGACATGCTCTACCCTAACCCCGTTGTATCATATGGTTTTGCACCATTCCAGATCTTAGCACTGCCACATAATTCTTCTCCAGCCCTCCTTCCGGCGTGCACCGCATGAAGGGACAACGATCCTCGAACCCGCCTTCGTGATCTGTCAGACGGGAGAGGCGATCAGGTTTTGGGAGCACACTCCTGTGTTGCTGCCGCGACGACTTCCTTAACGACAGCCTTCTTCCGGACCTCGGTAACCTCTTCATCAACGACATGAGTGACAACATCAACCACATCGGTTCTGCTCCGCTATACGGTATGTGATTACGTCCTCTGGTTTAGTCCGCATCATTACTTTGATGTTTGCACTTGTCGTCATGGTCTATTCTTTGTTGATTGATTAAATCTCATACTAAATTGCTCATATATTCAACAATCCAATCCAAAACCTGATTACAAGCAATTTACTCCAGTGGTTTTTTGTGCTTTTGAAGCCGCCTACTTTTAAGGGGTGCAATATAAAGGTGGCGCACAAGAGCGTATATTGGTTTGAGATCATGTCTTGCTATGGCGCCACTAAGGGTAAGCTTTGAGGCGATCTTAATCCTACAAAGAGGAAGCTTTTGAACATGGATACCCTCTTCAAAGCCGCCTGCTTTGAGTGTTCTTGCGATTCCATTGTGGATTCATATATGTCGTTTGACAGCGGCAAAGACATGTTGGCTGCGCTTCGAGGCCACGTTTGGGCCCTCGGCGGGCAACGAGTTATGCGTCATGGAGCAATTCCGTGACTACAAGATGGTGATGAGCTTCTGTTGTTCAAGCAGACTCATGAGATCTGATCACTCTCTAAGGAACTTGAGTATTTTAAGTGTGTGTTGCCGGACAAATTTGTTGTTGGGACCATCATTGCCAAGCTTCCACCTTCGTGGAACGATTTTGCTACTTCTCTGAAAAACAAGAGACATGAGTTTTCTGTTTTGGATCTCATTAGCACTCTTGATTTTGAGGAGAAGGCGAGAGCAAAAGACACACGTGCTCGGGTCGCTGAGGGAGCTTCTAGTGCCCACATGGTACACGAGAAGAACTTCCAGCCCAACCAGCCCCAAAACAACAAGAATAAATCTCATGGGAAAGGCAAGTTTGATGCAAAGAACAAGCCGTCACATTCTAACAACTTCAAGAAGAATTCTCATAATGGTCAGGGATACAAACCTCAATTTTGGTAGCACCGCACAAAATTTATATGGCTGCATCTACCTGCTGTCAGCTAACCTCATGGTGCTCCAGGTATTCCTACATTTGTAACTAGGTACAATGACCACCGCAAGATGAAATTAGCTTATTCGTAGGTTGACTTGCTGAATGCACTGCGGAACGATCCTGTCATGTGTGGAGGAGCAAACAAGCAGTGCATCCAAAGGTGGAAATCAACCAAGGACTTATGAAATTATATATAATCTTCCTCAGGTAGGTCAGTATCCCCTTCGTCCAGATGATCGTGTTTTGTCATGCCGAGCTATTGGTATGTGCTACTGTTTTGCAACACCATTTAAGTATAGCTACTGTTTTCCTATCTTTTCAGATTCAGGACAATGAATATGATTTCAGGGGAACTGCACAATATGGACCCATGTTGAGTCATCTCTATTGCCTCATGTGTTTGCTGCAAATATGTCAGCATCAATGGCAAGTTGAGGCAGCTAGCTAGCTGTGGAGTTGCCAACATGCTCAAAGTGCTCGCAACATTGAGAAGAAACAAGCATGCCCAGGAAATTAATGCGTGCGCAGGGAAGCCCTTTGCTCAGAGAAGCATCGACCGATATTCTTTATTTCCACACCTTCTCACATCTTTGTATTGGTTATAGTATGGTGAATCATTGAGATGCATAGACATGCTGAACTTTTGTTCTTCTGAATGTTAGTTTAATGTGAGTGTCTACATCCAGTACCGCATCCTCTAATTTGGTGGATGCACACAGAGAAAATAAATCTCCTTAATTTACTCCATAACCACCCTATTAAATAGGCCTAGTAACAAACCCGGTAGCATGCGATGGCGGCGGGCACATGCATCCTGCATGCATGGCCAGTCAGCCAAGTCCATGCGCCAGCTCCAATGCACAACGCAAAAGAAGAGAGTGGTTCTTGGGAAAAAGCGAGTAGTTAGTGCAGCGGGCCTTATAAACATGAACAGCTCGCTCTCCCGCTTCTGTCTCCCCCCCAATTCCCCCCGCTCCCCAATCTTCCTCAGTCATCCAAAAAACCCCGCTCACCTTCTTCCTCACTCGTACAAAAAACGCCTGCTCCTCTTCTTCCACTCCTATAGAAATCCCCAGCCCTCCTTCTTCCCCACTCGCACTGCCACTAGGCTCATCTGTGGCTACTCTGCTCAAACCCGTGAGCTCGGCCCGACGCCCACAAGGAAAATGGAGTTGGCTGGCCCCAACGCTCAAGAAGATGAGGCTCCGCCTTGGGCACGCCGATTGTAGATCCGCACCAGTGGCGGGAGAAGCGACGAGCCCCCCCCCACCCGGATCTGAGGAACCGGTAGAATCTCCGGTGGACCGCATCAGCGATCTCCCAGGCGTCATCCTTTAGGAGATCATCTCGCTTCTCCCCACCAAGGATTGCATTGCTGCCGCACACAAGTCCTCTCAACTCGGTGGCGCCCTCTATGGCGCACCGCGCCCCTCAATCTTGACTGTCGTCAGATATCTGTGCTTCCTGAAGTTGATCTCCTCAGAGCCATCGTCTCTCCTCACCAGCAGGGCCCCGTTCAATGCCTCTACATCCCGACAAGCTACCTGCTGTCCATACCCGGCAAGGTGGACTCTTGGCTGACATCCCCTGAATTTGGAAAACTCTAGCAGTTTGAGTTGTACCATTACCACAAAAGTTTCATACCACGAACACACCAAGAATTCATGCCCACACCACCGTTGTCCATCTCGCGGTTTTCCTCCTCTCTCCACACCGCCACCTTCGCCCAGTGCCATCTACCAGACGATCTGGTACAAATGCATCGACTCCCACTGCTAAAAAAACTTTTGCTTGTGGTGCTTTATCTGTCGGAGGCCTCACTACACAGCATCATCCACTCTAGTTGCCCTACCCTGGAGCGCTTGCTGATTGTTTTGGGAATAGAAACCGGTATCAGTTGTCTCCAAATAAAGTCGCCTCACCTTAAAAGCATTGGAATTTGTTTTAAAGGACAGCAACTCATCATTGATGATGCCCCTTCACTTGAAAGGTTGCTCCTTCATAATTGTTATACACCTTCAGAAATAATTGTCATCTCTGCGCCCAAACTGGACACCTTGGGTGTAATTCATGACCCGTTTAATAATCACAAGGAGTTGGTGTTTGGCTCCTCACTTTCAGGTACCGTATATTATCATCTACACATTTGTAATCATATGCTGCATTTTTCATTTGTGCGCGTAAGTTTTATATCATCTTGGAGTACACTTTGGGTACTAATATTATGTTATATGCTCAATGAAGAGTTCGTCCATTGATAGCCTATCAATGCTGCTAGATTCTGTCAAGATCATATATATCGGAATGTATAGTTTTGATCTGGACATTTATTATTTGCTTGTCTGCGATGCTTTCGATCTCTGGAGAATTTATACATAGAGGTGATGATTTCATGCACATTGAAAGCCTGTATATATTGTACTAGAATTAACTATTTAGCCGTCGTTCTTTCGACATACTCTTTTTTCAGACCTTAACTGTTTTCAATCTTCATGTCTACTTAGGCAGAACCACATGGAGAAAAACATATAACCAATCATTGGCGTAATAAGCACAAGGATTTTCTCAGTTCTCATGACATTTGTTTGAGGACAATAACGATGGGACTATATGCATCCAACCAGGCAAACAGAAGCTTTGTCACATTCTTCTTGTTGAATGCGAGGTTACTATTGTCCATGAGGCTTAATTTTTACAGCAAGAGACTTCTCAAGGACGAACATGTTGAACAGCAAAAAATGAAGCTTTAGATGGACAAATGGGCTTCTAAACGTGCTCGGCTTCTATTTACAACAAGTTGTAGACATCCTGAAATAAATTTTTTTGCACAGGATGTTGATTTTATGGATCGAACCGATCCATTTGTTTGTGTTGCAAAAAAAGTGGTTGGGTTAGATATTCTTGTCATGTTCAATCTGGGTTTTGTCTAAAAATTTGATGAACAATTAATCCTTGGGCTTTTTGTACCATTTGTATGCTTGACTTGCATGTTGTTGCCCTCGTACTCCCCTCCACCTACCACTACACTACCGCATCTTCCATGGCTGCTGTTCGTTCCCGTCCGAGGCCTTGCCGTCATTCTCCGCCTTGGTTCGCTCGTTGTGCCCGCCGCCGTCTGGCGTTGTCAACATTGTCAACAACGAAGAGGAATCAAGAGATGATTGTACATGGAGAGGCTGACGGTAGGGACCCACCAGGGTCATTGCATTTCGCAAGCAGGTGCCTCGTTATTACAAGCCAAATTAAATACTCCCTCCTAATTGTTTCACAACTTGGTCCCACGCCATTGTCAATGTAGTCAATAAACGAGAAAATTACACAATGAGTGGATAACACCAGGGACCCAGCAGCTCGCCCGATTGTTTTCGGTTTGAGCGGAGCTCAAGCTGCTTGTTGTGCGGGGGCTGTGGCCCGTCTAGCCCACGCTTACGCTTTTATTAAGCACATGACGAGCCCAGTTGATATACTTTTTCTTGCTGAAATTGTCTAGCCCAGTTCTTTTTTTTTGGAGAACACCAAAACGGAGGCCTACTTGCTTTTCTCAGCCCTGCTGGGCTGCAAATCTTTCAAGACGAGGAGGGATGTAAGTAGTAAGAAATGGGCTTCCCCTGAAAACGGGCTATAAGTTGTAAGAAATGGGCTGTAAATTTTTAAACCAAAGCCAACCGGCAATTGCACTAAAATATCATTTTCAGGATTTCTCTACTCTCTACTCTTATAAAAACCAAAGCCAACTGGCAATTACATTAAACTATCATCTTTTCTCCCACAAGATAAACTACTCATACAAATGCATCTTCATGTTCCGTGCAACGAACGGGCATCTTGCTAGTTAAGATTCTAAATTTCATTCATTTTTTTGCGGAGAATTGTTTTTTGAATTTTATTTCGATATAATTTTTTGAAAATTATTTTTAATGTGACTCGAAATTTCGTGATTAAAAGAGTTCGGACCCCATCGAAATATGCAAAATTTCGTTGACTTTTTTAGCAGTGCCCAGAATATATGGTCTGTAATGTTAATAAAAAGATTATGGGCTTCAAATATCCTTAAGAATTAGCAAATGGGCTGTAAATTATTGAAAATAATGGCTAATGGGCTGTATGTTGTTTTCCACAGATTTGGAGGCTGACATCTAGGCCTACTAGGCTGACGATGGCGCTGTCCTAAATTTTTTTTGCCGCGTACGCAAGGCTTTGTCAACTTAGTCAACACACAGCAGTGACTGTTGGATGTCCATCCAACGGCCGCCGTGCTTCTTCAATCTCTGATCTTCTGCTCCGGCCGCCCAAACCAGGTATTTGGCGGGACTGCTGCTCCCTCCTCCGTGGCTGGTTGTCTTGCCGCCGAAGCCATCCCTCTAACCACCCACACATCATGTTATTTTCGTGACGTCGGCCTCACCCCCATGAGCCGACCGATCGGTGCTCGTACTCCCCTCGGCGTGGGCATCCGCTCTGATGGCCGCCCGGCTCGGGTGGTTCTCTTCCTAGGCCTCGCCCTCGTCCACAGCGTTTGTGCTCTCGGGCGGCGAGGTCAACATGGTCGACAAACAACAGCCATCGGAAGAGGTGGCGGTAAAGAACCCCACAGGAAATGCCTCCTTATTACGCGCAAAATAATGATTCATCCACCTGATAGCTAGGACCCACCATGAAAAAAACGTTCCCCCTGCTGTCAGCTCGGACCCAGTGGAAATGCCTCCTTATTACGCACAAAAAAATGAATACTCCCCCTGCTAGCTGGGACTCACCTTGGTGGGAGGCCAACTTGTGCGCCTACTAAGTTTGCAGGGACAGAGGGCTTTGTCAACTTAGTCAATATGAACGATTCTAGCTCCAGTGGTCGTACGATGTCCATCCAACGGCCGTAGTGCTTCTTCAACCTCTGGTCTTCGTGCTCCAGCCGCCCAAAGCAGCGCCGGTCGTGCCGCATGCTCCTGCCTCCCGTGGCCGGCTGTGGTGCCGCGGAGGCCTCACCGCCCCTACTACTCCCACCTAGCCAGGCCATCCCTCTACTCACCCACACCCTCTGTTATTCTGCAGCGACGGTAGCCTCACACCGCAGCCGAACTAGTGAATGCTCGTACTCCTCTTTGCGTGGGCACCCACTGGTGCGTCTTCCCCGGCTCCGCATGGTCCCCTTCCTAGGCCTCGCCGTCGTCCACCGCCATGGTGCTCTCGGCATGGCGTGGTCAATGTGGTCGGCAATCGACTTCCATCGAAAAATCTTGTGCATGGAGAGGCTGATAGCTGGGTCCACGGCGGCCGCAAGGAAGTGCCTCCTTATTACGTGCAAAATAATTATTCCTCCACCTGACAGCAGGGACCCACTGGACGGGCCATCGTATTTCACGAAAAAACGTTTCCCCTAACTGCTGGGACCCACCAGCTACACCTTCGCATGAAAGGAAGTGCGCCCGGGCAAAAAAACAATTCGGCCCCCTGACTGCTGGGACCCACCAGCTACATCTTCGCACGCAAGGAAGTGTCTGACAATCGGGACCCACCTGGTCGAAGCGTACGTAGTGTTGTCATTCTGGTCGTGAACGTGTATGTACATATATACTGGTAGATGTAGAGGCGTGCACGTGTCGTAGTAGAGGCACGTACGTGTCGTAGTAGAGGCGCGCACGTAGCATGTAGACGTATCATATAGCGGCCAGTGTGCAAGAAAGAAAATACGGCCACGTATGTGTACATACGAGCGGGGTCTCGAACGCCTACTCGCGCATACGTACGACCAGGGCTCGTGTACATGGCTGGGTCGGAATGGAGAAACAATGTTGTCGTCGTGTTCATGGGGAGCCAAGCGGCTGGGTCAGAACAGAATGTGTCGTCGTGTTCATCGGGAGGGTTTAGACGGAACACGCGATGGAAACGAGGCCTGGCATACCGCAGAACAGAGGAAACGACCTTGTGTTCGACCGCCACGCTCAAAGCGGGTCTGTACATCGGGAGGGTGTGGCGTCTTGCAAAAGCGGAGAAGCGGACCTCCTACGGTCAAACGGGGTCTGTTGATCGAAGGGTGTGGCGTACCACAAAACGAACGAAACGGACTTGTGTTGGAGCGCTACGGTCGAAATGGTGGTCCTGTTGATCGGGAGCGGTGTGGAGTACCGCAAAACGGATGAAAGAGACTTGTGTTGGAGCTCTACAGTCAAAACGGGGGTCCTGTTCATCGGGAGGGGTGTGGCGTACCGCAAAACGGGGCTCCACGGGATACTAGTCATCTCCACCGTCGACCTCCTCTAGCCTCCACGGGCTACCGTCGACCTCCTCCAGCCTCCACGGGCTCTTGTTCATCCAGCCTCCACCGCGCGCTACTCCACCGGCTACTATTCAACCACCCCTCCACGGGCACCCCTCCACCGTCTACTGTTCATCCAGCCCTCCATGGGGTCGTCCTGTTCATCCAGCCCTCCACTCCATGGGTTCCTGTTCATCCACCCCCACCGCTCGTTGTTCATCCACCCCCCCCCCCAATGCTCACTGTTCATCCAGAGGGGCAACATCAATCGGCTTCAGTTAGCAGCAGTAGCGAAGGAATCGCTCGATCGGGTTCAGTTAACAGCCATCGATCGATCGCTCAGGTTCAGTAACGCATAGATTGCAGTGCAATCGCTCGGGTTCAGTTAGAGCCCAACGCCTCGCTCGGGTTCAGCTGGAGCCAACGCCTCGCACACACGCGCATACGTGTATGAGAGAAACGCACATCGCTCGGCCCCCAACCACCCACCATAACCGGGAACTCCTCGAAATTTTCCTTGCCCTCGCTTCTACCACGGTTTTTTCCATCATGGACGGCCCAAAGAATGTCATGCAGCTGCGTCTCCGGCCCGCATAGGACCAAAAGCCCATTTTCTGTCATGATTTTTTGTCATAGAAGTAGGAGCCCACCACATCTATGATGATACCGGGTTTTGTCACAATTATCGTCATAGAAGTGTCATATGTATGACAGAAAAAAGTTTCGTTCGGCCCAAAATGTCACGGATGTGTCTTTTTTTTGTAGTGTATATGGGATCAATCGTAGTCCTTTTGATAAGTAAGAGTGTCGAACCCAACAAGGAGCAGAAGGAAATGACAAGTGGTTTTCAGCAAGGCAATGTCTGCAAGCGCTGAAATTGTAAGTTACAGATAATTTGGTAGCAGGATAATTTGTAACGAGCACGTAACGGTAACGGAAAATAATATGAAGCAAGATAGCCCAATCCCTTTATTGCAAAGGACAGGCCAAAACGGTTTCTTATAATAAGCAAAGTGTTCTTGAGGGCACACGGGAATTTCATCTAGTCGCTTTCACAATGTTGGCTTGATTTGTGTTCACTACTTTGATAATTTGATATGTGGGTGGATCGGTGCTTAGGTGTTGTTCTTACTTGAACAAACCTCCTACTTATGATTAACCCCCTCGCAAGCATCCCCAACTATGAGAAAAGTATTAAGATAGAATATAACCATAGCAATAAACTTTTGGATCCAAATCCGTCCCTTACGAAGTAGCACACAAACTAGGGTTTAAGCTTCTGTCACTCTAGCAACCCATCATCTAATAACTACTCCACATTGCATTCCGTTAGGCCCAAATATGGTGAAGTGTCATGTAGTCGATGTTCACATGACACCACTAAGCGAATCACAACATACATATCATCAAAATATCAAACACATATCAAGTCCACATGATTACTTGCAACATGATTTCTCCCGTGACCTCAAGAATAAAAGTAACTACTCACAAGTGATAAGCATGTTCATGATTAGAGGGGTATTAAATAGCATGATGGATCTGAACATATAGTCTTCCACCCAATAAACCATATAGTGATCAACTACATGATGTAATCAACACTACTAGTCACCCACATGTACCAATCTGAGGTTTCGGTACAAAGATTGAACACAAGAGATGAACTAGGGTTGTTCGTGATGACGATGACGATGATTTCCGCCTCCGGGAGGGAAGTTCCCTCGGCGGAATCGCTTCGCTGGAGGGTAAAAGTTAAAAATTTTCCTACGGTTTCACCAGGATCCATCTATGAGTTCATCTAAGCAACGAGTCATGGGAGAGAGTTTGCATCTACATACCACTTGTAGATCGCGTGCGGAAGCTTGCAAGGTGATGATGTAGTCGTACTCGACGTGATTCGAATCACCGATGACCAAGTGCTGAACGGACAGCACCTCCGCGTTCAACACACGTACGGGACGGGTGACGTCTCCTCCGTCTTGATCCAGCAAGGAGGAAGGAGAGGTTGAGGAAGACAGCTCCACCGGCAGCATGACGGTGTGGTGATGGTGGAGAAGCAGTACTCCGACAGGGCTTCGCCGAGCACACAACGGAGGAGGAGAGGTGTTGGGGAGGGGAGGGCTGCACCTTGGCTTGTGGTGCGGCTGCCCTTCCCTCACCCCTCTATTTATAGGGGAAGGAGAAGGGGCCGTCCTCTAGATCCATCTAGGGGCGGCGGCCAAGGGAGGGGGACTTGCCCCCAAGCAAGAGGGCGCCCCTCTAGGGTTCCCCCCTCAACCCTAGGCGCAAGGGCCCAAGGGAGGTGCGCCCAGCCACCGAGGCTGGCCAACTCCCACGCAGCCCAAGTGGCCCCGGGAGGTGGCCCCTCAGTGGACCCGAAACCCTTCCGGTGGTCGGTACAATCTGGTATGCCCGAAACTTTCCGGTGTCCTTTTAACAACTTCCCATATATAAATCTTTACCTCCGGACCCTTAGGAACTCCTCGTGACGTCAGGGATCTCATCAGGGACTCCGAGCAACATTCGATAGTCACATACTAGTCTTCCTAATAACCCTAGCGTCACCGAACCTTAAGTGTGTAGACCCTACGGGTTCGGGAGACCTTGAGACATGACCGAGGCGACTCTCGGGCAATAACCAACAGCGAGTGCGGATACCCATGTTGGCTCCACATGCTCCTCGATGATTTCATCGGTTGAACCACGATGTCGAGGATTCGATCAAACCCTGTATGCAATTCCCTTTGTCAATCGATGCGTTACTTGCGAGACTTGATCGTCGGTATCCCAATACCTTGTTCGGTCTCGTTACCGGCAAGTCACTTTACTCGCATCAGTAATGCATGATCCGTGACCAACACCTTGGTCACCTTGAGCTCATTATGATGATGCATTACCGAGTGGGCCCAGAGATACCTCTCCGTCATACGGAGTGACAAATCGATCTCGATCCGTGTCAACCCAACAGATACTTTCGGAGATACCTGTAGTGCACCTTTATAGTCACCCGATTACGTTGTGACGTTTCATACACCCAAGGCACTCCTACGGTATCCGGAGTTACACGATCTCATGGTCGAAGGAAGAGATACTTGACATTGGCAAAGCTCTAGCAAGCGAACTACACGATCTTTGTGCTATGCTTAGGATTGGGTCTTGTCCATCACATCATTCTCCCAATGATGTGATCCGTTATCAACGACATCTAATGTCCATAGTCAGAAACCATGACCATCTGTTGATCAACGAGCTAGTCAACTAGAGGCTCACTAGGGACATATTGTGGTCTATGTGTTCACACGTGTATTACGATTTCCGGATAATACGCTTATAGCATGAACAAAAGACAATTATCATGAACAATGAAATATAATAATACTTTTATTATTGCCTCTAGGGCATATTTCCAACAGTCTCCCACTTGCACTAGAGTCACTAATCTAGTTACATTGTGATGAATCGAACACCCATAGAGTTACGGTGTTGATCATGTTTTGCACGCGAGAGAGGTTTAGTCAGCGGATCTGCGACATTCAGATCCGTGTGCACTTTGCAAATCTGTATGTCTCCATCTTGAACATTTTCACGGATGGAGTTGAAGCGACGCTTGATGTGCTGGTCTTCTTGTGAAACACTGGGCTCCTTGGCAAGGGCAATAGCTCCGGTGTTGTCACAGAAGAGTTTGATCGGCCCGACGCATTGGGTATGACTCCTAGGTCGGTGATGAACTCCTTCACCCAAATCGCTTCATCGCTGCCTCCGAGGCTGCCATGTACTCCGCTTCACGTAGATCCCGCCACGATGCTCGCTTGCGGCTGCACCAGCCATTGCTCCACCATTCAACATATACACGTATCCGGTTTGTGACTTAGAATCATCGGATCTGATTGAAGCTAAGCGTCGGCGTAACCCTTTACGACGAGCTCTTCGTCTCCTCCATAAGCGAGAAACATGTCCTTTGACCTTTTCGGTGCTTCAGGATATTCTTGATGCTGTCCGGTGTTCCTTGCGGGATTACTTTGGTATCTTGCTACCAAACTCACGGCAAGGTTTACATCGAACTGGTACGACATGGCATATATAATAGATCCTATGGCTGAAGCATAGGGGATGACACTCATCTCTTCTTTATCTTTTGCCGTGGTCGGGTGGTGAGTGAGCTCAATCTCACACCTTGTAACATAGGCAAGAACCCTTCTTGGACTGATCCATTTTGAACCTCTTCAAAATCTTATCAAAATACGTGCTTTGTGAAAGACCTATGAGGCGTCTCGATCTATCTCTATAGATCTTGATGCCTAATATATAAGCAGCTTCTCCAAGGTCCTTCATTGAAAAACACTTATTCAAGTAGGCCTTAATGCTGTCCGAAGTTTTGTATCATTTCCCATCAAGAGTATGTCATCTACATATAATAGGAGAAATGCTCTGAGCTCCCACTCACTTTCTTGTAAACGAGCTTCTCCATAAGTCTGCATAAACCAAACGCTTTGATCATCTCATCAAAGCGAATGTTCCAACTCGAGATGCTTGCACCAGTCCATAAATGGATCGCTAGAGCTTGCATACTTTGTTAGCGTTCGAGGATCGACAAAACATTCGGCTGCATCATATACAGCTCTTCCTTAAGATGTCCGTTAAGGAATGCCGTTTTGGCGTCCATCGCCATATCTCATAATCATAGTATGCGGCAATTGCTAACATGATTGGACGGACTTCAGCTTCGCTACGGGAGAGAATGTCTCGTCGTAGTCAATCCCTTGAACTTGTCGATAACCCTTAGCGACAAGTCGAGCTTTATAGATGGTAACATTTCCATCGCGTCCGTCTTCTTCTTAAAAATCCATTTGTTTTCTATCGCTCGCCGATCATCGGGCAAGTCTGTCAAAGTCCATACTTTGTTTTCATACATGGATTCTATCTCGGTTTCATGGCTTCCAGCCATTTGTTGGAATCTGGGCCCGCCATCGCTTCTTCATAGTTCGAAGGTTCACCGTTGTCTAACAACATGATTTCCGGGATAGGGTTGCCGTACCACTCAGTGCGGAGCGTGTCCTTGTGGACCTCTGAGTTCGGTAGCAACTTGATCCAAGTACCTTGATCATCATCATTGGTTTCCTCTTGGTTGGTGTGGGCATCACGGGAACATTTTCCTGAGCTGCACCACTCTCCCGTTCGAGAGGTAGTACTTCATCGAGTTCTACTTTCCTCCCACTTACTTCTTTCGAGAGAAACTCTTTTTCTAGAAAGCATCCATTCTTAGCAACAAAGATCTTGCCTTCGGATCTTAAGTAGAAGGTATACCCGACAGTTTCCTTAGGGTATCCTATGAATCGCATTTTTCGACTTGGGTTCGAGCTTTTCGGGTTGAAGTTTCTTGACATAAGCATCGCATCCCCAAACATTTAGAAACGACAGCTTAGGTTTCTTCCCAAACCATAACTCATACGGTGTCGTCTCAGCGGTTTAGGCGGTGCCCTATTTAAAGTGAATGTAGCTGTCTCTAGGCGTATCCCCAAAATGATAGCGGTAAATCGGTAAGAGACATCATAGACCGCACCATATCCAATAGGGTGCGATCACGACGTTCGGACACACCGTTTCGCTGAGGTGTTCCAGGCGGCGTGAGTTGTGAAACGATTCCACATTTCTTTAAGTGTGTACCAAATTCGTGACTTAAGTATTCTCCTCCACGATCGATCGCGAGGAACTTTATCTTTCGCCACGTTGATTCTCCACCTCATTCTGAAATTCCTTGAACTTTTCAAAGGTCTCGGACTTGTGTTTCATTAAGTAGACATACCCATATCTACTCAAGTCATCGGTGAGAGTGAGAACATAATGATATCCTCCATGAGCCTCAACGCTCATTGGACCGCACACATCGGTATGTATGATTTCCAACAAGTTGGTTGCTCGCTCCATTGTTCCGGAGAAGCGGAGTCTTGGTCATTTTGCCTAAGAGGCATGGTTCGCATGTGTCAAGCGATTCATAATCAAGTGACTCTAAAGTCCATCAGCATGGAGCTTATTCATGCGCTTGACACCAATGTGACCAAGGCGGCGATGCCACAAGTATGTGGGACTATCGTTATCAACTTTACATCTTTTGGCATCCACACTATGAACATGTGTAATATTACGCTCGAGATTCATTAAGAATAAACCATTGACCATCGGAGCATGACCATAAAACATATCTCTCATATAAATCGAACAACCATTATTCTTAGACTTAAATGAGTAGCCATCTCGTATCAAAGCGAGATCCGGATACAATGTTCATGCTCAAACTTGGCATTAAATAACAATTATTAAGGTTCAAAACAAATCCGTGGGTAAATGTAGAGGCAGCGTGCCGCGGCGATCACATCGACTCTGGAACCATTCCCGCGCAAGATCGTCACCTCGCCCTTCGCCGGTCTCCATTTATTCCGCAGCTCCTGCTGTGAGTTACAAATATGAGCAGCGGCACGGTATCAAATACCGGGAGTTACTACGAGTCTTGGTAAGGTACACATCAATTACATGTATATCAAATATACCTTTGGTGTTGCCGGCCTTCTTATCCGCTAAGTATTTGGGGCAGTTCCGCTTCGATGACCCTTCCCTTGCAATAAAAGCACTCGGTCTCGGGCTTGGGTCCATTCTTTGACTTCTTCCGGCAAGCGGCTTACGGGCGGCAACATCTTTGCCGTCCTTCTTGAAGTTCTTCTTCCCTTGCCCTTCTTGAACTTAGTGGTCTTATTGACCATCAACACTTGATGTTGTTTCTTGATTTCAGCCTCTGCTGACTTGAGATTGAGTACACTTCAGAATGGTCTTCACCATCCCCGCATGTTGTAGTTCATCACAAAGCTCTTGTAGCTTGGTGGAAGCGACTAGAGGATTCATCAATGACCGCCTCATCGGGAGGTTAATGTTCATTTGGGTCATACGGTTGTGCAACCTGGACATCTTGAGGATGTGCTCCTTGTGAACTGTTTTCCTCCATCTTACAAGCTGTAGAACTTGTCGGAGACATCATATCTCTCGACCGGGCATGAGCTTGGAAAACTAGTTTCAGCTCTTGAACATCTCATATGCTCCGTGATGCTCAAAAGCGCTTTTGGAGCCCGGTTCTAAGCTGTAGAGCATGCCGCTTGAGCGAGGGAGTAATCATCGAGCGAGAGTCGCCAAGCGTTCAAATCATCTTGCGTCTTTGGGAGAGCGGGTGGGTCACCTAACGGTGCTTCTAGGACATATTGTTTCTTGGCAGCTATGAGGATGATCCTCGGGTTCGGACCGATCCGTATAGTTCTGCCATCATCTTTCAGCTTGGTTTTCTCTAGGAGCAGCGTTGAAGTTCATGTTGACATTAGCGTTGGCCATTGATCTACAAGACATATTTGCAAGGTTTTAGACTAAGTTCATGATAGTAAAGTTCTAATCAAAATTATGAACTCCCACTTAGATTAGACATCCTCTAGTCATCTAAGTGTTACGATCCGAGTCGACTAGCCCGTGTCCGATCATCACGTGAGACGGACTAGTCATCGTCGGTGAACATCTTCATGTTGATCGTATCTTCCATATGACTCGTGTTCGACCTTTCGGTCTCCGTGTTCGAGGCCATGTGCGTACATGCTAGGCTCGTCAAGTTAACCCTAAGTGTTTTATTTGTGTAAAACTGTCTTACACCCGTTGTATGTGAGCGTAAGAATCCATCACACCCGATCATCACGTGGTGCTTAGAAGCGACGAACTGTAGCAACGGTGCACATTTAGGGAGAACACTTCTTGAAATTTTGTAAGGATCATCTTATTTACTACCGTCATCCTAAGTAAACAAGATGCATAAACATAATAAACATCACATGCAATTATATAGTTGTGACATGATATGGCCAATATCATAAAGCTCCATTGATCTCCATCTTGGGGCTCCATGATCTTCTTGTCGTGACTTGACACCATGATCTCCATCATCGTGTCTTCATGAAGTTGTCACGCCAACGACTACTTCTACTTCTATGACTAACGAGTTTAGCAATAAAGTAAAGTAGTTTACATGGCGTTCTTCAATGACACGCAGGTCATACAAAAATAAAGACAACTCCTATGGCTCCCGCGGTTGTCATACTCATCGACATGCAAGTCGTGAATCCTATTACAAGAACATGATCTCATACATCACAATTCATCATTCATCACAACTTCGGCCATATCACATCACATGATCAATCGCTGCAAAAACAAGTTAGGCGTCCTCTAAATGTTGTTGCATCTTTTACGTAGCTGCGATTGGGTTCTAGCAAAACGTTTTCTTACCTCTGAAACACCACAGCGTGATTTTGTCAACTTCTATTTACCCTTCATAAGGGCCTGTTCATCGAATCCGCTCCAACTAAAGTGGGAGAGCGGACACCCGCCAGACCACCTTATGCAACTAGTGCATGTCAATCGGTGGAACCGGTCTCACGTAAGCGTACATGTAAGGTTGGTCGGGCGCTTCATCCCACAATACCGTTGAAGCAAGAAAAGACTAGTAGAGGCAAGTAAGTTGACAAGATCACGCCCACAACAAATTGTGTTCTACTCGTGCATTAGAGAACTACGCATAAACCTGGCTCGATACCCTTTGTTGGGGAGCGTTGCGAGAAAATTAAAATTTTTCCTACGGTTTCACCAAGATCCATCTATGAGTTCATCTAAGCAACGAGTCATGGGAGAGAGTTTGCATCTACATACCACTTGTAGATTGCGTGCGGAAGCTTGCAAGGTGATGATGTAGTCGTACTCGGCGTGATTGAATCACCGATGACCAAGTCTGAGCGGACAGCACCTCCGTGTTCAACACACGTGCAGTGCGGGTGGCGTCTCCTCCGTCTTGATCCAGCAAGGAGGAAGGAGAGGTTGAGGAAGACAGCTCCACCGCAAAGACGACGGCGTGGTGATGGTGGAGAAGCGATACTCAACAGAGGCCGCCCGAGCACACAACGGAGGAGGAGAGGTGTTGGGAGGGAGGGCTGCGCCTTGGCTTGTGGTGCGGCTGCCTCCCTCACCCCTCTATTTATAGGGGAAGGGAGAAGGGGCGGCCCCTCTAGATCCATCTGGGGGCGGCGGCAAGGGAGGGGGACTTGCCCCCAAGCAAGGGGGGGGGGCCTCTAGGTTTCCCCCCTCAACCCTAGGCGCAAGGGCCCAAGGGAGGGGTTGCGCCCAGCCCACCAGGGGCTGGCCAACTCCCCACGCAGCCCAAGTGGCCCCCCGGGAGGTGGCCCTCCAGTGGACCCGGAACCCTTAGGTGGTCCCGTACAATACCGGTATGCCCCGAAACTTTCCGGTGTCCTTTTAACAACTTCCCATATATAAATCTTTACCTCCGGACCCTTAGGAACTCCTCGTGACGTCCGGGATCTCATCAGGGACTCAGAGCAACATTCGTAGTCACATACTAGTCTTCCTAATAAACCTAGCGTCACCGAACCTTAAGTGTGTAGACCCTACGGGTTCGGGAGACCTTGAACATGACCGAGGCGACTCTCGGGCAATAACCAACAGCGGGTGCGGATACCCATGTTGGCTCCCACATGCTCCTTGATGATTTCATCGGTTGAACCACGATGTCGAGATTCGATCAAACCACGTATGCAATTCCCTTTGTCAATCGATGCGTTACTTGCGAGACTTCGATCGTCGGTATCCCAATACCTTGTTCGGTCTCGTTATCGGCAAGTCACTTTACTCGCATCCGTAATGCATGATCCGTGACCAACACCTTGGTCACCTTGAGCTCATTATGATGATGCATTACCGAGTGGGCCAGAGATACCTCTCCGTCATACGGAGTGACAAATCCGATCTCGATCCGTGTCAACCAACAGATACTTTCGGAGATACCGTAATGCACCTTTATAGTCACCCGATTCGTTGTGACGTTTGATACACCCAAGGCACTCCTACGGTATCCGGGAGTTACGATCTCATGGTCGAAGGAAGAGATACTTGACATTGGCAAAGCTCTAGCAAGCGAACTACATGATCTTTGTGCTATGCTTAGGATTGGGTCTTGTCCATCACATCATTCTCCCAATGATGTGATCCCGTTATCAACGACATCTAATGTCCATAGTCAGGAAACCATGAGCATCTGTTGATCACAACGAGCTAGTCAACTAGAGGCTCACTAGGGACATATTGTGGTCTATGTGTTCACACGTGTATTACGATTTCTGGATAATACAGTTATAGCATGAACAAAAGACAATTATCATGAACAATGCAATAATACTTTTATTATTGCCTCTAGGGCATATTTCCAACAGTTCCCCCGGCGGAATCGCTTCGCCGGAGGGTA
This sequence comes from Aegilops speltoides, assembly GCA_021437245.1. NCBI lineage: Eukaryota > Viridiplantae > Streptophyta > Magnoliopsida > Poales > Poaceae > Aegilops > Aegilops speltoides. The sequence goes on along the minus strand of CM038142.1, from coordinate 133,176,332 downwards.
AAAGTGCTCCTACCCAAGTTTTGCCTCGATACGGCGGCACTCTGTAACGAAAGTACTCTCCTTATTTTTTCTAAGTCAAAATGACTTGTATACCAGAAGATGGGCATCGTACGCGGGCTAAGGAGGGCACAACCCACTAGGGCGCGCCTAGGTGGGTTGTGCCCACCTGGTGGGCCCCCTTTGGTAGTTATTCACTCCAATAATTCTTATTTATTCCATAAAAATTCCTCGTGAAGTTTCAGCTCATTTGGAATTGTGCAGAATATGTAGCCTGGAGTAGCTTTTTCAGGTCCAAATTACCAGCTGCCGGGATTCTCCCTCTTTGTGTGAACCTTGCATATTATGAGAGAAAATGCATTAGAATTACTCCAAAAACATTATAATTAACAGTAGGTAAACATGATGCAAAATGGACGTATTAGCTACACCTTCTACCACAGATCCGAAGGCAAGATCTTTGTTTCCAAGAATGAAACCTTTCTAGAGAAGGAGTTTCTCTTGAAAGAAGTGAGTGGGAGGAAAGTAGAACTTGCTGACGTAATTGTACCTTCTCTCAAATTGGAAAGTAGCACATTAGAGAAATTCGTTCCCATGATGTCTACACCAACTAGAGAGGAAGCTAATGATGATGATCATGAAACTTTGGATCAAGTTACTAATGGACCTCATAGGTCGAATGAAGCATGTTCCGCACCAAAGTGGTACGGTAATCCTGTCCTAGAAATCATGTTATTAGACCATGGCGAACCTACGAACTATGAAGAAGCTATGATGAGCCCAGATTCCGATAAATGGCTTGAGGCCATGAAATCTAAGATAGGATCCATGTATGAGAACAAAGTGTGGACTTTGGTGGATTTGCCTGATGAACGGCATGCCACTGAGAATAAATGGATCTCCAAGAAGAAGACATATGTTGATGGTAATGTCACCATCTCCAAAGCTCGACTTGTCACAAAAAGTTTTTGACAAGTTCAAGGGGTTGACTACAATGAGACCTCACCCGTAGCAATGCTTAAGTCAGTCTGAATCAGGTTAGCAACTGGCGCATTTTATAATTATGAAATCTGGCAAATGGACGTCAAAACTGCATTCCTTAATGGATTTCTTAAAGACGAGTTGTATGAGATGCAACCAGAAGGTTTTGTTGATCATAAAGGTGCTATCAAAGTGTGCAAGCTCCAGCGATCCATCTATGGATTGGTGCCAACATCTCAGAGTTGGAATATATGCTTTGATGAGGTGATCAAAGCATATGGTTTTATACAGACATATGGTGAAACCTATATTTACAAGAAAGTGAGTGGGAGCTCTATAGCATTTCTAATATTATATGTGGATGGCATATTGTTGATTGGAAATGATATAGAATTTCTGGTTAGCATAAAAGGATACTTGAATAAGAATTTTTCAATGAAATACCTCGGTGAAGCTGCTTATATAATGGGCATCAAGATATACAGGGATAGATCGAGATGCTTAATAGGACTTTCACAAGGCACATACCTTGATAAAGTTTTGAAGAAGTTCAAAATGGATCAGTCAAAGAAAGGGTTCTTGCCTGTGTTACAAGGTGTGAAATTGAGTTACATTCAAAGCCCGACCACTACAGAAGATAGAGAGAAAATGAAATTCACTTCCTATGCCTCAGCCATTGGTTCTATCATGTATGCTATGCTGTTACCAGACCTGAAGTGTGCCTTGCCATAAGTTTGGCAGGGAGGTACCAAAATAATCCAGGAGCAGATCACTTGACAGAGGTCAAGAACATCCTGAAGTACCCGAAAAGGACCAAGGATATGTTCCTCGTTTATGGAGGTGACGAATAGCTCGTCATAAATGGTTACGTCGATGCTAGTTTCGACAATGATCCGTATGACTCTAAGTCACAAATCGGATACATTTTTATATTGAATGGTGGAGCTGTCAGTTGGGCAGTTCCAAGCAGAGCGTCGTGGCGGGATCTACGTGTCCCTAGAGGCAATAATAAAGTTGTTATTTTATATTTCCTTATTCATGATAAAGGTTTATTATTCATGCTACAATTGTATTGATCAGAAACTTAAATACATGTGTGAATACATAAACAAATACCGTGTCCCTAGTGAGCCTCTACTAGACTAGCTCGTTGATCAAAGATGGTTAATGTTTCCTAACCATAGACATATGTTGTCATTTGATAATGGGATCACATCATTAGGAGATGATGTGATGGAAAATACCCATCCATTAGCTTAGCATATTGATCGTTCAGTTTATTGTTATTGCTTTCTTAATGTCAAATACTTTTTCCTTCGACTATGAGATTATGCAACTCCCAGATACCTGGGGAATACCTTGTGTGCTATCAAACATCACAACGTAACTGGGTGATCATAAAGATGCTCTATTGGTATCTCGTATCTCCAAAGGTGTTTGTTGAGTTGGCATAGATCGAGATTAGGATTTGTCACTCCGAGTATCAGAGAGGTATCTCTAGGCCCTCTCGGTAATACACATCATAAGAAGTCTTGCAAGAAAAGTGACTAATGAGTTAGTTGCAAGATGATGTATTACGGAACGAGTAAAAAGAGTTGCCGGTAACGAGATTGACCTAGGTATGAAGATAACGAGAATCTCGGGCAACTAATATACCAATAGACAAAGGGAATTACCTATGTTGTCATAACGGTTCGACCGATAAAGATCTTCGTACAATATGTAGGAACCAATATGGGCATCCAGGTTCCGCTATTGCATATTGACCGGAGAGGTGTCTTAGTCATGTCTACATACTTCTCAAAGTCGTTGGGTCCGCACGCCTAACGCACGTTGACGATATAGTGTTATATGAGTTATGTGATTTGGTGATCGAATGTTGTTCAGAGTCCCGGGTGAGAACACAGACATGACGAGGAGTCTCGAACTGGTCGAGAGGTAAAGATTGATATATAGGACGATGGTATTCGGACACCGGAAGTGTTTCGGAGTGTACCAGGTAGTCATCAGAGTACTGGAGGGGGTACCGAACACCCCCGGGAGGTTAGTGGGCCTATTGGGCCATTAGAGGGGAGCACACCAGCCCACAAGGGGCTGGCGCACCCCCATGGCAGCCGCCCAAGTGGGGGAAAGGAAAGGGGGGATTCGGCCTCCCCCTTCCTTCCCTCGTCCCCCTTTCCTTTCCGCCTCCAACAAATATGGCAGGGGGGCACGGCCAAGGGTAGGATCCCAAGTAGGATTCAGACCTACTTGGGGCGCCCCTTGGCGTCTCCTCTGTGTGGGGGGGGGGAGGGGCGCCTAGCACAACACAACATTGTCTTAGCCGTGTGCGGTGCCCCCCTCCACCATTTACACCCCAGTCATATTTTTGTTGTGCTTAGGCAAAGCCCTGTGGAGATACCTTCACCATCACCGTCCCTACTACTTCTTGAGCTTGCGTTGGTTTTTCCCTTAAAGAGGAAAGGGTGATGCAGCAAAGTAGAGATAAGTATTTCCCTCAGTTATAGAACCAAGGTATCAATCCAGTAGGAGGTACAAGCAAGTCTCTAATCTATGCACCTGCACAAACAATCAAACACTTGCACCCAACACGAGGGTTTGTCAATCCCTTCACGGTCAATTGCAATGGTGAGATCTGATAGAGATAGGTATAAAAGATTACTAAAACATAGAACTAAATAAAGTAAATAAATTGCAGCAAGGTATTTTTGGGTTTTTTGGTTGTAGATCTGAAAATATATGATGGAAAATAGACCCAGGGGCCATAGATATCACTAGAGGCTTCTCTCATGAAGGCAAATAATATGGTGGGTGAACAAATTACTATCAAGCAATTGATAGAAAAGCGCAAAGTTATGTTGATATCCAAGGCAATGATTATGCATATAGGCATCACGTCTATGTCAAGTAGACCGAAACGATTCTACGTCTACTACTATTACTACACACATCGACCGACTCCTGCCTGCATCTAGAGTATTAAGTTCAAGAGAACAAAGTAATGCATTAAGTAAGATGACATGATGTAGAGGGATAAACTCAAGCAATATGATGAAAACCCCATCTTTTTATCCTTGATGGCAACAATACAATACGTGCCTCGCTACCCCTACTATGTCACTCGGTGAGGACATGGCAAGATTGAACCCAAAACTAAGCACCTCTCCCATTGCAAGAAATATCAATCTAGTTGGCCAAACCAAACCGATCATTCGAAGAGAAATACAAAGATATCAAATCATGCATATAAGAATTCAGAGGAGATTCAAATAATATTCATAGATAATCTTATCATAAATCCACAATTCATCAGATCTCGACAAACACACCACAAAAGAATATTACATCGGATAGAACTCCAAGAACATCATGGAGAACATGGTTTGAAGAACATAGAGAGAGAAGAAGCCATCTAGCTACTAGCTATGGACCCGTAGGTTTGAGGTAAACTACTCATGATTCATCGGAAGGGCAATTGGGTTGATGTAGCTTCCCTCCGTGATCGAATCCCCCTCTAGATCACTGGAAAAGGCCCTAAAATGGAATCTAACGGGAACAGAAGGTTGCGGCAGCAGAAAGGTATTTTCGTTGATGCCGTTGAGGGTTTGGGAATATTTGGGAATTTATAGGCCAAAGAATAGGGTTAGAGGAGATCCAAGGGACCCACAAGGCAAGGGGCGCCCACCTGGGGCGCGCCCTGCACCCTTGTCGTCGCCACGGGACTCTTCAGACTTGGTTCTCAAGTACTACGTGTGTCTTCTGGTCCAAGAAAAATCATCGTAAAGTTTTATTCCGTTTGGACTCCGTTTGATATTCCTTTTCTGCGAAACTCCAAAAACAAGGAAAAACAGAAACTGACACTGGGCTTTGGGTTAATAAGTTAGTCCCAAAAATAATATAAAATAGCATATTTGCATATAAAGCATCCAAAACAGATAATATAATAGCATGGAACAATCAAAAGTTATAGATACGTTGGAGACGTATCAGTCGCCACACCGTCGTGCTGCTGGAACTCATCCACCACCTCGCCGTCTTGCTGGATCAAGAAGGCGGAGGACGTCACCGAGCTGAACATGTGCTGAACGCGGAGGTGTTGTATGTTCGGTACTCGATCAGTTGGATCGCAAAGAAGTTCGACTACATCAACCGCGTTACTAAACGCTTCCGCTTACGATATACGAGGGTACGTAGATATACTCTCCCCTGTCGTTGATATGCATAATGCATCTCCATGGATAGATCTTGCATGTGCGTAGAATTTTTTTTATTTTCCATGCAACGTTTCCCAACAATATGAACATGCTAGAGGTCAATGTCACCTTTAGCAACATGATCTCGAATGCAATGGTGACGAACCTCAATATGCTTAGTTCGAGAATGTTGCATGGGATTGTGCGCAATCTTAATAGCACTCTCATTGGCACATAGTAACGGCACATGTTTCACATCTATCCCATAATCTTTGAGAGTTTGTGTCATCCATAGTAAATGAGCACAACACAATTCGGTTGCAATGTATTCCACTTTGGCGGTGGATAGAGATACTGAATTTTGTTTCTTGGAGGACCAAGACACAAGAGATCTACCAAGAAATTGACATGTATCCAAAGTGGATTTTCTATCAACCTTGTCTCTGGCATAGTCCGAGTCAGAATAGCTAACAAGTTTGAAAGAAGATTCTTTCGGATACCAAATGCCAAAGTTTGGTGTATGTATCAAGTATATCACAACACGACCTTAAGATGACATCTTTTGGTGTCGCTGGATATCGTGCACGCATGCACACACTTAGCATAATTTCGGGACAGGAGGCACATAGATATAGCAATGAACCAATCATGGAAAAATAAACCTTTTGATCAACTGATTTGCCATCCTGGTCAAGTCAAGATGTCCGGTGGTAGGCATGGGAGTTTTCATACCTTTGCTTTCTTGAATGTTGAACTTCTCGAATAAGTCCTTGGTGTACTTTGTTTTTGAAACAAAAGTACCATCTCTAGTTTGCTTGATTTGCAAACCAAGGAAGAATTTGAGTTGACACATCATTGACATCTCATATTTTTCTGACATAACATTCCAAACTTTTCACTAAAGAGAGGGTCAGTAGAACTAAAGATGATATCATCAACATATATTTGGCATACAAATAGTTCACCGTTAACTCTCTTAGTAAACAAGGTTGAATCAATTTTACCAATCTCAAAGCCTTTTGTAAGAAGAAACTTTGTCAAGCATTTGCACCAAGCTCTAGAAGCTTGTTTGAGACCATAGAGAGCTTCATGAATTTTATAGAGATGGTTTGGTTTCTTGGGATTAACAAATCCAGGAGGTTGTTTAACATAAACTTCCTACTAAATTTAACCATTGAAGAAAGCACTTTAAATGTCCATTTGGTAGAGGGTGATGTCATGGTGATTGGCATAAGCAAGAAAAATTGAATGGGCTCAAGTCTAGCAACGGGGGCATAGGTCTCACCATAGTCCATACCTTCAACTTGTGTAACCTTGAGCTATAAGACGAGCTTTGTTGCGTATGACTTTTCCATCTTTATCTTGCTTGTTACAGAACACACATTTTGTTCCGATGATGTTTTGCTAATCCTTGGCCTTCTCAACCAATGTCTAAACTTGACTCATCTCGAGGTTGTGTAGTTCATCATGCATAGCATTCACCCAATCGGGGTCTTCAAAAGTTTCTATATGGTTTCGATCAAAGGTTTACAAAGAAAGTCATATCCCATTCACAGCTAGCCGTCAGATTCTTTATCAAATAGCCGGACTCAAAATATGGACTGGTGAGCAAATTTAGTATAACATTACCAGCTAGCCACGCCAGCGCTAAGCACTTACCATATCAACACCACAAATCCAATCCGGGGCCAGAACAAATTGAACCAACCCAATAACAATCGAAACCTAGAGAGGAATTCCTCCTAAAGCCATCAATCAAAAACCTAAATCTCTCACCGCCACCTCGGCCGCCACTGATCAGTGATCAAACTGCTAGTAGCATCAACCTCACCCTCTTCGCATCCCGAGATGGGCTCTCGTCCTCGTACCCGGCCACCGTCGAGGCCGGTAGGTTCTGGTCGAAGTCCCTCAGCAGCGACGCTGCCTTAGCCTTGGCAGCCTCCTTGTCCTTGCCGATCCCATCAGCCGCGGCGCCACCCTCGTAGTGCAGGCGCTTGTGCCCGCCCAGCGCCGGCCCTGATGGGAATGTGCGGTGGCAGAGCGAGCACTGGTGCACCTTGGCCACCACGGGGGCGCCGCTGAACACCTCGTCGCCGCCTGCCGATGCTGCTGGCAGCGTGGGCGGCTTCCTATGGCTCTTCTTGTGGCCGCCCAGTGCTTGGTAGGATGCATAGATCTTGCCGCACACGGAGCACCCGTACCCCTGTGCCTTGGTCGGCGCCGTTCCCTTGCCCTTGAAGCCTCCGACGCCGCCGTCCTCGACCTCGCCACGCGCCAACATGAGGAGAGAGAGTGCTAGGTACTCCTCCTCGGACTCGGCGCCATCAATAGATCTGAAGCTACCGCTACCGCGACGGCGCCTAGAGCGACGGCGCCTGGAGCGACGCCCTCCCTGAGCCCATGAGTCCATTGGCGGCAGCGATGGTGGCGGCACGGGCGACTTTTTGGACACGTCGTCGGGCGACATGGCTGGCGGAGATCAGGCCCGACGCAGGGTTGACCGGAGCAAGAGGGAGGTGGACAAGTAGGAGAGTTGTGGGTGTGGGGGTGCGCGAGCGATTGAGATGGAGGTCTGGTTTGGGGTTGCCATATATAGTGCCGCTGGGGAAGCGAGGGTTGTGCGGATTGCGAGGTGTGGCACCGTGCTCTCATCCAGTGTTACACGATACCAGGGCAGCAGGCTGGGGCGCACGTATGCGACCAAGAGGCCGTGTGTGCGCGCATGTGTCTCACTTGGTGATCAAGTCATCATCGTGTCGATGGATGATCTGACGGTCAGGGTGTCATTGGGTTTTGTGTTGGCATGATCTAGGGCCTTCATGAGGGATATGGGATGTGTTTTTTTACGGCGGATAAGTTTCGTCAACGTACTTGGTCTTCGTGTGAAACGTACACACACCCTTCCAAAAATGCCAAAAAAGATATCTTTTATTTTTTTTGTCCAATACTATGTGTATGATAATAGTTGAATTACAAATTGACATTTTTTATGATTATACTTGGCATTTTTGTTGCAAGTGAGAAGGTTGGCATCCTCTGTGGCCAAGATCTACATCCGCCACTGCTTCTTTCGGGATGATATGCATGCATTGATGGAGGACAAATCTAAATCTTTGCATTTGAGATTATATATTCATGTACGCCTTCATCTTTCCATTTAATTCAGGATATGGTATCCGTCAGCCGACTGAATCTTAAAAAAATGGCGCTTCCTTAACCATTAGATTTTACTCAAGTCACAATCATGAGACATCCGATTAAAACCCCGCATGCTATATGTGTTATATATTTTCTACATTGTTGCATTTTCCATCACATTTTGGTGAAAAAATTGTGAGGAGAACGTCAGAATATTTTCAACAGTACCACACAACAATAGAATGTAGGCATGCATGCAACAAATTTCCATTCATTGTAGCCTGTATGTTTTCAAATTGATCGGCAAAGCATGAAAGATAAGTTAGGGCAGATAAGTGTTCGTTAACGTACTTAGGTCTTTGTGTGACACGTATCTGGTGCTTTCCGGGAAGATATGCATGCATTGGCGGTGGGCGGATTTAAATCTTTACCAGATTACAAAGATTTATGGACGCCTCATCTTGCCATTTTGTGAGGAACTAGTAAATGCGCACCTGCAATGCACGTTAATATTCAGGCAATATATTAATTGCATGCAGATATTTGGTATGCTATTATTTGTGTTTTAATTCTGTCATTAGTGCAATATTTGGTATGATATTAATTGCATGTTGAATGCTCGCCATTGGAGCAGTCTAGGTCGTTGGATTGACTTAGTTTGATGGTCGAGATCAGTTGGATCTACACCTTTGGATCTTTTTATATTGGTATAGATACATGACAATAACAAAATATATGCATGAATGCAACACATTTCCATTTACTGCACGACATGCTTACATAACCTATTGCAACAAATGCTCATGCAGAAACAATGTTTACATTTTAAAATGGATCATAACTATCACAGCATGAAAGACCATGCAGAAACAATAATGAAGAAATGCTTCAGAGCTTCCCAACATAAGTCCATAACCTATTGCAACAAATCGGTCGTTTGTGCACAAAAAACACCATAAACATTTGAAGCATGTTGAAACACCATATACTACATTAGAAGTTCACGAATTCTAATCAAAGATAAACATCAATAATAGTGGTGTGGCCTTCTACTTATTTGATCTCATCGGCCATGAATCTGGCTAGCCGGAGTCCCGTCCCAGCTAAATCGAGCGACCTAGGCCCATTTCCTGTGTCTTAGTGCCTACTAGACCTCAGGGGCATAGGCCCAGACTCTACAGAGGTATGCTACTTCTTGAGCTTGCGTTGGTTTTTCCCTTGAAGAGGAAAGGGTGATGCAGCAAAGTAGAGATAAGTATTTCCCTCAGTTTTGAGAACCAAGGTATCAATCCAGTAGGAGACAATGCATAAATCACTGAATACCTGCATAAACAATCAAACAACTTGCACCCAACGCGATAAAGGGGTTGTCAATCCCTTCACGGTTACTTGCGAAAGTGAGATCTAATAGAGATAGATAAACGGTAAAGTAAATATTTTAGTATTTTTGATTCATAGATCGGAAAGTAAAAGATAGCAATAGTCGAACGGAAACTAATATTGTAGATCGGAAACTTATATGATGGGAAATAGACCCGGGGCCATAGGTTTCACTAAAGGTTTTTCTCAAGATAGCAAATAATATGGTGGGTGAACAAATTGCTGCTGAGCAATTGATAGAAAAGCGCAAAGTTATGACGATATCTAAGGCAATGATCATGAATATAGGCATCACGTCTGTGTCAAGTAAACCGAAACGATTTTGCATCTACTACTATTACTCCACACATCGACCGACTCCTTCCTGCATCTATAGTATTAAGTTCATGAAGAACAGAGTAACGCATTAAGTAAGATGACATGATGTAGAGGAATTAACTCAAGCAATATGATGAAAACCCCAGCTTTTTATCCTCGATGGCAACAATACAATACGTGCCTTGCTGCCCCTACTGTAACTAGGAAAGGACACTGCAAAATTGAACCAAAAGCTAAGCACTTTTCCCATTGCAAGAAAAACCAATCTAGTTGGCCAAACTAAACTGATAATTCGAAGAGAATTACAAAGATATAAAATCATGAATAAAAGAATTTAGAGAAGATTCAATTAATATTCATAGATAAGCTGATCATAAATCCACCATTCATCGGATCTCGGCAAACACACTGCAAAAAAGTATTACATCAAGTAGATCTCCAAGAACATCGAGGAGAACATGGTATTGAGAATCAGAGAGAGAGAAGAAACCATCTAGCTACTAGCTATGGACCCATAGGTCTGTGGTAAACTACTCACGCTTTATCGGAAGGGCAATAGGGTTGATGTAGAAGCCCTTAGTGATCGAATCCCCCTCTGGAAAGGTGCCGGAAAAGGTCCCTAGATGGGATCTCACCTGTACAGAAGGTTGCAGCGGTGGAAAAGTGTTTTCATGGATGCCCCTGGTGGTTTGGGGATATTTGGGAATATATATAGGCAAAGAATTAGGTCAGGGGAGTCATGGGGGGGCCACAAGCAGGGGCACGCCCTATCCCCCTGGGCGTGCCCTTCACCCTTGTGGCCGCGTCGTGGCTCCTCCGACTTCATCTCCAAGTCTCCTGGTTGTCTTATGGTCCACGAAAAATCATCGCGAAGGTTTCATTCCTTTTGGACTCCATTTGGTATTCGTTTTCTGCGAAACTCAAAAACTAGGAAAAAACAGAAACTGGCACTGGGCTCCAGGTTAGTAGGTTAGTCCCAAAAATAATATAAAATAGCATACTAATGCATATAAAACATCAAAAATAGATAATATAATAGCATGGAACAATCAAAAATTATAGATAAGTAGGAGACGTATCAAGCATCCCCAAGCTTAATTCTTGCTCGTCCTCAGGTAGGTAAATGATAAAAATAGAATTTTTGATGTGGAATGCTACCTAACATATTTATCCATGTAATTTTCTTTATTGTGGCATGAATATTCAGATCCATAAGATTCAAAATAAAAGTTTAATATTGTCATAAAAATAATAATACTTTAGGCATACTAACAAGGCAATTATGTCTTCCCAAAATAACATGGCCAAAAAAAGCTTATCCCCACAAAATCATATAGTCTGGCTATGCTCCATCTTCATCACACAAAATATTCAAATCATGCACAACCCCGATGACAAGCCAAGCAATTGTTTCATGCTTTTGATGTTCTCAAACTTTTTCAACTTTCACGCAATAAATGAGTGTGAGCCATGGACATAGCACTATAGGTGGAATAGAATATGGTGGTTGTGGAGAAGACAAAAGGAGGGAGATAGTCTCACATCAACTAGGCGTACCAACGGGCTATGGAGATGCCCATCAATAGATATCAATGTGAGTGAGTAGGGATTGCCATGCAATGGATGCACTAGAGCTGTAAGTTTCTCAAAGCTAAAAAAGGAAACTAAGTGGGTGTGCGTCCAACTTGCTTGCTCATGAAGACCTAGGGAAATTTGAGGAAGCCCATCGTTGGAATATACAAGCCAAGTTCTATAATGAAAAATGCCCACTAGTATATGAAAGTTACATCATAGGAGACTCTCTATCATGGAGATCATGGTGCTACTTTCAAGCACAAATGTGGAAAAAGGATAGTAACATTGCCCCTTCTCTCTTTTTCTCTCAAATTTTTTTCTTCTCCTTTTTTTGGGCCTTCTCCTTTTTTTTATTTGGCCTTTTCTCTCTTTTTTTATTTTTTTATTTCCTCAAATGGGACGATGCTCTAATAATGAAGATCATCACACTTTTATTTACTTACAACTCAAAAATTACAACTCGATGCTAGAACAAGATATGACTCTATATGAATGCCTCCGGTGGTGTACCGGGATGTGAAATGAATCAAGAGTGACATGTATGAAAGAATTATGAATGGTGGCTTTTCCACAAATACAAATGTGAACTACATGATCATGCAAAGCAATATGACAATGATGAAGCGTGTCATAATAAACGGAACAGTGGAAAGTTGCATGGCAATATATCTCAGAATGGCTATGGAAATGCCATAATAGGTAGGTATGGTGGCTATTTTGAGGAAGGTATATGGTGGATGTATGGTACCGGCGAAAGTTGCGCGGTACTATAGAGGCTAGCAATGGTGGAAGGGTGAGAGTGCGTATAATCCATGGACTCAACATTAGTCATAAAGAACTCACATACTTATTGAAAAAAATTATTAGCCATCAAAACAAACTACTACGCGCATGCTCCTAGGGGGATAGATTGGTAGGAAAAGACCATCGCTCATCCCTGACCGCCACTCATAAGGAAGACAATCAAAAAATATCTCATGCACCAACTTTGTTACATTAGGTTCACCATACGTGCATGCTACGGGACTCACAAACCTTAACACAGGTATTTCTCAAATTCACAACTACTCACTAGCATGACTATAATATCACCATCTTTACATCTCAAAACAATAAAGGAATCAAACTTCTCATAGTATTCAATGCACTTTATATGGAAGTTTTTATTATATCCCTCTTGGATGCATATCATATTAGGACTAAATTTATAACCAAAGCAAATTACCATGCTGTTTAAAGACTCTCATAATAATATAAGTGAATCATGAGAGTTCATTAATTTCTATAAAATAAAACCACCGCCATTCTCTAAAAAGATATAAGTGAGGCACTAGAGCAAAATTGCCTATCTCAAAAGATATAAGTGAAGCACATAGAGTATTCTAATAAATCACGATTCATGTGTGTCCCTCCCAAAAGGTGTGTACAGCAAGGATGATTGTGGCAAACTAAAAAGCAAAGACTCAAATCATACAAGACGCTCCAAGCAAAACACATATCATGTGGTGAATAAAAATATAGCCTCAAGTAAAGTTACCGATGAGCGAAGGCGAAAGAGGGATGCCTTCAGGGCATCCCCAAGCTTAGGCTCTTGGTTGTCCTTGAATATTACCTTGGGCTGCCTTGGGCATCCCCAAGCTTAGGCTCTTGCCACTCCTTATTCCATAGTCCACCAAATCCTTACCCAAAACTTCAAAACTTCACAACACAAAACTCAACAGAAAATCTCATAAGCTCCGTTAGTATACGAAAATAAATCACCACTTTTGGTACTGTTGTGAACTCATTCTTTATTTATATTGGTGTAATATCAACTTATTCTAACATTTCCATGGTTCATACCCCCCGACACTACCCATAGAATCATCAAAATAAGCAAACAACACGTAGAAAACAGAATCTGTCAAAAACAGAACAGTCTGTATTAATCTGTAACTCTCGAATACTTCTATAACTCCAAAAATTCTGAAAACTTAGGACAACCTGGGCAATTTGTGTAACAATCTAGTGCAAAAAGAAACAGATCAAAAGCACGCTTATGTGAATTATGAAAATTATTTTCCTGGGCGCAAAAGTTTCTGTTTCTCAGCAAGATCAAAACAACTATCACCGTAAGCCATCCCAAAGGTATTACTTGGAACAAACACTAATTAAAACACAAAACCACATCTAACCAGAGGCTAGATGAATTATTTATTGCAAAACAGAACCTAAAAAGAAAAAACAAAAATAAACTTGGGTTGCCTCCCAACAACCACTATTGTTTAACGCCCTTAGCTAGGCATAAAACACGAATAGATCTAGGTATTGTCATCTTTGGTATGCAATCCATAAGTGGCTCTCATAATAGATTCATATGAAAATTTAATTTTATTTCTTCGAAAGTGTTCCATGCCCTTCCTTAATGTAAATTGAAATATAACATGTCCTTCTTTCATATCAATAATTGCACCAATCGTTCTAAGGAAAGGTCTACCAAGAATAATAGGACATGTAGGATTGCAATCTATATCAAGAACAATCAAATCTACGGGCACATAATTCCTATTTGCAACAATAAGAACATCGTTAATTCTTCCCATAGGTTTCTTAATAGTGGAATCCGCAAGATGCAAATTTAAAGAACAATCATCAAATTCACGGAAACCTAGCACATCACATAAAGTTTCTGGAATCGTGGAAACACTAGCACCCAAATCACAAAAAGCCTGGCACTCATAATCTTTAATATTAATCTTAATACTAGGTTCCCACTCATCATAAAGTTTTCTAGCGATAGAAACTTCCAATTCAAGCTTTTCTTCAAAAGATTGCATCATAGCATCAACGATATGTTTATTAAAAGCTTTGTTTTGATTAAAAGCATGAGGAGAATTCAACATGGATTGCAACAAGGAAATACAATCTATTAAAGAGCAATTATCATAATTAAATTCCTTAAAATCCAAAAGAGTAGGTTCATTGCTACTTCAAGTTTTGACCTCTCTAGTCCCACTTTTATCAATTTTTGCATCAAGATCTAAAAACTCTGCATCATTGGGACGCCTTTTAACTAAAGTTGACACATCTCCAGTCCCATCTTTATCAATATTTATATTGTAAAACAAAGATTCAATAGGAGTCACATCAATCACTTTAAGATCTTCATCATATTTTCACTGAAACTAGAAGAACATGTTTTTACAAACCAATCTCGTTTAGCACGGATCTTAGCGGTTCTTTCTTTGCACTCATCAATGGAAATTCTCATAGCTTTGAGAGACTAATTAATGTAATGCTTGGGTGGAATAGATTTAAGTTTCAAAGAATCAACATCAAGAGAAATTATATCCATGTTCCTAGCCAAATCATCAATCTTAAGCAATTTTTCTTCAATCAAAGCATTGAAATTCTTTTGTGAACTCATAAATTCTTTTACACTAATCTCAAAATCAGAGTGCATCTTATTATAATTTCCATGAGAATTGTTGTAGGAATTACCATAATTATTAGAGGAATTACTAGGAAACGGACTAGGGTTAAAATTACCTCTATACGCATTATTACCAAAGTTGTTCCTACCAAAAAAATTCACATCCATAGATTCATTGTTATTATCAATCAAAGTAGACAAAGGCATATCATTAGGATAAATAGAAGCACTCCTGCTAGCAAATAATTTCATAAGCTCATCCATCATTCCACTTAAAACATTAATTTCTTCAATGGCATGCACTTCTTTAATAGTGGAAGATCTTTCGGTATGCCACTGAGAATAATTAACCATAATATTGTCTAGGATTTTAGTAGCTTCTCCTAAAGTAATTTTCATAAAAGTGCCTCCCGCGGCCGAATCTAAAAGATTTCTAGAAGCAAAATTCAATCCGGCATAATTTTTTTGTATAATCATCCACAAATTCAAACCAGGAGTAGGGCAATTTCGTATCATTAATTTCATCCTCTCCCAAGACTATGCAACATGTTCATGATCAAGTTGCTTAAAATTCATAATATCGTTCCTAAGGTAGATGATCTTAGAGGGAGAAAAATACATGGAAATAAAAGCATATTTACACTTATTCCATGAATCAATACTATTTTTAGGCAAAGATGAAAACCAAGTTCTAGCACGATCTCGTAGTTAGAACGGAAATAGCTTCAATTTAACAATATCATTATCCACATCTTTTTTCTTTTCCATATCACATAACTCAACAAAACTATTAATATGGGATGTGGCATCTTCACTAGGAAGGCCAGAAAATTGATCTTTCATAACAAGATTCAGCAAAGCTGCATTAATTTCAGAAGATTATGCATTAGTGGCGGGAGCAATCGGAGTACTAATAAAATCATTGTTATTGGTGTTGGAAAAGTCACACAATTTGGTATTCTCTTGAGCCATCATTACAAAGCAAGCAATCCAACACACAAGCACACAAAAAGCAAATGAAGAAGACGAACGGAAGAGGGGCAAAGAAAAGGCAAATCTTTCGAAAATCGTTTTAGAAGTGGGGGAGAGGAAAACAAGAGGCGAATAGTGAATAAAGTAATGCAAGAGATGAGAGTTTATGATGGGTACTTGGTATGTCTTGATTTGGCGTAGATCTCCCCGGCAATGGCGCCAGAAATTCTTCCTGCTACTTCTTGAGCTTGCATTGGTTTTTCCCTTGAAGAGGAAAGCGTGATGCAGCAAAGTAGAGATAATTATTTCCCTCGGTTTTGAGAACCAAGGTATCAATCCAGTAGGAGACAACGCACAAATCACCGAATACCTGCAGAAGCAATCAAACAACTTGCACCAACACGATAACAGGGTTGTCAATCCCTTCATGGTTACTTGGGAAAGTGAGATTTGATAGAGATAGATAAACGGTAAAGAAAATATTTTATTTTTGATGTATAGATCGAAAACTAAAATATTGCAAAAGTAGTTGATCGGAAACTTATATGATGGAAAATAGACCCCAGGGCCATAGGTTTCACTAGAGGCTTCTCTCAAGATAGAAAATAATACGATGGGTGAACAAATTACTGCCGAGCAATTGATAGAAAAGTGCAAAGTTATGACGATATCTAAGGCAATGATCATGAATATAGGCATCACGTCCGTGCCAAGTAAACCAAAACGATTTTGCATCTACTACTATTACTCCACACATCGACCGACTCGTGCCTACATCTAGAGTATTAAGTTCATGAAGAATAGAGTAACGCATTAAGGAAGATGACATGATGTAGAGGAATTAACTCAAGCAATATGATGAACACCCATCTTTTTATCCTCGATGGCAACAATACAATACGTGCCTTGCTGCCCCTACTATCACTGGGAAAGTTCACCGCAAGATTGAAACCAAAGCTAAGCACTTCTCCCATTGGAAGAAAAACCAATCTAGTTGGCCAAACCAAACTGATAGTTTGGAGAGAATTAAAAAGATATCAAATCATGCATAGAAGAATTCAGAGAAGATTCAATTAATATTCATAGATAAGTTGGTGATAAATTCACAATTCATCAAACCTCGACAAACACATCGCAAAAAAGTATTACACCGAATAGATCTCCAAGAACATCGAGGAGAACATGGTATTGAGAATCAAAGAGAGAGAAGCCATCTAGCTACTAGCTATGGACCCGTAGGTCTGTGGTAAACTACTCACGCTTCATCGGAAGGACAATAGGGTTGATGTAGAAGCCCTTCGTGATCAAATCCCCCTCCGGCAGGGTGCTGGAAAAGGTCCCTAGATGGGATCTCATGGGTACAGAAGGTTTCGGCGGTGGAAAAGTGTTTTCGTGGATGCCCCTAGTGGTTTGGGGATATTTGGGAATATATGGGTGAAACAATTAGGTCAGGGGAGTCACAGGGGGGCCACAAGGCAGGGGGCGCGCCCTCCACCTTTGTGGTTGCCTCGTGGCTCCTCCGACTTCATCTCCAAGTATCCTGATTGTCTTCTTGTCCAAGAAAAATCATCGCAAAGGTTTCATTCCGTTTGGTCTCCGTTTGGTATTCCTTTTCTGTGAAACTCAAAAACAAGGAAAAAACAGAAACTGACACTGGGCTCTAGGTTAATCGGTTAGTCCCAAAAATAATATAAAATAGCATATTAATGCATATAAAACATCCAAGACAGATAATATAATAGCATGGAACCATAAAAAATTATAGATACGTTGGAGACATATCAAGGTATCATGGTGGTTGGGAGGAGAAGGCTTTGAGGAAGGATACAATGTGGGAATTGGAGGACATTCGATCGAAGAGGAGCTCCGAAGAGAGAGGAACGAGCGTTGAGCTAACAGGGTCCATGGGAAGGTAAAAAAAGGAGCTCCGTGATAGAAAAGGAGGGGAGAACACATATGAGATAATAATATGGAAATGTGCGATAGGGACAATGCATATTTTTCTCCAGTGAGGCGATCATTTTTTTCCTTATTAGTCGCTGATACAAATTATTCTCCTTGAATTTTTTGTCAATTAAGATGCCAAAATTAAGATGAAAAGACACTTGTAAGCACTATAAACATTCCTTTTCAAAAATAACATGCGCCTAGTTGAGGTCCATGAACCTATTTGAGTTTCTTAAGGATAAAATTGGATGGGAAGGACAATGGTAATGACGGCGTCTTGGATATGGGGGTATCCAGCCATGCTTTCCTGCGGCCCACCACGTGGCTCCATCGACGGCCTGGTGCAGCCAAGCTCCAGCATCAACAACTCAAGACCCTCGCAAGGGGCCAAGCCTCGCGAGTCGGACGACACCAAGAACCCCGAGGGGATCGGCCTCCTCAGGCTGGCTCCTGAGGGGCGGAGAGTTCTATGCAAGGTCCACCTCATGAGGCTTAGCTGACGTGAGCCATGACGACCAAGGCCAGGCGGGCGCCAGGCGGGTGCAGAGCGCAGGTTTCCTCTTTGGTGCAAAGGAGGCAAGCCACAGGCGCGGAGTCCCGAGGAATCGACCAAAGTTTTCCATTCTGGTGCAGCGAGACCAAGACCGCCAGGACGGTAGGATGGAGGTCATCGACAAGCCCACCGCAGCGTCACGACCAGAGGCTTTTCGCAAGCGAAGACTACTTTTGTCAGGATAAGCTGTACTACTTGTCCCCTTTCAAATCCGGCCGTTGTGGGATCCCTTCCCGCCAACATTTGGGAAGAGGACCAAGGCCACTATAAATAGGACTAGCCACCACCATAGAGGCAGGACGAGCTGAACTAGCTCACACCACACCAGCTCCCTTGAGCTCAAGAACACCTCACCTCCTGAGGCCAGTTCATCCACTGTACTAGTTCATCCTCAGCCCACCAAGGCAATCCACCAAAACGCTGGAGTAGGGTATTACACCCCAAGGTGGTTGTCGGCGTTCTGGGAACGGGGGTCCCCAGACTTGCCTGCCTGTGGCCCGTGGCGTGGCTCCACCAGTGGCCCAGTACAGCCCATCTTCATCAACCAACACTCAAGACCCTCGTGAGGGGGACGAGCTTCGTGGGGCGGACGACACAAGGCCTCCTCATGAGTGGCCTCACCAGGCAGGCTTGCGAGGAGGCGGAGAGATCAAGGCAAGGGGCACCTCGCGAGGTCCTCGTGACGCAAGCCATGGCGACCAAGGCCAGGTGGGCGCCAGGTGGGCTCTAGCCCATGTAGTGTCCTTGTTTCCTCTTTGGTGCTAAGGGGGCAAGCGCAGGAGCGGAGTACCAAGGCATCAGGCAAAGGTTTCTACATCGGTGCAACAAGACCAAGACCAGCAGGACGGCAGGATGGAGGTCACCATGGAGCCCAAGACGGTGTCACCACCAGCACCTTTGGCAGGCGAAGACCACCTTTAGTCATGATAGCTTGTACTACTTGTCCCCTTTCAAAATGGCTATTGTTGGATCCCTTCTCGCTCAATATTTGGGAGGAGGACCAGGGCCTCTATAAATAGGGCTAGCCACCATAGTAGAGGGGATCGGAATCCAGTTCATCTACACTCCACCAAGCACAAGAACACCTCTCCTCGCGAGGCTGTTCTTCCCTTGTATTGTTCATCATTATCCCAAGAGGCAATCCACCACCACTGTCACACCCTAGCTAGTCCATGCATTAGAGTGTTGCATCATGTCTATTTTTTTCAACAGAAATTTGAAATGGGATTGCCAGAACCCCCAGCCCCCTCTGAAACAACTAGGGTTTACTAAAAATATTTTCGATGAACCTGAAATGCCCTTCTAAAATGTCCATCATTTTTGTCTTGGTCCAGAAGCTTTGCCAAAAGTGATGCACAATTTCCTAGGTCATCCCAGGGTCTTTGAATTAAATCATAGCTATTTGAATTTGGGCATTTAAAATTTATAAAATATTTCAAATGTTCAAATATCTCCAAACTAAAATGTTTCATGTTGGAAATATTCCAACAATGGACCAGGAGTAGTTTGGTGAATTTTAAAACCTTTTTGGTATTTTAAATAAATCAACAAAGTTGCAGGAAAATAGAAAAAGAAAACAGAAAGCAGAAAAGGACTTACCTGGCGCCTCGGCCCACTAGCCAGCCCACTGGCCGCCCAGCCAAAGATCAAGGCCAATGAAGCTGCTTACCGACCAGCAGCAGCCAGGTGCTCGACGGCGAGCACCGCATGGGTGCCACGCACCTGCTCGCCGTCTCGCCGTTTCCCTCGCCTTGCCACGTCGGGGATCGCCCCCTCGCTCTCTCCCGCACCCCCCAGACACCCCCGCACCTCCCCAGTTCGTCTCCCTCGCTCCCCTACGCCATGGCCGACGCCACCGCCGCCAGACCACCGTCGTAGCCGCGTTCTCCGTCAACCCCCGCCCGCGCCACCGTGTTCAGAGCTCGCCGCCGTCCGCTTCGCCGAGCTAGCCGAGCCCGAAGCTTCGCGTGCCGCAAGCCGCCGCACCAAGCTTCGCCCGGCGCCACCGCCGGAGATCCCTTCGCCGTCGCCGCCGCTGCAGCTCGTCCCGACCACTGGCGGCCTCTCGTGAGCTCTGTGAGCTCAGCTACCTTCCCTACCCTCTCCCTCTCGCTCCGTGCACCACAGCGACCGCGACGAAGCTTCGCGTGCACTCGCCGTCGCGAACCCGTCGCCGGCGTGCTCCGGCCACACTCGGCCTTCTCACCGTGTCCAACGCGTTCACCACATCGCTGGTGCTAACCAAGCACTCCACGCACCCCACCGCACACCCCAGACGAGTTCGTTTCACCCGAGCTCGGTGGGCATAAAATCGCCGCCGGCGCTAACTCCGCCCCCCGAGCCCAACGGACTCGCCAAGAGCTGCGGTTCGTCCTCATTGCACTCCGGTGGTCTCCGCCCCATTTGGTGGCGGAACAGCTAAAACCACTTCCGCCGCCGCGTCGCTCGCCGTGGCTAAGCGCCGATGGGTTTGACCCGGTTTTGACCACGGGTGGGCCGGGTTGACTTCGGTCTATGACATGTGGGCCCACCACGCTAATTAACCTAGTTTAGTTTTAATTAAATTCTAAATAAACTAACCCCATCGACATGCGGGACCCACTGGTCAGTTTGACTGACCAGCCCGTTGACCCCGACGTCATCATGGACTTAATCTCGTGTGATATTTAAATTATGGAATTATTTTTACACGGAAATTCGGAAAATGTTTCAAACTTCAAAAATTCATATAAAATCAACCATAGCTCCAAATGAGACAAATTATATATGAAAAATGATCAGAAAAATCCAATCTTTCCATCTGTACAGGTTTCATGCATGTTTACAGAAGCTAACTTGCTGTTTATGGCAGAACAAGTTTAAGCACTTTAAATAATCATAATGGGTTTGGAAATTGCATCCATAGTTCAAAATGCTTCAAACTCATTTGGTCTTAGTTGCATTAGCCCAACGCACTCATTTTGCCATGTCTCATTGCATGCACCATATTGTTGCATCTTGTTTGGTAATGCTTGTGTATCGGTGTTCCTGCGGCAGGTTCTGGCCCCGAGGAGTACCGTGATAACCCCGACGAAGAACAATACCCGTCTAACGACCCGTCAGGCAAGCAACCAACTATTTGATCATACCGATAAAATCCCATGTTCTTGCTCCTGCTCTCGTTTACTGCATTAAGACAACGCGATTCAAACTGCTGTGTGCTGCGGTAGTTGAACCCATTTCCTCTGCATGACCTGTCATTGCCACAGTAACTAGATGAAACCCACTAGCATGTGTAGGAGTTGATTGAGCCATATGATTGTGTTGTTCCTACCTTGCTATGCCTGCTATGCTTAGAGTCGTGTCAGGTCTGGTTCATCTGGGTGATGGCTAGAGTGAAATGATCGAGTCGGTATGAGAGTAAGGTGTTGAACACGATTTGATAAAGGTATCGATGAGAGGCCATGTAGGAGTACATGGTGGGTTGTTTCATTGAGGCCGTCCTTAAGCGAGATCTGTATGTGTGATTTAAGAAACAGCTACTACCATACATTGGGCCTGAGATATGACCCGCTCGACTTCTTATTCACACTAGTCCTCTGTCCGGGAGTTGCAAGTAGTTTCGTGTTTGTAGCCTCATGGAGGCCGTGGGACAGGCATGACCGTAGGGGTGGGCTGTTATGCGGTAGGTGCGTGGCGGGTGTACCGGATGCCCGTTTGGTATCCCGGGAACCTTGTTCACATCGTTTGGGGCTGTGGCGAGACTTGGCCGAACTCCTCATAGATGGAACCCAAATAGGCGATAAACTGGACTAGAGACTTGAGTGTCTAGGTAGGTCGTGGTCTACACCCACGTCGGCTTTAAGCTGAAGTCTGCCGAGCACATGTCGTGTCTGACGCTAAGTGGTGGAAACATGTATGAAGAAGTACACCCCGCAGGTTAACATCATCTATTTGAATAGCAGCGTCATGATAAAGGACTACTTGGTTGCCTATACGGTTCATAGACAAGTAAATGGATACTACTAAAAGCCTCAAGATAAGCGTGAGTGCCGAGGATGGCTCCTCCGTAGGAAGGCGGGGTTGGATCCTCGGTGGTGTATTGAAGTGATGAGTAGTGGACTCGAGTCGTAAAACTATTTCAAGTTGGTGTCTCGAGGATAGCTTAGCCATGGGTCAAAGCTGGCTTGCTGCAATAACCCCACCAACCCTTCTTGATAATGTGCATGTATGTAGGGTCGATGTAAGTCTTCTTTGAGTACCTTTGTACTCATGTTGCTTTAATTTACATTTTTGAGAAGATGCCACAAACCCTCCGACGGGTTCTTCGTGAGCGTTGACATCGGCGAGTAGACTAAGGCCTGTGGTGATCTGAGCAAGTGAAGGACCATGTAGTATAGCTAGGCTTACCCAAGCCTCTTTTATTTTACTAGTTATGCGTACTCGGACAAAACACTTCATTGTGGCTTGTATGCTTGTATGACTTGTATGTGGGTCGTGTGACCCGTACTTGTGTGTATGCTATGTAAGGCTCTCTCGAGCCTTTAAATAAAAGTATTTGTGTCGTAGAGTCATGTTGTGATGCCTTGTTGTATTTGCACATATCGAGCATATTGTGTGTATGATTGAAATGCTTGGTATGTGTGGGATCGACTATCTAGTTGTTTATCTTTAGTAGCCTCTCTTACGGAAATGTCTCCTAGTGTCTCCATCGAGCCATGGTAGCTTGCTCTTGCTCCGAACACTTAGGCTGGCCGGCATGTGTCCTTCTTCGTTCTGTATACGTCCCTTCGGGAAATGTCACGCATTGAGTACCGGAGTCCTGCTAGCCCGATGCTACAGCCGGAACTTACTTGCTGTTGACCGACACGTTCGATCTTTGGGTCATGGATGCTGTCCTCGTAAGTATGTGCCACTTTGGGTTTACGACTAGTCATGTCAGCCGGGCTCCTTTTCATATGGATGCTAGCGACACTATCATATCGTGTGCCAAAAGGCATAAGCGGTCCCGGCCAAGGTAAGGCGACACCGTTAGGATACCGTGCGTGAGGCTGCAAAGTGATATGATGTGTTACTGAGCTAGATCGATGTGACATTGAGTCGGGTCTGACAGCGTTAGCATCGAGCGGACTGCTGTAGGTTCTCCAAGCCAAACTGGTCGATGTTGAGTCTAGAAATGCTTTAGTTATATGTAGGGGAATTGATTGTGGGATGGTACGTAAGGCTCTTTTTACTCCTTTATCTCATGATATTCTGATCTGAGTCAGTCCATTCTTCCACCGGGGGTTAAGGATTAGGATCTCTTCTCTCTGTTAGGCTCACGTGTTACTAATCTGTAGTACCTTGTAGGTTTGATGATTACAAGCCTGGTTCAGTCTTATTATCCTGTTGTGTTACTAATTGGACCCAGAACCTTGATATGAAATTGTGGAGTGCTTATGCAATTCCTTGTGAAATGTCTCAATCCTTTGAGCATTTACAGTCGTTATGTTGTCCAAATTCTGTTAGAAATTCTAATGTCTTTGCATTGTGGTTATGCTTCCAGATGGCCACTCGTGAGCAAAATCAAGTGGTTCGTCTGACCAGATGCATTGGGGTGACCGGTCATACAGCGATGCTAGTTCGGGTTATGATCGAAGCGGGATATCGTTGGTATCCCGAGTACACAGTTGAAGAACAGTATCGAGACTTTAATCAAAGTCAAGATCTTTGCACTGTCGGTGTTTCCCTCTTATCCTGGTTCCACCGAGGCCCTTCACAGCTCCTATGGGCTTGGTGTTACTATTGATATGGCGGTTCAAGATGCTGCGTATTCTATGATGACCATTATACGAGCCAGGACTGGGCTGCTCCGCAACACCGAATTCCGGTATATGCCGAGTTCACTTCCTTGAGCGTTTGGTTATCTTCGAGCCATCTATCTTGATTCCATCGGGAGGACTCACTAACCCGTACTACCGCCGAGCTGCTCGAGGTCAAGGACCGGGAGAGTCGGGCCTTGAGGATGGAGCTCTTCAATGCCCGTGCTGATCACTGGGCTACCTTGACTCGTTTTGCACCGGCTGTTCAAGCTGGTTATATGGATATGAGAGATTTGTATCTGTCGGGGCTGCTCTGCGGACATGATGGTGGCGTGATGTGGGGGCATCACCCCACCTCGTGGTCCTCGCCACACTGTTCAGAGGTCCAAGACCTCACCCTTGCCCTTACGGTCCACAGGCTCCTCGGGACCGCCTGTTCCCGGACGATCACGTTGAACTCCTGTGTTACGGAGGAGACTTCTATGAGAACTACTACGGAGACGTCGAGTTAGTAGTAGTCCCACTAGTATTGTAACAGTTGTATTTCCACCGTCTGCGTGACTCGTGGAATATGACTTAGTGTGTACTAATCCGGAGGTGTAACAAAAATAATGTATAGGAGCTTGGTGTGCCTCCGATGAGATGTAATCTTCCTTTCACCGTAGTAGTACTTTGTTTGGTCTTGTACTAAACCTTGTATGGTGTGTATGACGATGGAATAAAGAAGCAGTTTCAGATCTACCATGTCATACGGATGATCATCTCGCATTCGAGTTATCCATTACATTCTACACTTCTATGTCGGAATCTTGCCATCTGGACTAAATCCTTGTCTTGTTTTCCTAGGATGGTTAACACCATAACAACCCTGCTCCGCCAGAGCAGGCAAGGCGATGGAGTTGGAGAAGCAAATCTGCCTCACCCTCCTTCTCGGCGAAGTTATGCTAGAGGCGAGAGAAACAAACGGAGACCAACCGCTTGTCTGGAGCGTATCGAATGAACACAGCCCATCATCGAGAAATAACTTGGTGTCGCTCGGTGACTTCATCAAGTTACATCCACCTACCTTCCACCACTCCGCCGAGCCTCTCGACGCCGATGATGGCAACGCAAAGATCACTCACAAGCTGCGTTCTGACTTTGGTAGCCGAGGCGGACAAGGTCACCTTTGCTGCATATCATCTCGAAGGTCCCTTGATCACGGTGGGAGAATTATATGGCTATGCGCCCGATTGGCCATGTCACTACTTGGGCAGAATTCAGTGAGGCTTTCGTGAACATCACATTCGGAGGGTCTCATGGATAAAAGCGTGAGGAATTCTGCAGTTTCACCCAAGGCCATCTCTCCGTGGGCGCCTATAGTAGAGAGTTCGGTAATCTCGCACGATATGCAATCAAGAGGTCTCCATCGACGCCAAGAAGCAGGCAAGGTTCCGCAGGGACTTAGCCCGAACCGCCGAGATCTCCGTCGCATGAGTGCACCTCTTCCGAAGCTTGTTAACAAAGCCATCAGCGCTGAAACTGGTCGACTGATTTGAAGCAACACGCAAGCATGGTCGTGATATGGGTTCCTCATCCGGTCTTTGGACCACGAAGCGCCGTGTGTGGGTGCCTAATACCGCCTCGCCACCTAGATTCACACCGAGGCCATCCTTCCGGTGCCTCGTCCGATTCAAAGAAGATGCACCAGCTAGGCCCTATGGTGGACCAACCAGCAACGCTCCTCTGTCGCGCCAGCCCGTGTCGTGCTTCAAATGTGGGGAATCAGGCCACTACATGCGCGATTGTCCCTGCACCAACCCCAACCAGCCCGCAAAAGCTGTTGGCCGTGGCAAGCCAGCAGAAAGGTGTTCTATGCCTGCCGCCACCACTGCACGTGGCCATGTTAATTGTGTCTCAGCTGAGGAGGCCCAAGAGGATCCCAACGTCGTGCTCGGTACGCTTCTTGTTAATTGCCACCCGGCATCCGTTCTTTTCGATACTGGAGCATCTCATTCATTCATATCTGAAAACTATGCTCGTTTGCATAACACCGCATTCTGTGACTTGCCTTCCACCATGGAAATTTCTACTCCGGGTTCTAGATGGCAAACCTCTAGAGTAAGTCATGGTAATGAAATTCAGGTCGACAGACTTGTTTTCCTTGCATCGTTGATAGCTCTCAAATCTTCGGATATAAACATCATCTTGGGTATGGGTGGATGTCAGCCCATCATGCCAAGATTGATTGTTTCTCTAGGACTGTTCAACTTACGCACCCTCGGGAAAGATAGTCAATGTCTTGACCCAATATCCAAGCGCCAACTTTATTCTCTTAATGTCCATTGCGGACCTCGAAGGCGTTCGGTAGTCCGTGACTTTCCGGATGTCTTTCAGAAGAATTGCTGTGTGTTCCACCGCGGAGATGTTGAATTCGTGATAGATCTCATTCCAGCATCCCAATTTCTAGAAGACCCTATAAGATGGCACCCTAGAACTAGCCGAACTTAAGAAACAACTCGATGAGGCCTTGCAAAAGGGTTTCATCCGTCCTAGTTCATCTCCTTGGGCTTGCCCGTCCTCTTCGTCAAGAAGAAGGATGGTACGGATCGGATGGTTGTAGACTATCGACCCGCCAACTTGGTCACAATTAAGAACAAGTATCCGCTCCCGGGATCAACGATCCGTATGATCAGCTCGCAGGATCCTCGGTCTTCTCTAAGATGGATTTGAGGTTAGGCTACCATCAAATCAAAATCCAAACGGGACATTCCCAAAACGGCTTTTGTTACTCGTTACGCCAATACGAGTACACCGTCATGTCCTTCGGTCTAACCAATGCTCCAGCCACTTTCTCCGGTTAATGAACTCAATCTTCATGGAGTATTTGGATAAATTGTCGTGGTTTACCTCGATGATATACTCATCTACTCCAAGAACGAGGAAGAACATGCGAACATCTAAGGCTAGTGTTGATGAAACTTGAGAGCATCGCCTTTATGCCAAGTTTTCTAAATGCGAATTTTGGCTGCCGAAGTGACCTATCCGGGGCATGTAATTTCGGTAAAGGTATTGCTGTCAATCCCGGCGAGTTCAAGCCGTCCTTAATTGGACTCCACTGAATCGGTCAAGCAAGTTCGAGTTTCCTTGGCTTAGCGAGCTATTGTCGCCGCTTCGTCGAGAACTTCTCCAAAGTTGCTAAACCTCTAAGCGAACTCCTCAAGAAAGATAAAAAGTTCGAGTGGACTCCACAATGTGAGCACAGTTTCCAGGAACCGAAAAGACGTTTAACCTCTGCTCCCGTGCTGGTACCACCAGATTTCTCTAAGGACTTTGTTATCTATTGCGACGCCTCGCGACAAGGACTAGGCTGTATTCTCATGCAAGATCGACACGTAATTGCTTATGGTTCACGGCAATTACACCCACATGAGGAAAACTACCCTACTCATGATCTAGAGCTTGCAGCTGTAGTCTATGCACTCAAAACCTGGCGACATTACCTTCTTGGTAATCGTTGCGAAATCTACACCGATCACCAAAGTCTGAAATATATATTCACCCAACCAGATTTGAATCTCAGGCAAAGACGTTGGGTTGAGTTGATCTCAGATTTCGACTTAGGGATAACTTATACCCCAGGAAAAGCCAACGTCATGGCGGATGCGCTAAGTCGTAAATCTTATTGCAACAATCTAATGTTGCGACAAAGTCAACCACTTCTCCACGAGGAATTTCGGAAGCTCAACCTTCACATTGTTCCTCGAGGGTTCCTTTCCACTTTGGTGGCGAAACCTACTCTTATGGATCAAGTCACCGCTGCCCAAAAACGAGATAGAGGAATATCCCGGATTAAGGAGAACATTGCTAGCGGAGATGCTAAATGTTTCTCTACAAATGATCATGGTGTTGTATATTTTGAGAACAGCCTAGTGGTTCCCAAAAATCAGCACATACGGCAGCTGATCCTTAAGGAGGCTCATGAATCTCCTCTCACCATTCATCCCGGTAGCACTAAAATGTATCAGGACCTACGCCAGAGGTTCTGGTGGACTAGGATGAAGAGAGACATTGCTCAATTCGTTGCTAACTGCGACGTTTGTCGTCGCGTAAAAGCAGAGCATCAACGGCCTGCTGGCACCCTTCAACCCTTAGCTATTCCTGAATGGAAATGGGATAAAATCAGTATGGATTTCATCACTGGTTTTCCCAGGACCAAGAGAGGGAATAATGCCATCTTTGTCGTTATCGACCGCCTTTCCAAAGTAGCTCATTTCTTACCTGTTCGCGAGAGTATAACCGCTAGTCAGCTAGCAGATTTGTACATCTCTCGAATAGTATCTCTTCATGGTGTTCCATTGGAAATAAACTCGGATCGAGGAAGTCTTTTCACCTCTCGATTTTGGGAAAGTTTCCAAAACGCTATGGGAACCCATCTTTCTTTTAGCACTGCTTTTCACCCTCAATCAAGTGGTCAAGTAGAACGTGTCAACCAAATCCTAGAAGACATGCTTCGAGCTTCTGTTATCTCATTCGGAATGGATTGGGAGAAATGCCTTCCATTTGCCGAGTTTGCTTATAACAACAGCTATCAATCTAGCTTAGGCAAAGCACCTTTTGAAGTTCTCTATGGACGAAGGTGTGAACACCTCTTAACTGGTCGAAACCGGGAAAGACAATTCTTTGGCCCGGATATGATTCAGAGGCGAAGAGCAAGTTCGCATCGCTCGTGAAAAGTTGAAAACAGCCCAATCTCGTCAAAAGAGTCAATATGACCGAAAACATAAGGCTATGACCTACGAGGTTGACGAGAAGGCTTACCTTGGGTTACTCCTCCAAGGGAACCCATCGTTTGGTATCAAAGGCAAATTGGCTCCTCGCTACATTGGACCCTTTCGCATTCTTGCCAAACGAGGGAAGTTGCCTACCAATTGGAACTACCTCCGCATCTCTCCAAAGTCCACGACGCCTTCCACGCTTCTCAACTCAGCGTTGCTTCTCGGATCCTATCCGTGGAGTGGACCACAAACGCTTGATCTTCAAGATAATCTCACATATCGAGAATACCCGTTCAGATCCTCGATCAAGCCGAGCGCACTACTCGACGACATAATATCAAGTTTCTCAAGGTTCAATGGTCGCACCATTCTGAGAAGGAAGCTACTTGGGAAAGGGAGGATCGTCTTCGACTTGAGTACCCCGCCCTCTTTCCGGAGGAACCTAAATCTCGGGACGAGATTCTTTTGAGTGGGGGTGAGTTGTCACACCCTAGCTAGTCCATGCATTAGAGTGTTGCATCATGTCTATTTTTTTCAACAGAAATTTGAAATGGGATTGCCAGAACCCCCAGCCCCCTCTGAAACAACTAGGGTTTACTAAAAATATTTTTGATGAACCTGAAATGCCCTTCTAAAATGTCCATCATTTTTGTCTTGGTCCAGAAGCTTTGCCAAAAGTGATGCACAATTTCCTAGGTCATCCCAGGGTCTTTGAATTAAATCATAGCTATTTGAATTTGGGCATTTAAAATTTATAAAATATTTCAAATGTCCAAATATCTCCAAACTAAATGTTTCATGTTGGAAATATTCCAACAATGGACCAGAGTAGTTTGGTGAATTTTAAAACCTTTTGGTATTTTAAATAAATCAACAAAGTTGCAGGAAAATAGAAAAGAAAACGAAAGCGAAAAGGACTTACAGGCGCCTCGGCCCACTAGCCAGCCCACTGCCGCCCAGCCCAAAGATCTGCGCCCATGACAGCTGCTTGTCGAGCCAGCAGCAGCAGAGTGCTCGACGGCGAGCACCGCATGGGTGCCACGCACCTGCTCGCCGTCTCGCCGCTTCCCTCGCCTTGCCACGCCGGGATCGCCCTCGCTCTCTCCGCACCCCAGACACCCCCGCACCTCCCGGTTCGTCTCCCTCGCTCCCCACGCCATGGCCGACGCCACCGCCGCCAAGACCACCGTCGAGCTGCGTTCTCCGTCAACCCCACGCGCGCCATCGTGTCCAGAGCTCCGCCGCCGTCCGCTACTTCGAGCTAGCCGAGCCCCGAGCGCTCGCGTGCCCCGAAGCCGCCGCACCAAGCTCGCCCGAAGCGCCACCACCGGAGATCCCTTTCGCCGTCGCCGCCGCTGCAGCTCGTCCCCGACCCCGCTGGCGGCCTCTACGTGAGCTCTGTGAGCTCAGCTACCTTCCCTACCCTCTCCCTCTCGCTCCCGTGCACCACAGCGACCGCACGAAGCTCACGTGCACTCGCCGTCGCAGACCTCGTCGCCGACGTGCTCCCGGCCACACTCCGGCCTTCTCACCGTGTCCAACGCGTTCACCACATCGCGCTGGTGCTAACCAAGCACTCCACGCACCCCACCGCACACCCCAAAGACGAGTTCGTTTTCACCCGAGCCCGGTGGCATAAAGTCGCCGCCGGCGTAACTCCGCCACCCCGAGCCCAACGGACTCCGCCAAGAGCTGCGGTTCGTCCTCACCTGCACTCCGGTGGTCTCCGCGCCCCATTTGGTGGCGGAACGCTAAACCACTTCGCCGCCGCGGCGTGGTTTCGGCGGCTAAACGCCGGTGGGTTTGACCCCGGTTTTGACCACGGGTGGGCCCAGGTTGACCCCCCTGGGTCTATGACATGTGGGCCCAGCCCTGCTAATTAACCTAGTTTAGTTTTAATTAAATTCTAAATAAACTAACCCCACTGACATGCGGGACCCACTGGTCAGTTTGACCTGACCAGCCTGTTGACCCCGACGTCATCATGACGAATCTCGACGTGAGATTTAAATTATGGAATTATTTTTACACAGAAATTCGTAAAATGTTTCAAACTTCAAAATTCATATAAAATCAACCATAGCTCCAAATGAGACAAATTATATATGAAAAATGATCAGAAAAATCCAATCTTTCCATCTGTACAGGTTTCATGCATGTTTACAGAAGCTAACTTGCTGTTTATGGCAGAACAAGTTTAAGCACTTTAAATAATCATAATGGGTTTGGAAATTGCATCCATAGTTCAAAATGCTTCAAACTCATTTGGTCTTAGTTGCATTAGCCCAAAGCACTCATTTTGCCATGTCTCATTGCATGCATCATATTGTTGCATCTTGTTTGGTAATGCTTGTGTATCGGTGTTCTGCGGTGGTTCGCCCCGAGGAGTACCGTGATAACCCCGACGAAGAACAATACCGTGTAACGACCCGTCGAGCAAGCAACCAACTATTTGATCATACCGATAAAATCCCATGTTCTTGCTCCTGCTCTCGTTATCGCATTAAGACAACGCGATTCAAACTGCTGTGTGCTGCGGTAGTTGAACCCATTTCCTCTGCATGACTGTCATTGCCACAAGAATTAGATGAAACCCACTAGCATGTGTAGGAGTTGATTGAGCCATATGATTGTGTTGTTCCTACCTTGCTATGCCTGCTATGCTTAGAGTCGTGTCGTCCTGGTTCATCCGGGTGATGGCTAGAGTGAAATGATCGAGTCGGTATGAGAGTAAGGTGTTGAACACGATTTGATAAAGGTATCGATGAGAGGCCATGTAGGAGTACATGGTGGGTTGTTTCATTGAGGCCGCCCTTAATCGAGATCTGTATGTGTGATTTAAGAAACAGCTACTACCATACATTGGGCCCCGAGATATGACCCGCCGACTTCTTATTCACGCTAGTCCTCCGTCCGGTGAGTTGCAAGTAGTTTCTGGTGTTTGTAGCCTACTGGAGGCCGTGGACAGCGCTGACCGTAGGGGTGGGCTGTGATGCGGTAGGTACGTGGCCGGGTGTACCGGATGCCCGTTTGGTATCCCGGGAACCTTGTTCACATCGTTTGGGGCTGTGAGCGAGACTTCGGCCGGAACTCCTCATAGATGGAACCCAAATAGGCGATAAACCTGGACTAGAGACTTGAGTGTCTAGGTAGGTCGTGGTCTACACCCACGTCGGCTTTCGCTGAAGTCTGCCGAGCACATGTCGTGTGCGGGACGCTAAGTGGTGGAAACATGTATGAAGAAGTACACCCCGCAGGTTAACATCATCTATTGAATAGCAGCGTCCATGTAAAGGACTACTTGGTTGCCTATACAGTTCATAGACAAGTAAATGGATACTACTAAAAGCCTCAAGATAAGCGTGAGTGCCGAGGATGGCTCCTCCGTAGGAAGACGGGGTTGGATCCTCGGTGGTGTATTGAAGTGATGAGTAGTGGACTCGAGTGCGTAAAACTATTTCAAGTTGGTGTCTCGTAGGATAGCTTAGCCATGGGTCAAAGCTGGCTTGCTGCAATAACCCCACCAACCCTTCTTGATAATGTGCATGTATGTAGGGTCTGATGTAAGTCTTGCTGAGTACCTTTGTACTCATGTTGCTTTAATTTACATTTTTCAGAAGATGCCACAAACCCCTCCGACGGGTTCTTCGTAGACGTTGACATCGGCAGAGTAGACTAAGGCCTGTGGTGATCTGAGCAAGTGAAGGACCATGTAGTATAGCTAGGCTTACCCAAGCCTCTTTTATTTTACTAGTTATGCGTACTCGGACAAAACACTTCAGCTGTGGCTTGTATGCTTGTATGACTTGTATGTGGGTCGTGTGACCCGTACTTGTGTGTATGCTATGTAAGGCTCTCTGAGCCTTTAAATAAAGTATTTGTGTCGAGAGTCATGTTGTGATGCCTTGTTGTATTTGCACATATCGAGCATATTGTGTGTATGATTGAAATGCTTGGTATGTGTGGGATCCGACTATCTAGTTGTTTATCTTTAGTAGCCTCTCTTACGGAAATGTCTCCTAGTGTCTCCACCGAGCCATGGTAGCTTGCTCTTGCTCCGGAACACTTAGGCTGGCCGGCATGTGTCCTTCTTCGCTCTCGTGGTACGTCCCTTCGGGAAATGTCACGCATTGAGTACCGGAGTCCTGTTAGCCCGCTACTGCCCGGTTTATCGAGTCCTGCTAGCCCAGTGCTACAGCCCGAACTTACTTGCTGTTGACCGACACGCTCGATCTTCGGGTCATGGATGCCCGTCCTCGTAAGTATGTGCCACTTTGGGTTTACGACTAGTCATGTCAGCCCGGGCTCCTTTTCATATGGATGCTAGCGACACTATCATATACGTGTGCCAAAAGGCACAAACGGTCCCGGGCCAAGGTAAGGCGACACCCGTTAGGATACCGTGCGTGAGGCCGCAAAGTGATATGATGTGTTACAGGCTAGATCGATGTGACATTGAGTCGGGGTCCTGACAGCCACACATAGGACTAGGGTATTACACCACAACAGTGGCCCGAACCTATATAAATATTGTGTCTCTTGTGTTGTTCATCGAGCTAGCTTAGAGATCGCGGCGAGGCTGAGGGTGTGTTTCGATAGGGAGAAATCTTCGTGCACACCCCAGTGTTCGAACCTTAAGGGTTTTGCCGGAACCCGATATCCGCAATTTGGTGCGCCGGGTAGGGGGTGCGTCGGAGCTTCTCCTTCCGTCGACCTGCACTCTGCCAACACCGCACTTCGCCCCATTGGTGAACATCGCACTCCCGGCTCCGGTGGCCGGCGCCAGCGCTGGCGCCAGGGGGCTCCGAGCCTTGGCCCCCGCCTTACGACAAGTGCAGTGGTCGCAGAAGTTCAAGCTAGAGATGCCGCCGCGCTACGACGGCGCGGCAGACCCGCTGGTTTTCCTGCTGGCATACGAGGAGGCCGTCCTCAAGGCCGGGGGTGACGACAAGGTCATGGCCAACTGGTTTCCCATGGCCCTCACTGGCGTCCCCCCGCTATCGCTCAACCTGCCGGCGTTTTTGTGGCTCTCGAGGAGGCTGGCGACCTCTTCCTCCCCCACTATGCAGCGCCGGCGCCCCTGGTCGTTGCAGCTCTCCTGGGCGGCTCACAGGCGCCACCCTCAAACCGCCACACCAAGCAGTTCTTTCGCTAGATCGGTGCCGCCCTCGCGCGGCAGGGAGCTTCCCTGGGTTGGGTGGCGCCCAAGGCCGACCTGACCTTCAACTCGGAAGACCACCCCGTCAACACCGCCATCTCGGGTGCGCTCCCGATGCTCTGCACGCCAACCATCTGCCAGGTGGTCACCACCAAGACCCTCATCGACGGCGGCGCCGGCCTCAACGTGCTCTCGGTGGAGGCCTTCAGCCTCCTCCATGTACCGCTGGAACGGCTCCGACCCAGCAAGCCCTTCTCGGGCGTCGGAGGCAGTTCCTCCAGTTCCCTGGAGGCTCTGCTGGTGCTCAAGCTGGCCCTCAAGGCTGCCGCGGCAGTGCAGCCCGCCGACGCGGACGCCTCCAAGGCCAAGGAAGCTGCACCGACCAAGAAGAAGCAACTGTTCACCCAGGATAAGGCGGAGACCAAGCAGGTGCCAGTTGAGGAAGACCGGTCCTCGGGAGCCACCTTCACCATAGGAGCCAACCCCGACCCCGACCAAGAGGAGGCGTTGGTGAGGTTCTTGCGCTCGAACAAGGAGGTGTTCGCGTGGGAACCCAAGAAGCTAGTAGGGGTCCGAAGGGAGGTGATTGAGCATCACCTGAATGTGTGCCCCAATGTACGCCTCGTGAAGCAGAAAGCGAGGTGACAGTCCACAGAGAAGCAGGCCTTCATCCTCCAAGAAACCCGCAAGCTAGAGGCAACAGGTGTTATTCGCGAGGTTCACTACCCCGAATGGCTGGCAAACCCCGTTGTCGTGCCAAAAAAGGGAGGAAAGGAGCGCATGTGCATCGACTTCAGCAACCTCAACAAGGCCTGCCCTCAAGATCCGTTGCCGCTTCCTCGCATCGACCAAATCGTCGACTCCTCCACCGAGTGCGACCTGCTGTGTTTCTTGGATGCATTTTTGGGATATTACCAAATCAAGATGGTGGTGGAAGATGTGGAGAAGACAGCCTTCCTGACCCCATGTGGAGTGTACTGTTACACCTGCATCCCGTTCGGGTTGCGCAACACGGGCGCGACCTTCCAGCGGCTGATGCACATTGCTTTGGGTCGGTAGCTCGGGAAAAACACTGAGGCTTACATCAACGACATTGTGGTGAAGTCTTGGGAGGCAAGAACCTTGATCCAAGACCTGGAGGAGACCTTCGGGAGCCTCCGCCAGGTGGACCTGTGACTCAACCCTGAGAAGTGTGTGTTCAGCGTCCCTTTCGGTAAGCTTTTGGGCTTCCTCGTGTCCCACAGGGGGGTCGAGGCCAACCTGGAGGAGGTCAAGGCAATCGAAGACATGAGTCCACCGCAAACCCTCAGAGAAATGCAGAAGCTCGCCGGTCGCGTAACTGCGCTAGGACGCTTCATCTCCAAGTTGGGGGAGCGCGCCCTGCCGTTCTTCAAGCTGATGAAGAAGAGGGCCCGTTTGAGTGGACACAGGAGGCCGACCAAGCGTTTCAAGACCTCATGAAATATCTAACCAGCCCTCCCATGATGGTGGAGCCGCGCCCTCTCGAGTCCCTGGTGCTCTACCTTGCCGCCACTCCCTACTCCGCGAGCGCAGCCCTGGTGGTGCTTCGGGAGGAACACCAGGCTAAGGTTGTGTCACGCTCAGCCGCGGCCTCAGCCATGGTGACACAAGACCAGGAAGGCCTCGCGAGGACCATGATAGCGGCAGCAGGGGACCAAGCTCAGCAGGAAGACGCCCCCAGGGCTGAAGAGTCCGCACCAAGCAACCAGGCGCTGGGGGCTCCATCGTCTCAGGAAGCGCCCCAACCTCCGAAAGACACAGGCCGCATCAGCGTGCCCACCCTCGTCGAGCATCCGGTGTACTTTGTCAGCACGGTGCTGCCGGATGCAAGGGCACGGTACCCCATGCCTCAGAAGCTCCTGCTCACGCTCTTGGTGGCCTCGCGCAAGTTGTGACACTAATTTCAAGGTCACCCCATCAAGGTCGTCTCGGCCTACCCATTGGAAAGGGTACTCAGGAGCCCCAACTCCGCTGGGAGAGTCGCCGAGTGGAACATCGAGTTGTAGGCGTTTCAGTTGGAGTTCAGCACAACGAGGGTAGTCAAGGGAGCCGCACTTGCTGATTTCATGGCAGAATGGACGGAAGCACCAGGGCTCAAGGCAGACGAGGATCAGTCTCTCTCCCCAGGAAGTGAGGCACCAGATGGCTGGGTCATGCACTTCGATGGTGCATTCTCGCGGCAGGGTGCGGGGGCTGGTGCAGTGCTTATATCCCCCACTCAGGACAAGCTCTACTATGCGGTACAACTCTGCTTCCAGCAGGGCAAGAAGGTCTCCAACAACATAGCAGAATATGAGGGCCTCATAGCAGGCCTGAAAGCTGCAACAGCGCTGGGAGTGAAGCGCCTCGTCATCAATGGCGATTCACAACTCCTCGTCAACTTCTCCAACAAGGTGTATGAGCCGAGGGACGAGCACATGGAAGCATATCTTGCGGAAGTATGCAAGATGGAAAAGCAGTTTTGGGGGCTGGAGTTGCAGCATGTGCCCCGCGGCACCAACCAAGAGGCCGATGACATTGCCAAGAGGGCATCCAGGTGGCTGCCTCAGGATCCTGGCGCTTTCGAGGAACGACTCTTCAAGCCATCGGCGGCACCGTCACTCTCAAGCACGACACAGCCTCGGGAAGAGCTCCCTTAGCCACCTGCCACAGGAGCCCCGGCCTGTGGCCCGACCTCAGGAGCCCGCCTACTCTTGGCGTTGGAGCCTCTGGAAGGATGCTGGACCACGGAATTCAAGGACTACCTGATGCAAGGGACGCTGCCAGAGAAAGAGGAGGACGCGGAGCGCATGGCTAGGCAGGCCACGGCTTACTGCATCCAAGACGGTGAGTTATACCGGAGGCGGCCAAATGACGTTTCCCTATGCTGCATCTCTAGGGAACATGGGAGGGAGCTGCTGGCCGACATACACGGTGGAGATTGCGAACACCACTCGTCGTCACGGACCCTCGTCGGCAAGGCGTTTCACAGTGGGTTCTACTGGCCTACGACACTCAACGACGCGACAGAGCTGGTGAAGTCCTGCGAAGCCTGCCAATTCCACGCCAAGCAGATACATCAGCCAGCACAGGGCCTGCAGACCATCCCGCTCTCGTGGCCGTTCGCGGACTAGGGGCTGGATATCCTGGGCCCATTCCCTCGAGCGCCTAGGGGCTACCGCTACCTCTACATCGCCATCGACAAGTTCACCAAGTGGGCAAAGGTGGAAGCCGTCTGCACCATCCCAGCCGGATCCGCGGTCAAGTTCATCAAGGGCCTCGTGAGCCGGTTTGGGGTCCCTAACCGCATCATCACCTACAACGGTTCGCAGTTTGATACGTCTCCAACATATCTACTTTTCCAAACACTTTTGCCCTTGTTTTGTACTCTAACTTGCATGATTTGAATGAAACTAACCCGGACTAACGCTGTTTTCAGCAGAACTGCCATGATGTTGTTTTATGTGTAGAAAAGAAAAGTTCTCGAAATGTCCTGAAAATCCACGGAGGCACTTTTTGGAATTAATAAGAATTTCTGGGCGAAAGAAATACACCAGGGGACCCACACCCTGTCCACGAGACAGGGGGGCGGCCCCCCCTATAGGGCGCGCCCCCTATCTCGTGGGCCCCCTGGACCTCCACTGACCTCGACTCCAACTCCATATATTCACGTTCGGGGAGAAAAAAATCAGAGAGAAAGTTTCATCGCGTTTTATGACATGGAGCCGCCGCCAAGACCTAATCTCTCTCGGGAGGGCTGACCTGCAGTCCGTTCGGGGCTCCAGAGAGGGGGATTCGTCGTCGTCGTCATCATCAACCATCCTCCATCACCAATTTCATGATGCTCACCGCCGTGCGTGATTAATTCCATCGTAGGCTTGCTGGACGGTGATGGGTTGGATGAGATTTACCATGTAATCAAGTTAGTTTTGTTAGGGTTTGATCCCTAGTATCCACTATGTTCTCGGATTGATGTTGCTAGTATGCTTAATGCTTGTCACTAGGGCCCGAGTGCCATGATTTCATATCTGAACCTATTATGTTTTCATGAACATATGTGTGTTCTTGATCCTATATTGCAAGTCTATAGTCACCTATTATGTGTTATGATCCGACAACCCCGAAGTGACAATAATCGGGATACTTCTCAGTGATGACTGTAGTTTGAGGAGTTCATGTATTCACTATGTGCTAATGCTTTGTTCCGGTTCTCTATTAAAAGGAGGCCTTAATATCCCTTAGTTTCCACTAGGACCCCGCTGCCACGGGAGGGTAGGACAAAAGATGTCATGCAAGTTCTTTTCCATAAGCACGTATGATTATTTACGGAAGACATGCCTACATTACATTGATGAACTGGAGCTAGTTCTATGTCACCCTATGTTATAGCTATTACATGAGGAATCGCATACGGCATAATTATCCATCACTGATCCATTGCCTACGAGCTTTTCATATATTGTTCTTCGCTTATTTACTTTTCCGTTGCTACTGCTACAACTACTACAAAAACCCAAAAACAATTATCTTTACTTTTGCTACCGTTACCTTTATTATCATACTACTTTGCTACTAAATACTTTGTTGCAGATACTAAGTTATCCAGGTGTGGTTGAATTGACAACTCAACTGCTAATACTCAAGAATATTCTTTGGCTCCCCTTGTGTCGAATCAATAAATTTGGGTCGAATACTTTACCCTTGAAAGCTGTTGCGATCCCCTACACTTGTGGGTTATCAAGACTAATTTCTGGAGCCGTTGCCGGGGAGCATAGCTCTATTCTCTGAGTCACTTGGGATTTATATCTGTTGATCACTATGAAGAACTTGAAAGACGACAGAACTAAGATTTTGCCCTCAACTACGAGGGGAGGTAAGGAACTGCCATCTAGCTCTGCAATAGATTCTCCTTCCGTTATTAGTAGGCTTGCGACACCTAAACCAGCTACTGCTATGAATTCTGATATGTCGCATGTTATTGATGATGCCACTTCTGCTATGCATGATGAAACTACTTCTGTGTGTGATACTACTTTGCCACTAGGTGAATTTCTTGATGAACAACTTGCTAGAGTTAGGGGGAATGAAATTATTGAAGATGCTATTATTGATGATAGTGATGATGAAAATTCTCCCAATGATTATGTATTGTCTGTTGTTCCCGAGGGCTATGTTATGAATGAAGAAGCTGCTAGAGCTTTCTTTGCTTGCAATGATAGATATGATCTTAAAAAGTTA
Organism: Aegilops speltoides; assembly: GCA_021437245.1. Taxonomy (NCBI): domain Eukaryota; kingdom Viridiplantae; phylum Streptophyta; class Magnoliopsida; order Poales; family Poaceae; genus Aegilops; species Aegilops speltoides. Next base: position 133,136,933 of record CM038142.1, on the reverse strand, counting down.
TTAGCTAAATGGAAGCAGTCTCTTAATGCTAGAATGAAACCTGACCCTTCTTTTGCTACTTCACCTATCTGTGTTACTGATAAGGATTATGAATTCTCTGTTGATTCTGAGATTATTACTTTAGTTGAATCTGATCCTTTTTATGGCCTTGAATCTGAAACTGTTGTGGCACATCTTACCAAGTTGAATGATATAGCTACCTTGTTTACTAATGATGAGAAGTCCCGCTATTTTTATATCCTTAAGATATTTCCGTTCTCATTAAAGGGTGATGTTAAGACTTGGTATAATTCTCTTGCTCCTGGTTGTGTGCGTAGTCCCCAGGATATGATTTACTACTTCTCTGCTAAATATTTCCCTGCCCATAAGAAACAAGCTGCCTTGCGGGAAATATATAATTTTGTGCAAATCAAAGAAGAGTCTCCCACAAGCTTGGGGAGGCTTCTCCGGTTACTTAATGCTTTGCCTGATCATCCTCTTAAGAAAAATGAAATACTTGATATCTTTTATAATTGACTAACCGATGCTTCCAGGGACTACTTGGATAGTTGTGATGGTTGTGTTTTCAGGGAAAGAACAGTCGACGAAGCTGAATTATTACTGAATAATATGTTGACTAATGAAATTGGACTCTTCCTGAGCCAATTCCTGAGCCAATTCCTAAACCAATTGAGCCAACTCCTAAGCCTATTCCTAAACCCACTCCGAAGAAGAGAGGTGTTTTATTTCTCAGTCCTGAAGATATGCAAGAGGCAAAGAAATCAATGAAAGAAAAGGTATTAAAGCGGAAGATGTTAATAATTTACCTCCTATTGAAGAAATACATGGTCTTAATATACCGCCTGTTGAAGAACCATATTGTCTTGATAACCTGACACAGGTAGTAAAGGTAAATTCTCTCTATAGATATGATAAAGTTGAAATTCCCTCTACTAAATTTCATAGCCCATGCTTAGATGAATTTGACGAATTAAAGGTAAATTCTCTCTATAGATATGATAAAGTTGAAATTCCCTCTACTAAATTTCATAGCCCATGCTTAGATGAATTTGACGAATTTATGGCTAGAAAAGAAAGTTTTAATGCTTATGTTGGTAGAGAGTTAAAGAATAATGCTTTCGAGATAGGATGCGTAAGCGATAATATGGCTAGGGTTAAAGGTGAACTTAAACTCATTAGCAAATATACTTCTATGGTTGCTACTCAAGCTGAGCAAGTACTCAAAGCTCAAAATGATTTGCTTGATGAATTAAATAATAAAAATGAGTTTGCTGTTAGAGTGGCTACTAGAACTGGTAGAATGACTCAGGAACCTTTGTATCCTAAAGGCCACCCTAAGAGAATCGAGCAAGATTCTCAGAGAAACAATTTAGAGGCACCTAGTTCTTCTAAAAAGAAGAAAAAGAAAAACGATAGAACTTTGCATGCTTCTAGTGTACCCTCTGTAGAGACACACCGAGAATCCCAATGATATTTCTATTTCGATGTGAAACACAATCAGGTGATGAACATGAACCTAGTGATAATGCTAATGATAATGTTCATGTTGATGCTCAACCTAGCAAAAACAATGAAGTAGAGATTTAAGTTGTTGTTGATCTTGATAACCCACAATCAAAGAATCAACGTTATGACAAGAGAGATTCTGTTGCTAGGAAGCACGGTAGAGAAAGAGAACCATGGGTTCAGAAACCCATGCCCTTTCCTCCTAAACCATCCAAGACAAAGGATGATGAGGATTTTGAGCGCTTTGCTGAAATGATTAGACCTATTTTCTTACGTATGCGCTTAACTGATATGCTGAAAGTAAATCCTTATGCTAAGTATATGAAGGATATCATCACAAATAAAAGAAAGATATCGGAAGCTGAAATTTCCATCATGCTTGCTAATTACACTTTTAAGGGTGGAATACCAAAGAAACTTGGAGACCCAGGGGTACCAACTATACCATGCTCCATTAAAAGAAAGAAATTATGTTAGAACTGCTTTATGTGATCTTGGAGCCGGTGTTAGTGTTATGCCTCTCTCTTTATATCATAGACTTGAATTGAATAAGTTGACACCTACTGAAATATCTTTGCAAATGGCTAATAAATCAACTGCTATACCTGTCGGTATTTGTGAGGATGTGCCTGTTGTGGTTGCAAATGTCACTATCTTAACGGACTTTGTTATTCTTGATATTCCCGGGGACGATAGTATGTCTATTATCCTTGGTAGACCTTTTATTAACACTGCAGGGTCTGTTATTGATTGCAACAAAGGCAATGTCACTTTTCATGTTAATGGTAATGAGCATATGGTACACTTTCCGAGGAAGCAATCTCAAGTTCATAGCATCAATTCTATTGGAAAAGTTCCAACTATTATTATTGGCGGTTTTGAATTTCCTCTCCCTACTGTCAAGACAAAGTATGATATTCTTATTGTTGGGGATTTTCATATCCCCGTTGAGGTAACTTAGTGTTATTCGAAATTTCTCCTGTTCCGTGTTATTCAGAATGAGTTTGTTAACAAGACTTGATCAACCTTGTTAGTGGATTCATTTTGATGATCATGAGATGGATGAAACTAGAAGGCACAACCTTCTGTACCCACTTTTTACCTTCTGTTATTTAGAATAAATAGAGCAAAAATAGTATTATCTGTCTGTTTTCTGAATTATCCGTGCATTAAAAAATATCCCAAAAATAAAAGTGCTCCAAATGCGGTACTATCAATTGACTGATTCTTTCGTGCGGAGGTTCAAATATAACTGCGCGCGTAATTCTCCTAGTGTCATATTTGATATTTATGATACATCTTATACTATGGATTTAGAAGATTTCACAACTGCTTGCAAACTCCCGCAGTGGGGTAATATTAATGATCCTCACAAATCTGAATTTAGAGATTTTCTTTCTAGTATTACTGTGGGAGAATCTAGGGACATAGCACAAGCTACCATAGGGAGCATTCATTTTCCTGCTATACATTATTTTGCTCTTTTCATTGGTAGATGTATTAACGGTAAGGATGAAGCATGTCACATGTGTGTCCCTGATCTGTGTGTCCTCAAGAGTGCTGTGTTAGGTTATAAAGGTTATAACTTGGGGGCAATAGTTGCACGTAGGTTGCAGAATAATAGTAGAAAGGGAAATTTATTTGGAGGAATTTATGCAACTAGTGTGGCTAATTATCTTGGTATAGCCTCACGAGAGGGAGATATGATAATACCTCCTGTTTATTTGGATTCTGAAGCTATGGTCAATCATCAATTTCTTGGGAGGAATGAACAATTCCTCCAATATCGACTAACCTATGACAGACGCAACGTCGTCCCTGTTACTCTTCCTGCTCCCTACCTTTTTGATTATCAGGCAAAAGGAAGATATGTTGTCACCAGGGAGGAAGCAGCTGAACACGAGAGGAGAGCAGAGGCAGCTCACCAACACGCTGTAGCTCAGGAGGCGGTTGCCGCTGCAGCTCAGTACGACCCCGGTTTCACTTATGGATATCAGACAGGCGGTCCTTGGTACTAGACCAACTTAGGCCAAAAGCCTAAGCTTGGGGGAGTACGTATTTCTCACCGACTTTACATTCATGTTCACACACTAGTTGTCGGTGCTCATACTCTTTCATTGTATTATCCATGCTAGTTTAAATTTCTTTTTCTAGTTTTCTTCTTGTGTGTTTGATAAACCTTAAGAAAAACCAAAAAAAATGTTAGTTTAATTTCCATGCTTGTAGTAGCATTTAAAATGAAAACCCAAAAAGAGTTCCAGTTCTTCTTCTTACTTGTTGGGAGCTTTCCCGTGTAAATAGTTTTATTTTCTTTTCTTTCCTTTGGGGGTCGAGAAGACCATATTGAAAATGTTTAGTGGCTCTCATATGCATGATTGTTTATTTAACTTAGAGCCCATATTACTTGTCTTCTCTCTTGAGTTGAATGCTTGCAGATTCCAGCTTAGTCCAATGCACCTGCACTATTATTATTATACACATCGTTCGGTCGTGCAAGTGAAAGGCAATAATGACGATATATGATGGACTTATTGGGATGAGAAAGGCTGGTATGAACTCGACCTCTCTTGTTTTTGTAAATATGATGAGTTCATCGTTTCTGAGTCAGTTTATTATGGAGTAAACATATTCGCAATGACATTTAGAGATTATAGTTGCGTGTGCAATGCTTGATTAGCTATGAGTTATAATGGTTTACCTTGCGTGCCAACATGCTATTAGAATGATTATGATGTGGTATGATGGGATGGTATCCTCCTTTGAATGAATTGAGTGACTCGACTTGGCACATGTTCACGCATGCAGTTGAATCAAATCAACATAGCCTTCATGATATTTATGTCCATGGTGGATTATATCCTACTCATGCTTGTATTCGGTGTGAATTAATTTTAATGCATGTTCATGACTGTTGTCGCTCTCTCGCTTGGTCGCTTCCGGTCTTTTGCTAGCCTTCATTGCATTTAAGCGGGAATACTGCTTGTGCATCCAAACTCCTTAAACCCCAAAGTTGTTCCATATGAGTCCACTATACCTTCCTATATGCGGTATTTACCTGCCGTTCCAAGTAAATTTGTATGTGCCAAACTCTAAACCTTCAAATGAAATTCTGTTTTGTATGCTCGAGCAGCTCATGTTACAACTAGGGTTGCCTATATCTTCCATGCTAGGTGGGTTATTCTCAAGAGGAGTGGACTCTGCTCCTCATTCACGAGAAAGGGCCGGTAACCGGGTTGTCCAGTCCCATGATCCAAAAAGATCACAGAAAATCAAAATAATTAAATAAAACTCCCCCAGGGTTGTTGTTGGTTGGAGGCACTCGTTGTTTCGAGCAAGCCATGGATTGATGCTTATTGGTGGTTGGGGGAGTATAAACCTTTACCATTCTGTTTAGGAACTGCCTATAATGCATGTAGTATGGAAGATACAACTATCTCATAGTTGTTGCGTTGACAGCAAAAGTATGCCGCTCAAAATGTTATTCAGTCTCTATTTTAAAATCGAGCTCTGGCACCTCTACAAATCCCTGCTTCCCTCTGCAAAGGCCTATCTATTTACTTTTATGTTGAGTCATCACCCTTCTTATTAAAAGCACTATTTGAGAGCACACTGTCATTTGCATTCATTATTATTGGTTTATATTGGGTATGACTTGACTGGATCTCTTTTACCATGAATTACAATGTTTAGTCATTCCTTGATCTTTAAAGATGCTCTGCATTTATGTTTTGCGGTCTTAGAAAGGGCTAGCAAGATACCATTTTGTTATATCATGTTATGATTGTTTTGAGAAATGTTATCATCCGAGTTTTATTATTATGGCTCGCTAGCTGATTATGCTATTGATATGAGTAATTGTGAGACCTAAGTGTTATTGTGAGTATGATTAGTTCATAATATTTGCTGAAACTTGAATGCTGGCTTTTCATGTTTAGAACAACAAGAGCAAACAGAGTTTGTAAAAGTTTTTCTTTATCACTTTCAGTTTATCAACTGAATTGCTTGAGGACAAGCAAAGGTTTAAGCTTTGGGAAGTTGATACGTCTCCAACGTATCTACTTTTCCAAACACTTTTGCCCTTGTTTTGGACTCTAACTTGCATGATTTGAATGAAACTAACCCGGACTGACACTATTTTCAGCAGAACTGCCATGATGTTGTTTTATGTGTAGAAAAGAAAAGTTCTCGGAATGTCCTGAAAATCCACGGAGGCACTTTTTAGAATTAATAAGAATTTCTGGGTGAAAGAAATACACCAGGGGGCCCACAGCTTGTCCACGAGACAGGGGGCGCCCCCCCCTATAGGGCGCGCCCCCCTATCTCGTGGGCCCCCTGGACCTCCACCGACCACGACTCCAACTCCATATATTCACGTTCGGGGAGAAAAAAACAAAGAGAAAGTTTCATCGCGTTTTACGACATGGAGCCGCCGCCAAGCCCTAATCTCTCTCAGGAGGGCTGATCTGGAGTCCGTTCGGGGCTCCGGAGAGGGGGATTTGTCGTCGTCGTCATCATCAACCATCCTCCATCACCAATTTCATGATGCTCACCGCCGTGCATGAGTAATTCCATCGTAGGCTTGCTGGACGGTGATGGGTTGGATGAGATTTACCATGTAATCAAGTTAGTTTTGTTAGGGTTTGATCCCTAGTATCTACTATGTTATGAGATTGATGTTGCTATGACTTTGCTATGCTTAATGCTTGTCACTAGGGATCGAGTGCCATGATTTCAGATCTGAACCTACTATGTTTTCATGAATATATGTGTGTTCTTGATCCTATCTTGCAAGTCTATAGTCACGTAATATGTGTTGTGATCCGACAACCCCGAAGTGACAATAATCAGGATACTTCTCGGTGATGACCGAAGTTTGAGGAGTTCATGTATTCACTATGTGCTAATGCTTTGTTCCGGTTCTCTATTAAAAGGAGGCCTTAATATCCCTTAGTTTCCACTAGGACCCCGCTGCCACGGGAGGTAGGACAAAAGATGTCATGCAAGTTCTTTTCCATAGGCATGTATGATTATTTACGGAATACATGCCTACATTACATTGATGAACTGGAGCTAGTTCTATGTCACCCTATGTTATAGCTATTACATGAGGAATCGCATCCAGCATAATTACCCATCACTGATCCATTGCCTACGATCTTTTCATATATTGTTCTTCGCTTATTTACTTTTCCGTTGCTACTGTTACAACTACTACAAAAAGCCAAAAACAATTATCTTTAGTTTTGCTACCGTTACCTTTATTATCATAATACTTTGCTACTAAATACTTTGCTGTAGATACTAAGTTATCCGGGTGTGGTTGAATTGACAACTCAACTGCTAATACTCAAGAATATTCTTTGGCTCCCCTTGTGTCGAATCAATAAATTTGGGTTGAATACTTTACCCTTGAAAGCTGTTGCGATCCCCTACACTTGTGGGTTATCACAGTTCACCAGCAATCTCTTCAAAACATATTGTGCTAACCTTGGAACGTAGATTTGCTACGCTTCGGTGGCGCACCCTCGGAGCAATGGCCAGGCCGAACGTGCCAACGCGGAGGTCCTGAGAGGCCTCAAGACAAGAACCTTCAAGAAGAAGCTGGAGGCTTGCAGCAGGGGCTGGCACGACGAGCTCTAGTCCATGATGTGGTCTATCCGCACCACCACCACCAAACCAACGGGCGAGACCCCATTCTTCCTTGTCTACGGAGCAGAAGCGGTTCTCCCTCACGAGGTCAGGCATCGCTCCGCGAGGGTCCTGGCATTTGATGAGATGCAGCAGGACGCCATGCGGGGGATGGATCTCGTGCTGGGGGAGGAACGCCGCCGTGAAGCCACAATACGGGCGGCAAGGTACCAGCAGGCGCTGCGGCGGTATCACTGTTGCAACATCCGCTCCAGGATGCTCGAGGTAGGTGACCTCGTACTCAGGCGGGTGCTCTCCAGGGAAGGGCTGCATAAGCTTTCACCCATGTGGGAGGGCCCGTTCAAGGTCCTCACGTCTCCAGGCCTGGCGCCGTGCGCCTGGAGACTCAGGATGGGGTGCCCATCCCGAACGCCTGGAATATCCAGCACCACCGGAAGTTCTACCCTTGAAGAAAGGCCCAGTGCCTGTGAAGAAGGCCCGGTGCCTGTGAAGCCCGCCGCCCGAAGAAAGGTCCAGTGCCTACGAAGAAGGCCCGGTGCCTGTGAAGCTCGCTGCCGGAAGAAAGGACCGGTGCTTGTGAAGAAGGCCCGGTGCCTGTGAAGCTCGCCGCCCGTGACACTCTCACGTAATAATTAGTGGGGTTGTACACACCCCTGAGTCTCAGGAGTGCCGCCCTTGGGCCTCGGGGGCTCCCTCCCACGCCCAGTGGCAGCACTTAGCTCTGCGCTGGTGAGAAGACGTCCAAGACTAGACTAGGTGCCGGACATGGCTTTTCATTTGCTTTCTGGAGTTGGCTCGCTCTTCTTTGTTTGAATCTTGATCAAAGTTGCTTCTGGTGTTCTCTACTGGTTCTATTCAATCGCTTCCTGCCTCTGTTCTCTGTTTTTAGCTCTTTGTCTGACTCGCTCTCTCTCTCTCGCAAGCCTCACAAGGGGCTGCGCAGGTGCCCTCATGAGCCCTTGCTCTTCTGACTTTCGTGAGGCTCTATCGTTCGAGTTCGCAGCGGGAGCACCCCTCCCAGTCCGTGCCCCTCGAGCATTGCGACACAAAGCGCCGGGCCATGGCCAGTAGCCCTCGCGACCAAGGTTCAGAAATGATTCTCCCAACGAAATTTTTGCAGCTCTTAAGGCGCCCGGCAAGGCCTGAAGCAGGCACCTTGCGAGGCAGAAACTACTTCAAACATACCAAGCTAAGTTGTTCCTGCGCGCAGACGCATAACAACAACACCATAACACAGCACAGGAACAATGAATGCAGCACGATAACTAGGGAATCATAGTTTGTTGCACGACCCCCACAGGGCCCCATACTTCTCTTTCTCGATGCAGGAAAGGAAGGAAAACAAAGCAAAAGCGGCACGCACCTTGCAACAGCTCACGAGGAGGGATCCACGGCGCCCTCCTGAGCTCAGTCAGACTGCACCTCGCGCTTCACCAGAGCATGGTGACGGGACGACCCGCTGCCGCCCTCGAGGCGGGCACGGCGGCGTGGTGGTTGATCGTTGCCACCACTGGAGGAGTTGTCGCCCAAGGAGGAGCCGCTGAAGCTTGACGAGCCACGGTCGCCACCGGGAGCGGGTTCGCCTTCGCCCTCGTCACGACCGTTGCCAAGACCGAGCACCTCGTTGCCATCGTTGTCTTCAGGGCAGCACCCAACATAGCGGCCATCTTCTTGAAACACCCTCGCGTACAGGGTCACGTCGCCGTCATACTTGAAGTGGAGGGTGCACCGCCTGCCCAGACCGCGCGCACGGGCAAATGTCTGCCAGCCCCGGGCCAGGGCGGTGTTGCCGATGACGGAGATCTCCACCACGACCCAGGAGGCCATGCTGTAGCAGTCGACCGCCTGCAGCCAGAGCCCGCCTGGGCCAGCGGCCGGCAGCTCGCCGACGAAGGAATGAGGGAGCTGAAGCTAGTGGTCGTCCGGGTTATCTGACCACGCGACGAACTCCGGCAGCACCTCCGCCGAGTGGAAGCGCGGCCGGGGAGGCCGTGCAGCCACAACATGTTTTCCCCCACCGAAAGGGCTGCCTCGACATGGGCGACTACCACCACGTGAAGGGCAACCGCCGCGACCGCGGGAAGCCACGGCAGGAGTTGAGGAGTGCTTGCGAGGGTGACCGTGTCCGCGCTTGGGCGGAGGGGAGCCAGGCCCTTCCTGGCGAGCCTTCCCCTTCTCAGCGGCTAAAAGCCTCTTCGCGGGCGCCATGAGGGACACTGCAAGCAACGAAGCAAGGCAGGAGAAGCGAGCGGAATTGGAAGAGATGGGCGATGGGGGCTTTCGCACCACCTCATTTATAGCCCAAGGGAGGCCAACCGTCGACCTCCACGATCGCAGGTAATGATGACCCTTTTTGCATGCAGCAGGGACTCGTCAAATCGGGCAGTTGCCGCGGCTGCGTGGGGAAGCGGAGACGCCCACTTCCAATCAGTCACCACGCGTCGACCAAGGCCGCAGGCTGTTGGGGCCCACGGCGCTCCGCACTTGCCCTTTGGCTTCGCCACTAAGCCAAGTCCAAGCGCGCCTTGGGCCCGAGGGCTACTGTCGGTGTTTTGGGAACGGGGGTCCCCAGACTTGCCTGCCTGCGGCCCGCGGCGTGGCTCCACCAGTGGCCCAGTACGGCCCATCTTCATCAACCAACACTCAAGACCCTCGCGAGGGGGCCGAGCCTCGCTGGGCGGACGACACAAGGCCTCCTTAGGAGTGGCCTCACTAGGCAGGCTTGCAAGGAGGTGGAGAGATCCAGGCAAGGGGCACCTCGCGAGGTCCTCGTGATGCAAGCCATGACGACCAAGGCCAGGCGGACTCTAGCCCGTGCAGTGTCCTCGTTTCATCTTTGGTGCTAAGGGGGCAAGTGCAGGCGCGGAGTGCCGAGGTGTAAGTGCATCTAGTGCCCCTTAGTGATTTTGGTGTATTGAAGACTTATAGGTTAAGTAACTGATGCGTTTGTGAGTGTACACAGGTCTATAAGTCAATGAGGAGTTTGATCTTTACAGAGAAAGTCGACCCCTAAAAATGAAGTTCTTCGACTGAAGACTTTGATATTCTGAAGACTTTCTGAAGACTTTGAAAGTGAAGAAATTGGTGTGACCATGAAGACTTGATATTCATTCGAGGAATATGAAGCGTGAAGACTTTTGTTTTCGTAGTTTCATTTTCTCTTTCTTGAGTCATAGGAAACACCGTACTGTTAAAGGGGGTCGAGGAAATACTAAGGAAAAATTTCCATGTGATGCTCAACTCAAAATCCTACACCTACCAATCCCTTCGAGTGAAGCCTTTGAAATCTCATACAGATTCAGTCAAATTCTTGATGTGAGACGCAGTTCTTCAGTCACCGATGACTTTGCTCGACCGAGGAGTTAGAAATTCGCCGATCGGATTGCCTACGATGAGGAACATGATAGCCCCGAGGACTTTGAAAGTCAAATTTCCGACCGTTCTTTGTCTTGCTGCGTGGACCAAAATATCTTATCCACCTAACGGTCATATCATTGAAGAGCATTTATGTCTTATCATGTCGGGCTGCTCCCTAGGCTATAAATAGCCTCCCCTACAACCACTAGCTGGTTGGCTGCCCGAGAGAACTTGACACTTGTCATTTGAGAGCAACCCATCCTCCGAGGACTTTGAGCGAAAATCATCAAGTGAGGAAAATCCAAAACCAAACCCCACAAAACCCCAAGTGATTGAGCATCATCAAGAAATTGATCCTGCGTGGATCCGACACTTGTTACCTTTGAAGATCTGTGCTTCTTCCAGACGGTTAGGCGTCAAGGTCTAGAGCATCCAAGAGGAATTGTGGATCGCCGAGTGACCAAGTCTGTGAAGGTTTGAAGTCACCAAGACTTACCACGAGTGATTGGGACGAGGCCTGCGTGGTCTTAGTTCAAGGAGAATACGGTGAGGACTGGGTGTCCTGAGTTGCGCTCGAGATCGGGTGTCCGGACTGTGTGTCCTCGAGTTTAAATACTCGGCCGCTCCAACAGACGCATAACCGAGACAGCAGTTGAACTGGTCTACCAAATCATTGTCTTCACCAACTGGTGGTTCTATTTCCTCAACTCATCCATTTCCTCATTACATGTTGCATGTTGTTCATATCGTGCTTGAAGACTTTGATCAAGACTTTCACAAATTCCTCGTTCAATTTCTTCATCGTTTGTCTTCATCTTGTTATCCTGTGTTTACGCTTCTGTACTCTGTTCTAGTCTTCATTTCATCATGCCGACTATGGGTGTAATCTGTTGTGTTTACCTCTCGAGTACTTATTCCGCTGCAAATAGTTCTTCGCTAAGGAATTTCCTCACCGGCAAATTCCTCAGTGAAGAATTTCATAAAAATCGCCTATTCACCCCCCTCTAGTCGATATAACGCACTTTCAATTGGTATCAGAGCAAGGTACTCCCTTGTTCTGTGTGATTTTGGTTTAACCACCTGGAGTTCTAGTTATGTTGACCGCAGGTATGATCAAGGTCTCGGCTGGGTGTCCTACCTTTGATGGAACGGACTATCCCTACTGGAAGAATAAGATGCGGATGCATCTTGAGGCAATTGATAATGATCTCTGGTATGTTGTGGAAAATGGTGTCCCCACATCCTTTGAAACACCGACCGCCATCGATGTGAAGAGATTCAAACAACTCGACTCTCAAGCGAAGAATATCATCTGTGGCCATCTGAGCAAAGGACAGTATGGAAGAGTGAGTGCTTTGGAAACTGCCAAGCTTATCTGGGATAGGCTGTCCAAAGTAAATGAAGGAGTCTCAACTCAGCGTGACTCTCGAGTTGATGTTCTTCGGAATCTCTTCAATCGCTTCAAAAGACTCGACAATGAAAATTTTCAACAAACCTTCGATCGCCTCACTGACATCTCAAATGAGCTTCAAGCCCTCAGTGCCACTGATATCACTGACCACGAAGTGGTGAAGAAACTGCTAAGATCGCTTGATTCCTCATTTGATACTCTGGGACTGATGATACAAGAGCGTGCTGACTACAAGTCACTTGATCCTGCTGATATCCTCGAAAGGCTTAACACTCACGAGTTCGACTTGCAAAAGAGAGATCTCTATGGCTCAAACTATGGCAAACCACATGCCCTCAAGGCCAAGGTTGTGTCGACTCTGAATGTGAGGATTCGGTAGTAGCCTTGGTGATCTCAAGAATCGAGCCAGATCTAGCTCTCCTTGTGAAGAAATTCAGAAATTCACAAGACGTGGTCGCTTTGGAAAACCCTCAAGGGAAGTGATTCTTCATCCAAAGTGACTACAAGAGAAGACTTTGTCACAAATGCAAGAAGCCTGGTCACTACATTCAAGATTGTCCTCGATGGGAGAAGGAAATGAAGAAGAAGAAATACAAGGACTACAGATTACGATGAAATGAAGAAGAAGAAGAAATCATCAAAATCTTCATCTTCAAAACCATCAAGGTCTTCATCTCACAAGAAGGGCAGCTCCAAGAAAGCTCGGGCATTCATTGGCAAGGAGATGGATTCGAAGTCAATCTGAGGAAAATGATGAAGAAGAAGAGTCCAAGAATCTGAGTGCGGTGTGGCGAGTCGGCCGTTACTCTGCTTTCGTCAAGAAGTCCATCTTCAACATCAAGAAACTGATTCCATCAACAAGCCCGATGAAGATAATGATGGCTACGCCCCACCTATTGCTTCATGGCAAAAGCAGCTAAGGTACTCAAATACAACTCCTCTGATTCTAGTGAAAATGAATCTGATGAGGATCTTAAGCCTAGCTACTCTAAACTTGCTAAAATTGCTGTGAAACAACAACGGGCTCTTGAAAAGGTTCAAAACATGCTAGATAAAAGTGATGATATGTTGGGTGAAGAAATGGATCGCACTAAAGCCCTGACTGAAAATCTTCAGAGACTTCAGTCTAAGTATGATAACCTTCAAGGTCATCATAACTCCCTCTTGTCTGATCATGAGAAACTTTCTTATGAATTTCTTCAAGAGAAGCAAGACAATGAGAAGCTTTCTCTTGAAGCTATTCAAAGAAAGGCAGATCTTGAAAAGCTAAGAGTATGTTATGAAGATCTTCAGAAGGAGCGCGATTCATTATTAGCTCAACAAATCAGCACTTCTCAGGAAGAATTTGTTCCTCCATGCTTAAAGTGCATTGAACGTGAATCTGCTAATTCATCACCTGAATGTTCAAATGCTTCAATTGTTACAAAATGCAGGGCTGAAGGAATTGTACATGACAGGCATGTACAAAAGCCTCAAAGGGCATCAGACACTTTGTGATGTGCTCAAAAGCAGATCCTCAACGAAACCCTAGGAAAGAGGGTATTGCCTTTGAGAGGAAACTGAATGCCGATGGAACATATTGGAAACCCGAGCAAGATCCCAAAACCTCATGGGTTGCTGCAAAGGGACCTCCGATTGATCCATCTAACTTATCCGGCTTTTCATGTGAATCTCCTCATTCTTCCGATGAGTCATTTGACTCCAACTATAAACTGTTCAAAAATCGAATGGTGAAGTATTTGCTAGATATGTTGGCACTAAGCAGAGAGCGGTTCCCCTATGAAGAAAATCTGGGTTCCCAAAAGCTGTGTTGAAAGTCTTGGTGAATGTCCTCATGACACCACCGGTGAAGAACAGAACCCCAGATCAAATTCTTCATATGGACCAAACTCTTCATATGGATCCAAATCCTCATATGGACCAAATTCTTCACGAGGATCAAATTCCTCAACTGGATCAAAGTCCTCATATGATTATTATCATGCTAACAAATCTGTCTCGCAGGGCAAAGCTAAGGGCTATGAATATGTGCCTTATTCTTCAAACCATTATGTTCATAAGTCCTCGAAGAACTACTCTGCTTATTCATATGCTTATCCTAACCCCTCAAATGCTAAGAGAAATGGTTTGGCATCTTTGCCACCTTTCTCACATGGTGCTCGCAGGATGATGAACTCTTTGCCACCCCTCCAGATGTGGGTGGTGAAGAAAAAGAACTAATCTCTTCTGCAGGGTCAGGTCTCCAGACGTGCTCAAACGTCTCAAGAATTTCTGTGGGGCCCGACAAAATGCTCGAAAGGGCCTTGAAGCGAATAATGATGAAATGAATCTTCATTTCACACGCCCTCATCTTGCTATACTGTTTATTTGCTTGATGAAATTCATCGATGAACTTGATATCATATTCTTCACCGATGAAGCATATGAGATTGTAAGTTACACTAATTCATCTGCAGGATGATCAACCCAAAACCACTGAATGGGTCCTCGATAGTGGGTGTACAAATCACATGACTGGTGACAAGAATCTATTGATGGATGCTCCTTTATCACCGTCACCTCTGAAGCATATCATATTTGCTGACAAAGGCAAAAGTCAAGTATTGGGTCTTGGTAAGGTTGCTATCTCTAAGGATAAGCACATGGACAAAGTCATGCTTGTTGAGTCCTTAGGATACAATCTCATGTCAGTCTCAATGCTTTGTGATCTTGATATGGTTGTTGTCTTTGGCAAATATCGCCGTGTTGTGATTATGGAAGTCGACAATTCCAAAGTCTTGAAGGCTTTAGGAGAGGAGATCTGTATATTGTTGATTTCTCTCTGGGACCACAACCAGCCATGTGTTTACTTGCAAAAGCCTCGAAGGCTGGCTATGGCATCGACGACTTGGTCATGCGGGCATGAGGAATTTGAACACGCTTGCGAAGAAGAAGCATGTCATTGGCATTGAGAATGTCAAATTCCTCAAGGATCACTTATGTGGAGCATGTGAAGCGGAAAAATGACCAAGGCCAAGCATCCAAATAAGACTATCATGACCACTACTCGTCCATTCAATTGCTTCACATGGACCTCTTGAACCTAATCATTATTCAGCGGTCACTAATGATGCATCTCTATATGGTTTTGTCATTGTTGATGATTATTCTCGATATACATGGGTACACATTGTTACTTACAAACATGAAGTGCAGGAAGTCTTCAAGCGATTTTCCTCGAGGGCTTCAAACAACTTTGGTGTGAAGATCAAGCATATCAGAAGTGACAATGGAACTGAGTTCAAGAATTCTGGTCTTGATGCCTATCTTGATGAACTTGGTATTACTCATGAATTATCTGCTCCTTATACTCCTCAGCAAAATGGCGTCGTGGAGCGCAAGAACAGAACTCTTGTTGAGATGGCTCGCACTATGCTTGATGAATACAAAACGCCTCCGCGTTTTTGGATTGATGCAATTGATAATGCCTGCCACATCATCAACAGAGTATATCTTCACAAATTCTTCAAGAAGACGCCTATGAACTCCTCAACGACAAGAAACCCAATGTGAGTTATTTCAAAGTCTTGATTGCTAAATGTTGGATTAGAGATCCTCACCACAACTCTAAATTTGCACCGAAAGCACATGAAGGTTTTATGCTTGGTTACGAAAGGACTCGCACACCTCTGAGTCTTCAACATTGTTCTTCACAAGATTGTTGACTTTGTAGATGTGCGGTTCGATGAAACTAATGGCTCGCAAAGAGAGCACCTACCTTCTGTGTTAGATGAACCAGCACCGAGGATGCTATCAAGCACAAGGCAACCGAGGATGTCATTCCCATCAAGAATCGGTGAAGAATTCATTCCTGTTCATGAAGAACGTCGAGTGATGCACCAAGAACGTGATGAGGAAATTGGTGTCAAGAAAATGCTGATCAAAATCCTCGGCGACAACCAGCTCATCCACGCGTTGCAAAAGAAGTGCAAGTGGAGAAGATCATCGATGACATCAGCGCACCAGTCCTCTTACCGCTCAAAAGCCTCACACTTATCTAACTTTTGTGGGCACTATGCTTTTGTCTCTATCTCGAGCCCACTAAGGTAGATGAAGCATTTTCGAGCCGGAGTGGATTCGGGCTATGCAAGAAGAATTACATCGATTCGAGCTGAACAATGTCCAGGAATTGGTCAATCACCCGGATCCTCGCAAGCATAATATCATTGGCACAAAGTGGATCTACCGCAACAAGCAAGATGAAAATGGCCTCGTTGTGAGGAATAAGGCACGACTAGTAGCTCAAGGCTACACACGAGTTGAAGGAATTGATTTCGATGAAACTTTTGCACTGTTGCTAGACTTGAAGCTATTCGCATTTTACTTGCCTATGCTAACCATCATGATATCATCTTATATCAAATGGATGTGAAAAGTGCATTCCTCAATGGTAAGCTTGAGGAAGAAGTATATGTTGCTCAACCCCCAGGTTTTGAAGATCCCAAGAATCCTGACAAAGTCTTCAGACTAAATAAGGCTCTCTATGGCCTCAAGCAAGCCCCTCGGGCGTGGTATGATACTCTGAAGGAATTCTTCGTGAAGAATGGTTTCACACCCGGTTCACTCGATCCTACTCTATTTACTAAATCATATGATGGTGAACTGTTTGTGTGCCAAATATATGTTGATGATATTATCTTTGGCTGTACTAACCAACGATATAGTGATGAATTTGCCTATATGATGAGTGAAGAATATCAAATGTCTATGATGGGAGAGTTGAAATTCTTCTTAGGCCTTCAAATTAAAGCCAAGAATGGCATATTCATATCTCGGAGAAATACCTCAAAGATGTCTTGAGGAAATTGGCATGCAAGATTGCAAAGGCGTCAAAATTCCTATGCCCACAAATGGTCATCTATGCATCGATGAAAATGGTATCGACTTGATCACAAGGTATACCGCTCCATGATTGGTTCTTTATTGTACCTATGTGCATCTAGGCGGATATAATGCTTAGTGTTTGCATGTGTGCCCGATTTCAAGCTGCAGAAGGAATCACACCATAAGGTGTGAAGCATATTCTTGATATCTAGCTCACACACCAACACTAGGATTATGGTACCCCAAGGGCTCGCTTTTGATCTCATTGATATTACGACTCGACTATCTTTGGTGATCGTGTGGACCGCAAGTCAACATCGGCACTTGTCATTTCCTGACGATCTTTGGTCCGTTGGTCCTCAAGAAAGCAGAACTGTATCACATCTCATCTGAAGCTGAATACATTGTTCTTTGGGTCATGCTGTGCTCAAGCGCTTTGGATGAAGCAAACCCTCAAGGACTATGGCGTCAGCGTGAAGAATGTGCCTCTCCTCTGCGACGACGAGTGCCATCAAGATTGCTCACAACCCAGTTCAAAGACTCAAGACTAAGCACATCCAGATTCGTCATCATTTTCTTCGTGATCATGTGTTAAAGGCGATATCTCCATCGAGCATGTGAAGATCAAGAACAGCTAGCTGATATCTTCACCAAGCCCTTGGATGAGAAGAGATTTAGCAAGTTGCGGTGTGAGCTAAATATCTTAGAATCTTCGAATGTTCTTTGAAAAGGACACACATCCTAACCCTTATGCATAATTGATGACTTAGATGTGCAACACATGAAGAAACGTTGTTCCTCAATCAATGAAGAATAACACTCTAAGTGTGAAGAAATCAATGAAGAATTTGATTCTCAGAACCCTACGACAATTGTGCGGTGTCTGAAATCATCATTCTTATACGGTGGGCTACGCCACCACAAAAGTTGAAAATCTTCAATCTGAGTTTATTTATTTATTTATTTTGAAATTCCTCAGTTTTCAAATTCTTCAACTTTGCAAAATCTTCAGTAGTTCCGTCGTCGTTCTTCATTGGCTATATATATATGAGTTTATGTCCTCTACAAAGACATTCACTTATTGCTAATTCTTCAAGTTGCGATTTACGCTAAGTGAATGTGATCGGACCCTTCCCTCTATACTATACTCAACCCAATCTATTCACAAATTCTTCATATGCGTTTCGATTGAAACTCGTTCAAAGTCTTCACTTTGGTCCTTGACAGTGAAGAAATTGCGAACTAAACTTTTAAACAAATCTTATCCAAATTTTCGGTTTTACCGCTCAAACCGTTCCGCATCCCACGATGTATTAGTTTAATCACCCACGATCTTACGATCTCATACGCACAAGCGTGGGTGACACACGTCGCGTGAAGGAGAAAGGGCAGGGCATGTTCGTCCAAAATCTTCGGCGAACAGTTTTTCACCGTGGCTATAAATACCCCTTTACCCTCCTCACTTCATTTACTCCGCCGATCGCTGTCTCTCGCCGAGCTCTCCTCAAACCCTAGCGCCGCTGCTACTCCATCGCCGGTGAGGAAAAGCTTCACCGCCTCGACCTCATCGTTGTCGTACTCGCGCCGATCGCGGAAATCTTCACTCCGCCGCCATAGTCATCTTCCTCTGCCAAGTTAGGGCGTGGGAGATCTAACGTGATTTAACTTCTCTCTACAGTTCATCTCTGTTCGTCGTGTTCTTGATTCGGGTAATTAAAAGTCACTTTTATTACTCGTGTTGATTCTCAAATCTTTCTGAAAATCTTCAAAGGTGTTTTTACTCTTCAAAATCTTCACATATGAACACCTCACACACTATGTTCTTGATTTATCTCCCTAAGCATTCACTTCCTCAAGATTCCTCAATTGTGCGGATTTTCGATCTGTACAACTCTGGAACCTAAGACGAAACGCTTAGTGAAATTCCTCAAGGCTCAAACTGGTCAAATTCCTCAAAACTTGCTTCTTTTGAAAAATCTTACGAGAACGATATGACCTCTCCAAATTCCTCGCACCTACACTCTGTTCACAGTACTCATGTCCATTCTTTGAATCACTAGGTTCTCATCAACTTAACTCATTTGCAGCGTTCCTCGAAGAAAAACTGCATACTTCTTGAGTGCTCTATTGTTCAAATTCCTCACCAAGAAAATGGCGAAGGCAAGAGACCGCAGAAGGGAGGAAAGAAACCGAAGTCATGATTGCTTTTGAAATTCTGAGGAAATATACAAGGACTATCGTGACACCGATGAATCCAAATTTGGCAAGGAGACTAAGAACCAGCGCAAAGTGCGATACTGAGAGAATAGAAAGGAGATGGGCACGAGAATGGCGAGAATACCGCTATGTCACTCCTAAGTACATGAGGAAATTCGCTCTGAATCCTCCATGCCCAAGAGCTCCTCCGCACTGGCAAGTTCTTGATCCCACCAGCGTCAAGCGTGGTGAGGACTTTCCTGAAGAATGGTCCAGGCGCCAAGCCAAATTGGCAAGACAGGCCAAGGAGGCGGTGAGGAAATTCAATGAGGATACTGCTGCTGCTGCTGCTGCTGAGCCCTCGGTCAAACCGAGGAAATCAATGCCAAAGAAGCTGACATAAGCCAAGTGCTTCACCGTCAGCGCCCTCACGGCCCAGTTCCTCAGTTGCGCCCTCACGGCAAATTCCTCAGACTGCTGCTGCTCATTCAAAATCCTCAGCAGCTCCCTCCAAGTCCTCAACACCTGTGCATCTTGCAACTTGTCAAAGGACTCAAGGATTCTCCATTGCTACGGTGTTTGACAAGTTCTCACTGCACCAATGTCCTCAACAGTCCCACTCTGCTGAAGACTAAAGCAACTGCTGGGACGCGGTCCTCGGCCAAGTCCAAAAAGAAACAGTTGCATTCAACGTTCCCTCGATGATGAGGCCTCGATGAAGAACTTGAAGAAATCATCGAGACAGATGACCAAGGCCGCTAGAGCCAAAGGAACAAGTGTACCTCTGCTTTTGGATCCAAGAAGATCCTAGACTTCATTGACTGTGGCATCGGGATCACACACTCCTCTTCCGGATCTGCCACTGACTCCTGGTCAAAGTCACATGCTGAACCATTTCATCTCAGAAGAGAAATGGAAATTTGAAAAGGCTCGTGAATTGAAGAGAGCAAAAGCAAGAAAAGAGAAGCTTCTGAGGAAAAACACCATCAACTTGTCTCTGAAGAACTTCTTAAAGCTCAATCAAATCCAAGCACTCAAAGCAAGGATTTTGATGCTTACAATCTTGTTGGCAAGGAGCCAAGGTGAGATTCGTCACTCTGACGAAGAGAATGTCAACTGTTGCAGCTTCATCGCAACAAGAAAATCCTCAGGCTGAAGAATCTGCTCAGCCTGCTGATGAACATGCCAAGACTATCGATGACTTTCAGCGGCCGATGAGAACACAAGTTCGTGGCTGATGACTCCATTCCATTCTTGAAGAAATTCCTGTGGCATCCACTAGTGGTGCGCTCAAGAATCTAAAGAAAACAGGCAATCTGCACCGGTGTGCTCAAGAAATTGTACCACAATCCTCAGCTCCTCCTGCACCAAGACCAACTCCAATTCTTCCTACGCTATGAAGTGAAGAAGACAAAGGCTGCAGAGCGAGCTGCAAAGTGAAGAAAAGGAAGGCATCGATTCGTCAAATTCTTGACTGCGAAGAAAATGAAGCCAATGACCAGCTCGATTGAAAATCCTATCGATGCCATTCCCATTTCCTCCATGTCATCCAAGGAAATTGTTCCTTTGGAGAAGAATACACGATCCCAAGCGGATCGATGAAGAAAATCAATCTGTTGCTACTTGAACAGCTTGATGAAGAAATTGAAGTGGAAGCTTTCCTTCAACTCTGTTGTCTCCTCACCCGTGCCTCGGTTCACGGTGAAGAGGCAAAGGGGTGAGGAAATTGAAAAGAAGATGAAGATGTGGATATTGGGTGCACTACACCAGTAATGAACGATGACTTTTGGGAAAGTCGGCACCCCAATACTCCTCTCTTCACTCCGCTTCAACAAGTACCTCGACCACCAACTACTACTGTTCAAATGGGCTCAAGAAACTCATCCCACATCATCTCATCAACGAAGAGATTCCAGCCACTAGCGTTGAAGAACCAAGCTCACGATCCTCAAAGCGCACAGAGAGGAACCAGAAATTCTCACTGAAGAACACGAAATCACGATTCACGAGGTTGTGCTTCAAATAACAGATATTCCTCTGCCCAAGCCAAAGAATCCGTTTTCAAGCAAGCAAAAGTTCAAGGATGAAGATTTCTTTTACGAGCATGTGTTCTTCATCGCCTATAATCCTTATGACTCGCTCGAATGAGGAAAAGACGCTCGACTCCAACACAAGCAAATTTCTATTCCTCAAGACTATTCGACAAGGACAAGATCTTTGACCATGAGCATATTCCTCATGTTGATATGGAATCACTGCGTGCTTCGAGCCGAAGACTCCGTGTTCTTCACGATGCGAGGGCTGCTGAATTTCGCACCGATATATGTGGATGGAATGAAGAACTCATTCTTGAGTTCTATGCCACCGCACATCACCGGAGATGTCAAGACATCAACTCATGGGTTCTGGATTGGATGGTGAAAATACTCATTACAAGGCACCAGCCACTGAATTGCTTCGTGTCCTTCCTCTTGATCCCCCATGAATCGCTCGTTGCCTTTACAATGAGCGTGAACTGTCGATCACTTTATGCAAGTCTTGATGAAGCCATTGAAGCCGTGCCAAGCCCTCGAACCAAATTCCTCGTCAAGGATTTGCTATATGTGCCTCGGACTGTGTACAGAATCTTGACGAAGACTATGAGTCCAATCAAAGGCCACGACTCAAATGATGAAGACGTCGTTGGCATCATGAAGAACTTGCTCTTCAATATCATTCATGGCATTCCTGTCAACTTCCATGATTTCTTCATGAGGACTCTGACCAACGTTGCAATGTCACCTTTTGAGCTGAAGCCATATGCGCCTTGGATCATGAGATTCATAAGGGCAAGATCTTCACTGAACTACAAAGCTGACACTTTGAACCATGGCAGCTTCCTGCCGCCCATTGAAGTCCTCAAGCGACCAATTTCATCATCTGATGACAAGGGCAAGGCAGCAGCTGTAATTGATGAAGGCACTCGTCCATTGGATGGTCAGTTTCACAAAGCTGCATCTTACTCCACCAATGATGATTCTGCTACGCATGACACTGCCGCAAAAACCTCAACCAAGAAACAGCCTCAAGCAACTGCACCTAGGGTGATGACTGATCGTGAGTTACTCCTCAGTCTTCATCAGAAGGTTGATCGCAATCAGAAATGGGTCAAGCGCCAATTTGCTGCAATTCTTCACAATATGACCTCAACGATAATGCGGTGAAGAAAACCAATTACTACCTTCATGAAACCCTCAACCGCACTGGGCTGTTACGAATCATGTCTATTCAGCGGAAGAATTGAAGACTATGGGTCTTGAGGAAGCTTATGACTGGTGCGCACCACCTCGAAGAAATTCAAGAGAGTCAAAGTTCTGATTTGGTGGCCAGCTCTTATTCTTCATTCGCTAAACCGATGAATATGAAGATTTGGAAGACACTGCGGCAGCCCTACTTCAACATCCAACCCGACAACGGGGCTCCTCCATCAACTTGAATATCTTGAGGCGTTAGTCCTCGGCCGATCCTTTTGGTCATTTGATGACAAAGGGGGAGAAATCTGAGTTAGTCTTCAAGCGGGTTTATACTATGGGCGTTTTTATTAAGTTACAACTCTCGTTCTTCCGAAACTTTTACTGGATCGAGTTGTAATCTTAAAACCGATGGTGCCCTGATACTTTTGATCGTGCATTGTGCTGACTTTGCACTGTGCTCTAATACTCTTGATCGTGCTTCTGATGCTTTTGAAGCACTAAGCTCTGAATGTGATATTTGAGCTTTGATACTTTTGACGTGATATTCCGCATGCTCATTCCTAGTCAATACTATTGCAT
This sequence comes from Aegilops speltoides, assembly GCA_021437245.1. Taxonomy (NCBI): domain Eukaryota; kingdom Viridiplantae; phylum Streptophyta; class Magnoliopsida; order Poales; family Poaceae; genus Aegilops; species Aegilops speltoides. The sequence goes on along the minus strand of CM038142.1, from coordinate 133,114,139 downwards.
GCATGCTGAATCTCATCAGGCACCATATTTCATCATGCATTTCAAATTCTTCATAGTATATATATCAAATGCATGTATGAATTACAAGATATAGGGGGAGTTCTCCATGATCTAAATCTTCAAGTGTGCATTGCCTCAAAAGCAAATTCCTCATTATGCACATATTCAGGGGGAGTTCTTCTATATATCTTGCAATCAAATTCCTCAATATCAGTATTTACACTTCATATGTTTATCCCCGTTGAAAACTTAACCTATGTTGTCATCAATCACCAAAAAGGGGGAGATTGTAAGTGCATCTAGTGCCCTTAGTGATTTTGGTGTATTGAAGACTTATAGGTTAAGTGGCGATCGCTTGTGAGTGTACACAGGTCTATAAGTCAATGAGGAGTTTGATCTTTACAGAGAAAGTCGACCCCTAAAAATGAAGTTCTTCGACTGAAGACTTTGATATTCTGAAGACTTTGAAAGTGAAGAAATTGGTGTGACCATGAAGACTTGATATTCATTCGAGGAATATGAAGCGTGAAGACTTTTGTTTTCGTAGTTTCATTTTCTCTTTCTTGAGTCATAGGAAAAACCGAACTGTTAAAGGGGGTCGAGGAAATACTAAGGAAAAATTTCCATGTGATGCTCAACTCAAAATCCTACACCTACCAATCCCTTCGAGTGAAGCCTTTGGAAATCTCATACGATTCGATCAAATTCTTGATGTGAGACGCAGTTCTTCCAGTCACCGATGACTTTGCTCGACCGAGGAGTTAGAAATTCGCCAGTCTGGATTGCCTACACAATGAGGAACATGATAGCCCCGAGGACTTTGAAAGTCAAATTTCCGACCGTTCTTTGTGTCTTGCTACCGCGGACCAAAATATCTTATCCACCTAACGGTCATATCATTGAAGGGCATTTATGTCTTATCATGTCGGGCTGCTCCCTAGGCTATAAATAGCCGCCCCTACAACCACTAGCTGGTTGGCTGCTCCGAGAGAACTTGACACTTGTCATTTGAGAGCAACCCATCCTCCGAGGACTTTGAGCGAAAATCATCAAGTGAGGAAAATCCAAAACCAAACCCCACAAAACCCCAAGTGATTGAGCATCATGAAGAAATTGATCTGCGTGGATCCGACGCTTGTTACCTTTGATGACTGTGCTTCTTCAGACGGTTAGGCGTCAAGGTCTAGAGCATCCAAGAGGAATTGTGGATCGCCGAGTGACCAAGTCTGTGAAGGTTTGGAAGTCACCAAGACTTACCACGAGTGATTGGACGAGGCCTGCGTGGTCTTAGTTCAAGGAGAATACGGTGAGGATGGGTGTCTGAGTTGCGGCTCGAGATCGGGTGTCCGGCTGTGTGTCCTCGAGTTTAAATACTCGGCCGCTCCAACAGACGCATAACCGAGACAGCAGTTGAACTGGTCTACCAAATCATTGTCTTCACCAACCGGTGGTTCTATTTCCTCAACTCATCCATTTCCTCATTCTCATGTTGCATGTTGTTCATATCGTGCTTGAAGACTTTGATGAAGACTTTCACAAATTCCTCGTTCAATTTCTTGATCTGTTTGTCTTCATCTTGTTATCCTGTGTTTACGCTTCTCGTACTCTGTTCTAGTCTTCATTTCATCATCTTGACTATGGGTGTAATCTGTTGTGTTTACCTCGAGTACTTATTCCGCTGCAAATAGTTCTTCGCTAAGGAATTTCCTCACCGCAAATTCCTCGATGAAGAATTTCATAAAATCGCCTATTCACCCCCCTCTAGTCGATATAACGACTTTCAATTGGTATCGAGCAAGGTACTCCCTTGTTACGTGTGATTTTAGTTTAACCACCGGAGTTCTAGTTATGTTGACCGCAGTATGATCAAGGTCTCGGCTGGGTGTCCTACCTTTGACGGAACGGACTATCCCTACTGGAAGAATAAGATGCGGATGCATCTTGAGGCAATTGATAATGATCTCTGGTATGTTGTGGAAAATGGTGTCCCATTGTCCTTTGAACGCTGACCGCTACTGATGTGAAGAGATTCAAACAACTCGACTCTCAAGCGAAGAATATCATCTATGGCCATCTGAGCAAAGGACAGTATGGAAGAGTGAGTGCTTTGGAAACTGCCAAGCTTATCTGGGATAGGCTGTCCAAAGTAAATGAAGGAGTCTCAACTCAGCGTGACTCTCGGGTTGATGTTCTTCGGAATCTCTTCAATCGCTTCAAAAGACTCGACAATGAAAATTTTCAACAAACCTTCGATCTAATCGACATCTCAAATGAGCTTCAAGCCCTCGGTGCATCGATATCATCGACCACGAAGTGGTGAAGAAACCGCTAAGATCGCTTGATTCCTCATTTGATACTCTGGGACCGATGATACAAGAGCGTCTTGACTACAAGTCACTTGATCCTGCCGATATCCTCGAAGGCTTAACACTCACGAGTTCGACTTGCTAAAAAAGAGATCTCTATGGCTCAAACTATGGCAAACCACGTGCCTCAAGGCCAAGGTTGTGTCGACTCTGAATGTGAGGATTACGGTAGTAGCCTTGGTGATCTCAAGAATCGAGCCAGATCTAGCTCTCCTTGTGAAGAAATTCCAGAAATTCACAAGATGTGGTCGCTTTGGAAAACCCTCAAGGGGAAGTGATTCTTCATCCAGTGACTACAAGAGAAGACTTTGTCACAAATGCAAGAAGCCTGGTCACTACATTCAAGATTGTCCTCAGTGGGAGAAGGAAATGAAGAAGAAGAAATACAAGGACTACAGTTCTGATGAAATGAAGAAGAAGAAGAAATCATCAAAATCTTCATCTTCAAAACCATCAAGGTCTTCATCTCACAAGAAGGGCAGCTCCAAGAAAGCTCGGGCATTCATTGGCAAGGAGATGGATTCTGAAGCCGAATCTGAGGAAAATGATGAAGAAGAAGAGTCTGAAGAATCTGAGTGCAGTGTGGCGAGTCGGCCGTTACTCTTGCTTTCGTCGACAAGTCCATCTTCAACCTGAAGAAACTGATTCCATCAACAAGCCTGATGAAGATAATGATGGCTACGCTCCCACCTATTGCTTCATGGCAAAAGCAGCTAAGGTACTCAAATACAACTCCTCGATTCTAGTGAAAATGAATCGATGAGGATCTTAAGCCTAGCTACTCTAAACTTGCTAAAATTGCTGTGAAACAACAACGGGCTCTTGAAAAGGTTCAAAACATGCTAGATAAAAGTGATGATATGTTGGGTGAAGAAATGGATCGCACTAAAGCCACGATGAAAATCTTGAGACTTGGTCTAAGTATGATAACCTTCAAGGTCATCATAACTCCCTCTTGTCGATCATGAGAAACTTTCTTATGAATTTCTTCAAGAGAAGCAAGACAATGAGAAGCTTTCTCTTGAAGCTATTCAAAGAAAGGCAGATCTTGAAAAGCTAAGAGTATGTTATGAAGATCTTCAGAAGGAGCGCGATTCATTATTAGCTCAACAAATCAGCACTTCTCAGGAAGAATTTGTTCCTCCATGCTTAAAGTGCATTGAACGTGAATCTGCTAATTCATCACCTGAATGTTCAAATGCTTCAATTGTTACAAAATGCAGGGCTGAAGGAATTGTACATGACAGGCATGTACAAAAGCCTCAAAGGGCATCAGACACTTTGTGATGTGCTCAAAAAGCAGATCCTCAACCGAAACCCTAGGAAAGAGGGTATTGCCTTTGAGAGGAAACTGAATGCCGATGGAACATATTGGAAACACGAGCGGTATCCCAAAACCTCATGGGTTCTTTGCAAAGGACCTCCAGATTGATCCATCTAACTTATCCGGCTTTTCATGTGAATCTCCTCATTCTTCTGATGAGTCATTTGACTCCAACTATAAACTGTTCAAAAATCAGAATGGTGAAGTATTTGCTAGATATGTTGGCACTAACTGCAGGAACGGTTCCCCTATGAAGAAAATCTGGGTTCCCAAAAGCTGTGTTGAAAGTCTTCAGGTGAATGTCCTCATGACACCACCAGTGAAGAACAGGAACCCCAGATCAAATTCTTCATATGGACCAAACTCTTCATATGGATCCAAATCCTCATATGGACCAAATTCTTCACGAGGATCAAATTCCTCAACTGGATCAAAGTCCTCATATGATTATTATCATGCTAACAAATCTCCTTCAAAGGAAGAAGAAGAAAAGGTAAGAGCGGTTAGAGAGCAAGCAGCAACTTTCTTTGATACATATACACATATTTGAATTCCTCAAACGGAAAAAATATAATAGTAAACATGACCGAATTATTGAAGGGCGATAAATATGTAACCTCCATTTTATAGCTAGATGCATACAAAAAATTATTTCTTACTTTTACGAGACTTGTATGCGTGTCTAAACTTCAAATGAACTAGATGCAAGAGACGTGGTACCATGATCAAATTTGTGGAGGAGAAGAAGTTTTTTAATTTTATTTTTTGGAGCCAATTAGTGTACCCCCCCCCCCAACACATACACACACACACACACACAAATAAATAAATGATCGTGTGACAAAAAACAAAGTCATATAAAACTAAAACTATGCCTACATGAAAAAACAGAAGCTATCAAAACAGTGATCAATGAAATGCAGTACAACCCATCGGCACCAACCATATCATCACAACACAATGAATAAGATCAAATTTATGAAGCGGCATAGCCATGTTGTCTGCTTTTTCAAAATGGATATGTGATGTCGTCGAACTTTTGATAGAGAATAAATATCTCACCTCCCTAAAGCAGATACGCGCAAGTATAATCTCAATATTTCTTCTTTGAGATCATTACGCCATATCTACACTTTTAAAGAATAAAGCTCGGTGGAATTGACAACATAAAAAAGATAATATCTATCGGGGATACTAAATATCATGCCTCCATACAAATACTTGTTCCTTCTTTCTTGGAGACTAGCAAACATATTTGGATTTTCGAAGAGCGAATTTGAGTGGAAAAGATAATCACAAGAAAGATGGATCGTGTGATGGATTTGTATGCATAAAACAAACTGGAATGGAAGACATAATGTCAAACAAGGTCAAATTTGTGATGCGGGGAAAACACCTCACCTACTGCAATGTTTGGAATCGTTTTATTTCTTTCCTTGATACCAATGAGGTAATAACGTTGGTCCTGTTTCCTTTCAAGAATTAACAACTAAATCTAATTTCTCTCTATGACAAAGTGACTTTGCACGCCAAGATTAGTTAGGATTATTTGAATGCATATATTGTACATAAGTCCAGTAAAGAAAAACAGAAGATACATTTCTTCTGAATTTTAGACACTAGATCGCAAATATGTGTTACATGCAAACAAACTATACGTATATATTGACATATGTACATTATGTCCTCCCAGTCTCAAGACTCAAGAGATATGGCTAAAAATATATATAAGTTTAGGCCATGTTTGACATTATCATGATGTTATGATAATCCAGCTTGCCTAAATAGATGTTGTTCATGTTAGTGTTTTTTCTAAATTGAACAAGGTAAACGTGCCAACAAGCGTCAATATTCATTCAACTTAGGTACAAAGTACATCACGTAATTTAAAAGCCTTAAACCCAACATTATGCAATAGTTGAAAATTTGTGCATGGGCTAGCTCTATGAGTTGAATTGATACATCTGTGAACGTAGAGCTTATCACATCCGATCATCATGTGGTGTCTCGGCACGACGAACTATCGCAACGGTGCATACTCAGGGACAACACTCATACCTTGAAATTTTAGTAAGGGGTCATCTTATAATGTTACCGCTGTACTAAGCAAAATAAGATGCATAAAAGATAAACATCACATGCAATCAAAATATGTGACATGATATGGACATCATCATCTTGTGCTTTTGATCTCCATCTTCAAAGCACCGTCATGATCTCCATCGTCACCGCCTTGACACCTTGATCTCCATCGTAGCGTCGTGGTCGTCTTGCCAACTATTGCTTCTACAACTATCACTAATGCATAGTGATAAAGTAAAGCAATTACATGGCATTTGCATTTCATACAATAAAGCGACAACCAGAAGGCTCCTACCAGTTGCTGATAACTTTTACAAAACATGATCATCTCATACAACAACGTATATCATATCATGTCTTGACCATATCACATCACAACATGCCATGCAAAAACAAGTTAGGCGTCCTCTACTTTGTTGTTGCAAGTTTTACGTGGCTGCTACGGGCTTCTAGTAAGAAGCATTCTTACCTACGCATCAAAACCACAATGGTGTTTCGTCAAGTTTTCTGTTTTAACCTTCAACAAGGACCGGCCGTAGTGAATTTCGATTCAAATAAAGTTGGAGAAACAGACACCCGCCAGCCACCTTTATGCAAAACTAGTTGCATGTCTGTCGGTGGAACCGGTCTCATGAACGTGGTCATTTAAGGTTGGTCCAGGCCGCTTCATCCAGAAATACTACCAAATCAAAATAAGACGTTGGTGGTAAGCAGTATGACTATCACCGCCCACAACTCTTTGTGTTCTACTCATGCATATCATCTACGCATAGACCTGGCTCAGATGCCACTGTTAGGGAACATAGCATGCAATTTCAAAAAATTCCTACGCTCACGCAAGATCTATCTAGCAGATGCATAGCAATGAGAGGGGGATAGTGTGTCCACGTACCCTCGTAGACCGAATGCGGAAGCATTTGTTAACACGGTTGATGTAGTCGAACTTCTTCTTGTTCCGACCGATCAAGCACCGAACGTACGGCACCTCTGAGTTCTGCACACGTTCAGCTCAATGACGTCCCTCGAACTCTTGATCCAGCAAAGTGTCGAGGGAGAGTTCCGTCAGCACGACGGCGCGGTGATGGTGATGGTGAAGTGATTCGCGCAGGGCTTTGCCTAAGCACTACGTGAATATGATCGGAGGCGTAAACTGTGGAGGGGGGCACCGCACACGGCTTGGAACAATTGATGTGTGTTGTAGGTGCCCCCTCCCCCACGTATATAAAGGATGGAGGGGGAGGAGTCGGGCCCTAGGCGCGGCCATGTAGGAGGAGTCCTACTTGGGCTCCTAGTAAGATTCGCCCCCCTTTCCTTTTACCGGAGAAGGAAAGGGGGAAAGAGAGAGAGAGGGGAAGAAGGAAAGGGGGCGCCGGCCCCTCCCCTAGTCCAATTCGGACTCCTTCCCTGTGGGGGGCACGCGACCCCTTTGTGGGCTGGTGTGCCTCCCTCCTATGGCCCATATATTCCCCACAGGGGTTCCGTAACCCCGGTACTACGATATGTACGATACACTCCGGGTACTTCCGATGTCCGAATACTATCATCCAATATATCAATCTTTACCTCTCGACCATTTCCGCGATCTCATCCGGGACTCCGAACAACAGTTGGTCACCAAATCACATAACTCATATAATACAAATCATCATCCAACGTTAAGTGTGCGAACCCTACGGGTTCGACAACTATGTAGACATGACCGAGACACCTCTTCGGTCAATAACCAATAGCAGAACCTGGATGCTCATATTGGCTCCCACATATTCTACGAAGATCTTTATCCGTCGAACCGTTATGACAACATACGTTATTCCCTTTGTCATCGGTATGTTACTTGCCCGAGATTCGATCGTTGGTATCTTCATACCTAGTTCAATCTCGTTACCGGCAAGTCTCTTTACTCGTTCCGTAATGCATCATCCCACAACAACTCATTAGTTGCATTGCTTGCAAGGCTTATTATGATGTGCATTACCGAGAGGGCCCAGAGATACCTCTCCGATACTCAGAGTGACAAATTCTAATCTCGATCTATGCCAGCCCAACAAACACCTTCAGAGATACCTGTAGAGCATCTTTATAATCACCCAGTTATGTTGTGACGTTTGATAGCACACAAGGTATTCCTCCGGTATCCGGGAGTTGCATAATCTCATAGTCAAAGGAATATGTATAAGTCATGAAGAAAGCAATAGCAATAAAACTTGACGATCATTATGCTAAGCTAACGGATGGGTCTTTTCCATCACATCATTCTCCTAATGATGTGATCCCATTCATCAAATGACAACACATGTATATGGTTAGGAAACTTAACCATCTTTGATTAACGAGCTAGTTTAGTAGAGGCATACTAAGGACACTGTGTTTTGTCTATGTATCCGCACATGTATCAAGTTTCCGGTTATTACAATTCTAGCATGAATAATAGATATTTATCATGACATAAGGAAATATAAATAACAACTTTATTATTGACTCTAGGGTATTTCCTTCAAATATGCCCTAGAGGCAATAATAAAGCTGTTATTTTATATTTCCTTATTTCATGATAAATGTTTATTATTCATGCTAGAATTGTATTAACCAGAAACTTGATACATGTGTGGATACATAGACAAAATATTGTGTCCCTAGTAAGCCTCTACTAGACTAGCTCGTTGATCAAAGATGGTTAAGTTTCCTAACCATAGACATGTGTTGTCATTTGATAAACGAGGTCGGAGAATGATGTGATGGACAAGACCCATCCGTGAGCTTAGCATAATGATCATTCAGTTTTATTGCTATTGCTTTCCTCATGTCAAATACATATTCCTCCGACTATGAGATTATGCAACTCCGGGATACCGGAGGAATGCCTTGTGTGCTATCAAACATCACAACGTAACTGGGTGATTATAAAGATGCTCTACATGTATCTCTTAAGGTGTTTGTTGGGTTGGCATAGATCGAAATTAGGATTTGTCACTCTGAGTATCGGAGAGGTATCTCTGGGCCCTCTCGGTCATACACATCATAAGAAGCCTTGCAAGCAAAGTGACTAATGAGTTAGTCGCAGGATGATGTATTACGAAACGAGTAAAATGACTTGCTAGTAAAGAGATTGAACTAGGTATGAAGATACCGATGATCGAATCTCGGGCAAGTAACATACCGACGACAAAGGGAATAACGTATGTTGTCATAACGGTTCGACCGATGAAGATCTTCGTATAATATGTACGAGCCAATATGAGAATCTAGGTTCCGCTATTGGTTATTGACCGGAGAGGTGTCTCGGTCATGTCTACATAGTTATCGAACCCGTAGGGTCCACACGCTTAACGTTCGATGACGATATTGTATTATATGAGTTATGTGATTTGGTGACCGAATGTTGTTTGAAGTCCCAGATGAGATCACGGATATGACGAGGAGTCTCGAAATGGTCGAGAGGTAAAGATTGATCTATAGGATGATAGTATTCGGACACTGGAAGTGTTCCGGAGTCTACCGGGTATATATCTGGTCACCAGAAGGGGTTACGGGCACCCCGGGCAAAAGATATGGGCCTTATGGGCCAAGAGGGGAAACACACCAGCCACAAACGGGCTGGGTGCCCCCCGCCCATATGGGCTAGCCAAATTGGAGAAGGAAAGGGGAAGGAGGAAAGGCAAAAGGGAATAGGATTCCCCCTTCCCCCTCTTCCCTTCCTACTCCGAATAGGAATAGGAGAGGGGGCTTGGCCGAATTGGGAGAGGACCCTGTTCGCACACGAACACGTCACGTGTACCCTCGACACCGGGGGTGATGCACCGCAGCTCACGTCGAAGGAGACCCGACCGACAGTAGCGATCGCAAGGCAGTCGTGGCGCTTTGTAGACCAAGCCCCACTTGCGGGAGGGACCCGTCGAGGCTCATGGTGGCTATGGGCTGCCCTAGGTCGATTCGCCGCCCCTAGAGCCTCGTGGATCGCTGCCCTCCAATGCGAAGAACGAGCGAAGAACGAGAAAGAAAGATACAGGGTGGGGATAAAGATAGATGAACACAAAAGTGTAATAGATTGATTGGTTCAATTGGTGTTGTTCAATCGGCCGTCACCCCCAACATATATAAGAGGCGGCTGGACTTCCCGTACAAGTAAAGGATTCATCTAGGCTTTCCTTACAAGAAAAATTAAATCAATTCGCGTCCTAGAGTCCTAGTTCTATTCCAACTCGGATTCAGTCTGAATCTGGCCCAACTTCTGTCTTCCTCCTTGTGCAGGCCGCCGAGCCTCCAATGACCTACGATCAAGATGGCCCAAATATAAAACTTGTGCGCCTCGACGATACGAACAACTCTCATGTTGATCACTTTTCAAATAAGGCCATCTTGAATACTTTTCGAGATCGTCTTAACTTCCAGTCGGACTCGGTCTTGCGGTAGACTGAATTATCCAAGTCTTGTAGTGAATTTGCAGGCCATATACTATCTCTGATGACGATGACTCCAAAACCGAAGTTTACCGTCTTGATGATACGCACAACTTCTGTATTGAACACTTCTTCATCCGAAATCATCTTGATAAACTTTTGGGCACATGTTCAGTTTCACTCGGATTTGAGCTCATCCACTCGGATATTAGAGTCTTTCACTCGGATGGTCCGACTGGACTTTTTCACTCGGATGACTATATTTTCACTCGGAAGACAATCTTTCACTCGGATAATGACCACATTTTCAGTCGGAAGACAATCTTCTACTCGATCGATAAGTTTTCACTCGACCTTTTACTCGATCAGTAGGTTTTCACTCGACCTTTTACTCGATCGGTAGGTTTTCACTCGACCTTTTACTCGATCGGTAGGTTTTCACTTGACCTTTTACTCGATCGGTAGGTTTTCACTCGACCTTTTACTCGATAGGTAGGTTTTCACTTGACCTTTTACTCGATCGATAGGTTTTCACCCGAAAGGTAAGCTTTCACTCGACCGGTGAGTTTTCACTCGACCAAAAACATAGCCTGATCTTGATTTGTCTCCCCAAGTCTCATATGACCTCGGATTGAGACGAATTATATATGGAAATCGATCGACTCGACGAGACGAAACTTTCTCATGTTGAAATTTTTCCGATTCAAGGACTTCTTAAGGGCCAAATTGCTCGCGCGACCCATCAGACAGGGTGTCTGGTACTCCGCGCCATATTTCCATTCAGCTTCGGTCTGCAGTGTATTGCCTCTAACGTTTTCATATGAACTCGGATTGAGATGATTTATATATCAAAATCGATTGCCTCAACGAGACGAAGACAATTCCTTTAGAGTACTCCTTCATCCGAGGTCGTCTTGAAGGCGTGATTGGCCAAAAATCACTCGGAACATTGAATTATGCCACTCGGAGTATAGTTTCGGTCCGTAAGATAAGGTCGAATGAATATAACCGAAACATCAAAGTTGTTCCACTCGGCGAAGTGAATATTTTCATGCTGAAGGCCCATTCACTCGAGACCATCTTCATTGCAATCTGTATCTTGCCAAAAACAGGTGTCAACACATGTCCCCCTGTTTTCTGGCAGAGCTTGCGTGCCAGAAAATACCTTGCCTAGGGTAATTTTTAAGCACGATGTCAACACTCCATCGGCTGTGCATGTTGAGTATAATAATTTTAATCATCCATATGCTCATGTTTGTTGCTTCTTCGGTAGAGCCTCTTGGATAATATTTGTCTGAAAACAACAATTGGATGTCACAAAGGCTTCCACGTAAATTTCTTATGTCAATTCGGACCTTGCATTTGTCCAGGCATTCCCTGGGAATATTAGAACCCTTCAACGAAGACGGTTGCCGGACGATTATGACCATGCACCTCAAAGGAATATTGTCAACTGTTCGGCGACTCAACTCGTTATCAAAGTACACCATCAAGCCTCCGCCGAACAACGTCTGTCTCCTGACTTGAATCCTGCAAATAAATAACATTTGGAGTCGGGGCTCTTTTATGCACTAGACCCTTTATTGTTGGTCGACCCAATAATTAAGCCGGCCTCGCCAATACTGGCAAACAATGAGCATCGGCTATAGGAGTAGGAAATCCACCATGGTGAACACCGTTAGCCAGATGCCGGGTTTTGCAAACACAATGAATTATGAGGGTGATATGCAAATATCGGCCACGCGTTCTTATCTCAAAAGTGCTCGGGAGTCCGTCCACCAAAGTGTGAATAGCCGAAATAAGTCAGATGTTTCGGCTGAGGAAAAATTCCATAGCGTTGATTTTGATGGTACAATCGAAGAATATGGATAAGACGCCTCTTGGAATCTCCTATATGAAAATTGTCGTCCTTGCCTACGGGCTTTACACTTGTACTCCTTATTTCTGGGCTTCAGCAGGAGATGTGATGCCGCTCTTGACTCGAGGATTTCCCTTAGGAACCCAGGCCTTGTTCCTCTTCTCCAGCTCTTTGGCCCTAAGCCGTTTTAGCCTCTTCTGTTGCGAATATGGTAAGCCGAGTGGGTGTCCCGGCTGGTACTTTGGTTTATGCACTGGCAAATTCTTTCTGACTTTGGGCATTTCTGGCTTGGCCTATCCAAACTTGACTATTGGATCCTTGAAATTTACTTACTTCACTTTCTTGTCCTTTGTAGCCAACATAGGCTTGGCTAGCCTTTTGTCATTTGGAGTCGGATCTGAAATAGCACTCTTGCGGCCATCCTTTTCTTTCTTCACTTTTTTAACACTTGTTGCAATAGAAGGTCGGACATCATTTCTACTTTGACTGCTCCTCTTGGGAACCCATGCCATGTTCTTCTTTCTCAACTCATGTGCACAAAGTCTTTGTAATTCCTTCTCTTGCCAATGTGCTAAGCCGAGTGGGCACCTCGGCTGTGATTCTATTTCAACCAATGCCAACTCTTTTTTGGCCTTGTGCACTCTCAACTTCTTCCCTTCAGATTTTGCACTTGATTGACTTGCCTCGTTGCCTTTTGTAGCCAATGTCAATACTTTAACTAGCTCTTTGTTATTTGAGAACAAATCTGAAGTAGCACACTTACGACCATCTTTCTTGACCTGGTACACTTGCTTGACCACCTCTTTCTTGTTCCTTGAGCTCCGGACCGATTCCTTACGATTGAAACGGTCTTTGACGTGTGATTGTTCATCAAATGTTGATCTTTTTGGAGCTGCATAATGTTGGCGAGATGATCTACAATAAGATGGATAATTTTCCCTTGTATCATACCTGCCCCATGACGGATATGGATTTACATGAGTGTAGGGAGGCATCCACGACATTGGCATTGGCGGCCCAACAGCAGGATATGAAGTCTGCTTGCTCAACGTCTTCCTTTGCCAATCCAAGTCTTCAAATTTATGCCTTGGGGGCGACTTCGATACTTTTGTTTCACTCGGCCGATAAGCACTCTTTGCCTCATTTATTTTCTGATATTTTTCTAATAACTGCGCGAAAGTGACTTTCGGCTTTTTACCTTTGTGCTTACCATTGCCTTTGCTTTCTTTAGTTGTGCGTGCATCGGTCTTTGAATTTTCTCGTTGCCCCCCAGTGCTAGATGTCGCCATTGTAGCTTTGATGAAACTCCCATCTTCAAGATTGTTCTTGATGCACTTTTTAACAATATCCTTGCTCGAAGACCTGACCCCGTCATCGTCGGTGTGTACCTGTTGACCTTTAGATGAATCGGCTTGAGATAGCCGAGTCAACATGTGATCACCATCAAGACCAATCTGATACGACTGGCCATATGCTCGTGCCTCAACAAACTCCAATCGTCCTATGTTGTCCAATTGTGCGGCTTGATGAATCACGTCGTTGTATTTGATATTGTCTTCAAACAAGCATTGCATTTGTTCTTGTCCTGATGGCTCGACATCATGATCAATTATAATTGGATCAGTCAACAACGCACCAACGATGTGATCAACTATGCCTATACTGGACGTACACTCATGGTCCATTAACCGATATTGTGATACCAGTTTTGATACAAAACAACTGAGTGGTATCAGTTTAACATCTGACTCGGCTACGCATTGATTTTCGTCCTCCTTTCCTGATGCTCTTGAATCGGCTATCCTGGAGAACTTTGAACCTGGCTTTATATTCCTGCAACCAAAATAATTACAGAATATACGTCTCCTCTGAGACCAAATGTTAGCCAGGCATGAAACAAACAAAGTTGCCCATATGAATATAAAGTTCAGTCGGCATGACAGGAACAACTTTGGTTGCGATAAGTTGTCACTACTAGTCTCTTTGAATAATGCCATGTGTTGATCAGCACGATTAGTGACAAGATCATTCCAAATAAATAGATTACTCATTTCAATTGGTCTTTCAAAATTAATTAGAATCTTACTAACAGGTGCATCAACAATATCACTTTGACCGAATCGAAAATTGAGTAAACTATCTGCTAGGTGTACCTTTGTGAAGACGTTGGAAGGAGAAGATGGTTGCACCACTGGAAGAATACATTGCTCCACTTCTGAATAATTCTCCAATGCCTCTTCCTCTTTTTCTGGATCTCGTGCCTCATCACTCAGATTGCCCGAGTATATTTCAGTCGGATTGCCCGAGTGGATTTCACTCGGACGCTCTTTGTCAGTTGAACTTTGCTCGGCCGCATTTTCTTGGTCTTGATGTTCATCGTTAACTGAACTGTGTTCGGCCGTATTACTTTGTTCTTGATGCTCATCAATTTCTTTAGCACGAAACTCATATGGCAGCATGTAAGATCCCTTGCATTTAGAAAATCAAGCATAGCCAATTTGTTGTGTTTGTTGTTCCTCTGCTTGGTGAAGCTTGCATCATCTGTTTTGGTACACTCGGTAATAACTGGCTCTATGCACTCAAAATTAGCCGATGATGCACTCGGATGACTCAATGCACTTGGCTGACTTGATGCACTCGGCCTTAACTGGCTCGATGCCCTCGGTTGGTTCGACGCACTCGATATTGACTCTACGCACTCGACCTTAGCCCTCTCGGTGCTCAATCTAGTTTCAACCGAATCCACCATCGCCTTTTCTTTAAAGGAATCGTTCGACTCGGCTGTAGATGACTTATTCCTATTTGACACAGTTTCAACCGAATCAACCATATTAGCCGAGTGAACCCTTTCTTGCTGATTTGCTTGCAAACCTTCTTGCTTCAATATCGCAGAAGGGCCCTGGATGGAGGAAGGCACTTGATGTATTCTTGCAAATATTCCTCACCACGGCTCTTCTTGAGTGCTTCGTAAGCCTGTCGATATTCTGCTGGTAATTCCTCAAGAGTTGGCGTAGTAAAGCCATTGACTCTATTCCCTGTGAGAGTTGGCTTGACCCCATCCATTTGGGTGACATATTTTTCTTTAGACTCAGCCCTACTTGGATCAGCTTTCCCCCCAATACTTTTAGGATCTTTCGGCAATGAATTGTTGTTGCCGAAATTTTGCAATTGTATAGGGGTGTATAACATCTTTGCAGATGATAGGTGAAGACATGTGCACTCTTGTCGAATATTCTCTCTCGCCAATTTGATCAATCGGCAAAACTTCGTCTTCTTTTAAAACCCTAGCTTTTATTGCCTCATAATCAGGAACCAAACCTTTATCATGTTGCTCAAGGCAAAGAGCGGTAATCTTCTTATTTTGCGCTAGGCTTTTTAACGCAGCCAAAGTCACCTCATCTCCTGCAATATTAGACACATACACTCCTGTAGAATCTCCATTCACTCGGCCATAATGAGCCGAGTCATGAATACTTTTAGTTGCATATGATGCTGAACAATTAATATCATGAGGTGTATCATATGATGTTTGAGGATAACCGGCCAAATAGCTAATGGAAGCATGGTCGATTCCCCCATCCATCGGCATGTTTGGGGATGAACCCGCATATTGCGAGTCGGCTACCGATGGATAAAACAGTGAGACACCCTCCTGTAATTGAGGTGTCATATATTGATTACTCGAACAAATCGTGTTGTTCACGGCATATTGAAAGATGTTGGCGATGCACGAAAGTTCAGATTCAGAGGTTGCATGTCGCAATTCTGTAAATTCCAAGTTTCTCCAACGGAATAACTAGTCGGCCTTTGCTCGTTCGGGCTAGCCGACATGACATGTCCATTGAAAGATCTAGCAACATCAACATAATGGCTATTTGCATGTACATAAGCAGATTGATGATACATGTTACCGTTGTAGACTGCAGCCGCTTGATGACGCTCTCCTCGTAGCAAGAACAGGCTGGAAACTGTTCAAAGCTTCGTCCCCGGTGAGTCGCCAAAAATGTGTTCGACACGAACACGTCACGTGTACCCTCGACGCGGGGTGATGCACCGCAGCTCACATCGAAGGATACCCGACCGACGGTAGCGATCGCAAGGCGGTCGTGGACGCTTTTGTAGACCGAAGCCCCACTTGCGGGAGGGACCCGTCGTGGCTCATGGCGGCTATGGGCTGCCCTAGGTCGATTCGCTCGCCCCTAGAGCCTCGTGGAGCGCTGCCCTCCAATGCGAGAACGAGCGAAGAACGAGAAAGAAAGATACCGGGGTAGGGATAAAGATAGATGAACACAAAAGTGTAATAGATTGATTGGTTCGATTGGTGTTGTTCAATCGGCCGTCACCCCAACATATATAAGAGGCGGCTGGACTTCCCGTACAAGTAAAGGATTCATCTAGGCTTTCCTTACAAGAAAAATTACATCAATTCGCGTCCCGAGTCCTAGTTCTATTCCAACTCGGATTCATCGAATCTGGCCCAACTTCTGTCTTCCTCCTTGTGCAGGCCGCCGAGCCTCCATATGACCTCCGATTAAGATGGCCCAAATATAAAACTTGTGCGCCTCGACGATACGAACAACTCTCATGTTGATCACTTTTTCAAATAAGGCCATCTTGAATACTTTTCGAGATCGTCTTAACTTCCAGTCGGACTCGGTCTTGCGGTAGACGGAATTATCCGAGTCTTGTAGTGAATTTGCAGGCCATATACTATCTCTGATGACGATGACTCCAAAACCAAAGTTTACCGTCTTGATGATACGCACAACTTCTGTATCGAACACTTCTTCATCCGAGATCATCTTGATAAACTTTTGGGCACATGTTCAGTTTCACTCGGATTTGAGCTCATCCACTCGGATATTAGAGTCTTTCACTCGGATGGTCCGACTGGACTTTTTCACTCGGATGACTATATTTTCACTCAGAAGACAATCTTTCACTCGGATGATGACCACATTTTCAGTCGGAAGACAATCTTCTACTCGATCGATAAGTTTTCACTTGACCTTTTACTCGATCGGTAGGTTTTCACTCGACCTTTTACTCGATCGGTAGGTTTTCACTCGACCTTTTACTCGATCGGTAGGTTTTCACTTGACCTTTTACTCGATCGGTAGGTTTTCACTCGACCTTTTACTCGATAGGTAGGTTTTCACTTGACCTTTTACTCGATCGGTAGGTTTTCACCCGAAAGGTAAGCTTTCACTCGACCGGTGAGTTTTCACTCGACCAAAAACATAGCCTGATCTTGATTTGTCTCCCCAAGTCTCATATGACCTCGGATTGAGACGAATTATATATGAAAATCGATCGACTCGACGAGACGAAACTTTCTCGTGTTGAAGTTTTTCCGATTCAAGGACTTCTTAAGGGCCGAATTGCTCACGCGACCCATCAGACAGGGTGTCTGGTACTCCGCGCCATATTTCCATTCAGCTTCGGTCTGCAGTGTATTGCCTCTAACTTTTGCATATGAACTCGGATTGCGATGATTTATATATCAAAATCGATTGCCTCGATGAGACGAAGACAATTCCTTTAGAGTACTCCTTCATCCGAGGTCGTCTTGAAGGCGTGATTGGCCAAAAATCACTCGGAACATTGAATTATGCCACTCGGAGTATAGTTTCGGTCCATAAGATAAGGTCGAATGAATATAACCAAAACATCAAAGTTGTTCCACTCGGCGAAGTGAATCTTTTCATGCTGAAGGCCCATTCACTCGAGACCATCTTCATTGCAATCTGTATCTTGCCAAAAACAGGTGTCAACAGACCCCAAGTAGCATTCCTCCTACTTGGGGCGCCACCTTGGCTACCTCTCCTCCCCTCCAACCTATATATATGTGGGGAGGGGAGCGCCTACAACATAGAACAACAACAATCGTTAGCCGTGTGCGGCGCCCCCTCCACAGTTTACACCTCCGGTCATATCTTCGTAGTGCTTAGGCGAAGCCCTGCACGGATCATTTCACCATGCCGTCGTGCTGACATAACTCATCTTCTTCCTCGAAACCTTTGCTGGATCAAGAGGACGAGGGACGTCATCAAGCTCAACATGTGCAGAACTCGGAGGTGTCGTACATTCGGTGCTTGATCGGTCGGATCTAGAAGAAGTTCGACTACATCAACCGTGTTGTCAAACGCTTCCACTTTCGCTCTACGTGGATACGTGGACACACTCTCCCCCTCTTGTTGCTATGCATCTCCTAGATAGATCTTGCGTGAGCGTAGAAATTATTTTAAAATTGATGCTACATTTCCCAACAAATCTAACCCGCCCACCCTTGATTTTTTGGGGTGCAAATGTCTGTCTGGTCTCATTGTGCCTTAGTTCCAACCTCTTCTCTAACACATGTCCACCAAAAAAATCTTAATGGCAGTTGTGAGTTTAGCCAAGAGTTTCTTAGTGAAAAGAATATTTGAAATATCCCCGCAAAAAAAAGAATATTTGAAATATATAAGACATGGATAGGAAAAATAGATTAAATGAGCTCGAGCCTAGCAACATGAGAGAGCTTGTTGGACCTGTAAGTAGGCATCTTGTTGTTAAATTTGCCATAAACAAACTTGTAAGCCATAAACAAACTTGTAAGCGGTGATTGTATCATTAGCAGGCAAAATCAGTGGGTTCCCTAAATGAATAGACCTATGGTTAATGTTTGGCATAGGTAAAATTTTAGGAAAAAACTAACGCCCACACGTGTGGCATCTTGCACATCGCCTACGCGCCTCCATCACCATCCATTTTGCCATGTATGAACAGATGACATCAGCAGGAATCTTTTTGGTTTTCGGCTAAAAATGTTTTATCTCCTAATTAAAGAATCAAATGGAAAATATGTTTTCACCATTAAATCCGTCTCAACGAGATCTTAAAAAATAGACCCCATGTTGATATGTTTCGACGAATTTATTTTTTGCCCAAAATTTGCCATGATGTTTACACTGTAGTTGCGATAGTGCTTAAACTAAAGTTGCCATGTGACAATTTTAGTTTGTAGAGTATGGCAATTTTAGTTTTTTGATGATGGCAATTCAGTACTTTGACCATGAAATTTATTTTTTGTATGAACCATGGCAATTTTAATTGCATGTATCATGGCAATTTTAGTTTATGGTTCATGGCAAGTCTAGTTTCTTAATTCCCCGTTTTATAATATCTCAAAATTTACTTTTAAATGTAGAAGAAAGTAGCTGAAACATATCATGGCAACATCAGTGTAAACATCATGGCAATTCATGTGCAACAGACATGGCAATTTTTAACCCCCAAAAAAATTTGTCAAAATATATTGATATGAGATCTATTTTCGAAGATCTCGTCGTGAGGGATTTAATGGTGAAAACGGATCTTCAATCAGATTTTTCATTTAAGAGATAAAACATTTAAAAAAACTTAAAATCCAAAAAGATTCTCACATGCATGCATGCAGTGACGTGGCGCAGTCTGTGTGTTATAGATCGTGTGGGCGGGTTTGGCTCCCGCCACACGTGTGGGCGTTAGCGTTGTCCAAATTTTAATATAGGTGATAAGATTTGGGTCGGCATTAGCACAAAATGTCATAACAAACTTGTCCAAGTTAGGAGTCTAGCCGAAGTGATGACAAAAATGTCGAATATGTAAGATGAGACATTTGATTAGCCTCAACCACAGAAGAATTGCCATTGATAATCAAGTCATCAACAAGAGCAAAGAGTAATTAGAAGGGTGGTTTGGTCCAAGAGAAATGACTACAAGATTATTATTTTCCTTTGCCTCTTGTAGAGCCAAAGAAAGCTCATTGGTTGCAAGAACAAAAAGATAGGGACAAAGGGGGTAGCCTTGCGTAATACCTCTACTACTTCAAAATCTCACAAAAGCCTAGCCAATAACAATCATAGAGAAGACAACATAAATATGTATACATAGATGATATATAAAATGACCTTGCAACCCTTTGCGTGAAAGTGCAGGGAAAAAACGTAATTCCACTCTAAATGGCCAAAATTCTTAGCTAGCAATCTTAAGCAAAAAAACAGCATGTTTCCAAGAAGGACAAAGAAATGGGTGAACTCTTGAGCATTGGATTATACATAAAATAAGTAATTGTACCATAGTTCAGCAACCGTAAAATGAGTAATCTGCCTGGAAGTTTAAGAAAACGTGATAAAGGAGAGCACAAAGTGCCACTAGCTAATGTTGCAGAGCTTTGCTACATTCACGTGCAAAACTTACATAATTTTTGTTACCGGATGAGACGGCATCATATAATTGGAGAAGAAAACGGGTCCAATGCAATAAAGGGGGGAGATTAACGAGGGATTGGTCAAGGAGGAGTCCGTAAGAGAGTTTTGTAGCTATTGTCCGTAAGTGTAGAATAATTGAATGTGAGCTTTGCTACATTCACAGGCAAAACTTACAGAATTTTTGTTACCGAATGAGAGGGCATCATATAATTGGACAAGAAAAGGGGTCCGCCCTGCAATAAAGGGTGGGAGATTAACGAGGGATTGGTCAAGGAGGAGTCCGTAAGAGAGTTTTGTAGCTATTCTCTGTAAGGTAGAATTATTGAATGTGAGCTTTGCTACATTCACGGGCAAAACTTACAGATTTTTTGTTATCGGATGAGAGGGCATCATACAATTGGAGAACAAAAGGGGTCCGCCCTGCAATAAAGGGACGAGATTAACGAGGGATTGGTCAAGGAGGAGTCCATAAGAGAGTTTTCTAGCTATTGTCCGTAAGTGTAGAATTATTGAATGTGAGCTTTGCTACATTCACGGGCAAAACTTACAGAATTTTTGTTACCGGATGAGAGGGCATCATATAATTGGAGAAGAAAGGGAGTCTGCCCTACAATAAAGGGGGGGAGATCAACGAGGGATTGGTCAAGGAGGAGCCCGTAAGAGAGTTTTATAGCTATCGTCCGTAAGTGTTAGAATTATTGAATGTGAGCTTTGCTACGTTCACGGGCAAAACATACAAAAATTTATTACCGGATGAGAGGGCATCATATAATTGGAGAAGAAAAGGGGTCTGCCCTGCAATAAAGGAGGGAGATTAACGAGGGATTGGTCAAGGAGGAGTCCGTAATAGGGTTTTGTAGCTATTGTCCATAAGTGAAGAATTATTGAATGTGAGCTTTGCTACATTCACAGGCAAAACTTACAAAAATTTTGTTACCGAATGAGAGGGCATCATATAATTGGAGAAGAAAAGGGGTCCGCCCTGCAATAAAGGGTGGGAGATTAACGAGGGATTGGTCAAGGAGGAGTCCGTAAGAGAGTTTGGTAGCTATTGTCTGTAAGTGAAGAATTATTGAATGTGAGCTTTGCTACATTCACAGGCAAAACTTACAGAATTTTTGTAACCGAATGAGAGGGCATCATATAATTGGAGAAGAAAAGGGGTCTGCCCTGCAATAAAGGGTGGGGGATTAACGAGGGATTGGTCAAGGAGGAGTCCGTAAGAGAGTTTTGTAGCTATTGTCTGTAAGGTAAAATTATTGAATGTGAGCTTTGCTACATTCACGGGCAAAACTTACAGACTTTTTGTTACCGGATGAGAGGGCATCATACAATTGGAGAAGAAAAGGGTCCGCCCTGCAATAAAAGGGGGAAGATTAACGAGGGATTGGTCAAGGAGGAGTCGGTAAGAGAGTTTTGTAGCTATTGTCCGTAAGTGTAGAATTATTGAATGTGAACTTTGCTACATTCACGGGCAGAACTTACAGAATTTTTATTACCGGATGAGAAGGCATCATATAATTGGAGAAGAAAAGGGGTCCGCCCTGCAATAAAGGGGGGAGATTAACGAGGAATTGGTCAAGGAGGACTCCGTAAGAGAGTTTTGTAGCTATTGTCCGTAAGTGAAGAATTATTGAATGTGAGCTTTGCTACATTCACAAGCAAAACTTACAAAAATTTTGTTACCGAATGAGAGGGCATCATATAATTGGAGAAGAAAAGTGGTCCGCCCTGCAATAAAGGGTGGGAGATTAA
The DNA here is from genome assembly GCA_021437245.1 of Aegilops speltoides. Lineage (NCBI taxonomy): Eukaryota > Viridiplantae > Streptophyta > Magnoliopsida > Poales > Poaceae > Aegilops > Aegilops speltoides. The sequence goes on along the minus strand of CM038142.1, from coordinate 133,092,126 downwards.
CGAGGGATTGGTCAAGGAGGAGTCCGTAAGTGAGTTTTGTAGCTATTGTCTGTAAGGTATAATTATTGAATGTGAGCTTTGCTACATTCACAGGCAAAACTTACAGATTTTTTGTTATCGGATGAAAGGGCATCATATAATTGGACAAGAAAAGGGGTCCGTCCTGCAATAAAGGGGGGAGATTAACGAGGGATTGGTCAAGGAAGAGTCCATAAGAGAGTTTTGTAGCTATTGTCCGTAAGTGTAGAATTATTGAATGTGAGCTTCGCTCTCTTGCTTACCCCTATCAAACGCAAATGGCAAACTATTTGGGAACCACGGCGACGCACGGAACGGCCGAACCGGCACCTGCCACGCGGTGAGCGGCCGGAGATACCACGAGCGGCCCAGGGTGCAAGCCGGCGATCAACTGCCGGGACAGTGACCAAAGTCATGGAATATTGTAGTCCCCCAGCCGCGTATGCTCCGTGTGCTAGTGACGTGGCGCAGTGGTAGTTGCTGATGGAGCCGGCACGTTATTGGCTGTGGGCGCTCCAGGTGCTGCATGGCGGGAGACACCTCACCTGCCACGAGAGCCTTCCCGCACGGGGGGCCGTCGGCTGCCGAGCTCCAGGTGCTTTAAATCAGCGTTGGTCTATCCGAACGACTGTCTTTTGCAAGACGACACAAACAAATTTGAGCTTCAGCTTATGTAGCCAGTATTTTTAGCAGTTGTTTTTTATAGCAGCTTTATGAAGCCAGTAAATAGTGGGAAGAATATTGCTTGAAATTCTGCCTTGTATAAGTCCAGTCAAGTGCTAGAGAATGCAACTACGCATTGAGGTAACTGAAATCCTAAAAATGAAAATTGAGTCCTATTGTACATATCGAAGAAGTTACATGTCGTCACTTGCACGTTCTAAAGTACGACGTACCCGGTCGCAAAGCTAAGTCAGCCAGTGTTGCCGGGAATGATCAGTAATCAGACATGCGGGCGTCGCTGGGCTTCCAGCAGGAACAGCATTTCCTCGGTATTGCTACCTGGTCTTACCGCACGTGTAGACAAAATCTTGCAAACGAACGATGCGATATCTGCTTTGGATCTGTTTCGATCGATTATCGTCAACAAACCGACCATTCCACCAGCCGCTTTAAACCCAACTGATCTCGATCAAACTGCGATATCCAATCTTTTAACACTTCGTGCATAGTAGTATGTCGCAAGCAAAACACCAGCGGCACAAAAAGCACGTATCCTCGGCAATGAATGATCATATCACACCCTAGTGATTAGCCTAGATACGTCGCCGCCAGGTTAATCCACAGACAAAGCACGCACTTGGCCAGTTTGAGCAGAATCGTGAAGCAACGTGTGGGCAAAACAAACAGACAGTAGGTACTGCTACCCAGTACGTGCAGTGACGTGCTTGTTTATGCAGCGCGGCGACAGTAATGGCGCCCGATCGAGGCCCAATGATTCAGCTCCCGCTTAGTTGCGCTCCAGTATATGTATATCGCTGATCAGTGATCCCCTCGGCCTCGGGGCAATAATGCAGGCGCCCCAGTGTATTACACCACACAACAAAAACAAAAGGAAGCAGATCGGCTGCAGCTGTGCCACTCACTCTCGACGTGCGGATGTGGCCTGTAGGATCAGCGCAGAACGCAGAATTATACTACTACTGGTACAATGTACATGCACTGGCGTTCTCTTGTTAGAAAATGAGATGCAGCATGAGCTGCCTGTGGCCTCCTACTTTAGTTTAGCTTAGCATCGATCGATCCCCCCACATGATCGGTTACGGACGCTTAAGTGCGCTTGGTTGGGGAGCAGATCCGCGCGGTGCTCCCCTAATCGTCTCCGCGGAGAATAATCCCCACCATTCGCTGTCTACTTATGTTGTTGGAATGATAATACTAATATAGTGCCAGTGTGTTCGGTCCAGTGGGATCTGTCATAAATGAGCTGATTTCTTCAGCTCTTGAGAGAGCAAACTACACATGATTGGATTGGAGTCAACATTCATGCCAGGGTGAAACCAGTTGACGACGGATTTGCAACTTTTGTTCGAGAGATTACAACTTTCGGTGCAAATGGGAGCTATCTTTGGAATGTCTGTACAATTGGACCGCCACTATACCATCAAGTGATCGTAAAACTGTACGTGCTACTGTAAAACCCCAGGTTTGTATCAAGTATCAAGTATTTAGAACGAATCCACAGTTTCAGCTAAAACTAAGTGCGTATGTCTCATACTCCAGTGAGCCTCTGAACTAAAGCGGGAACAAGCAACCTGTCGAAGAAAGCGCACCTCGATCATCAGTGCCTCGGCTTTACTTCCACTTCGTTGACATCGCGGATAAAGATCTTAGTAGCAGGTTCATTCCTGTAAAGTGCAAAACTGGCGGTTAAATTGACGGTTCGGCGGTTCTACCTTGAATGATAGGGGAATGTTCCTATGGTATAGCAAAATTTTGGTCTTACTCTATTTTTCCCCTTTCGTAAGTGTAACTGGATGCAACAGCGAGCAGATTGTTATCCTTGCTGAAAGACAGAGCAGCAATGCTGGTTGGGTACTTGGGGGACTGCAATCGGAACAGAAAAAAAAAATCAGATATCCCGAGGTCTGAATTCCTGACACAGAATTAGGATTAGTTTGTTTGGCAGATAAATCGCGGGGCAAGAAAAACCTGAAACAATCTCTTTTTATTTTCTCCATCCCAAGTGTACACAAATCCATCACATCCGCCCGTGGCGAACGTTCCATGTCTGCGTACGTTAGATTAGGCTATTAAAGGAACTGAAAGTTGATGACGGTGTGAGTGCGAGAGAGATGAGGGACATCGTACTCTGAGTGGAATGCAATTGCATTAACAGGATATGCAACCCTCCCTCTGTCCTCGGTCAATCGATGGCACTTGAAACGATACCTGACAAAAATAAACAGGCAATGAAAAACCATAAGGCTAGGTATAAAAAGGTGGAACCGCTCGGCATGAGTGGTTAGCTATATCAAACACAATGAACAATGCCCTAAAAAAAGGTATAAAGGTGGAACACAAGTGACCTTATGTAGAATAAGGAGCCAATTGAGAGCAATGTCAATGCCCTTATCTTTAATAAACTAGCTATTTAGAAAAGGTGTCATCCTTTTGCAACACAGTATATATATACCTCTTTTCGAGACTAGACTCAGATTGGTCAAAGAAGTCCATTGCAACTCGTCCGTCCGTAGTACCCAAAGCAAATCCTACATACAGGTCAAAAATAGAGATTAAATTAAAGGACACTTTGCTGAATGTAAAGAGGCCTAAGAAATAAAATGAGAAATATGCACTAGAGATTAGAGTTCAAGACGATGATAATTACAGCTAGTTTGAGGATGAATACTCCAAACTCAAAAAACTATTGAACTTCCCTTTGGAAGAAAAGTATTGATTATGCTATGTTGTGACTTCAACACCACCCATTGCCCATGGGTAGTATCTTCAAACGTGGGACTAAACTTATACTCCCTCCGTTCCGAATTACTTGTCTTAGATTTGTCTAGATACAGATGTATCTAGCACTAAAATGAGTCTAGATACATCTGTATCTAGACAAATCCAAGACAAGTAATTCGGAACGGAGGGAGTACAAGGCTAGAGCCCTAGAAAAAACTGAAAATATATCACTAATGTTGATTACTATTTATAACCATTAATATTATCCTGCCAACGGAATTAGAATGTCAGGTAAGAGAAGGTCCAAAACAAAAATAAAAAACATAGTCAGATGTAACACAGAACTGATGACACCATTAATGTGGATCAACCATTAACCCACGAGGACTAGACAGAAATAGAAGGCGTCCATAGTCAACATAGCGCTGGAGCACTAGAACAATGACGAAACCAATTGAGATCAGTTGCAAATATCTCATTCTGAATCAATATAGATAGTGACGGAAGGCGTTAGCATTATAGTATGAGACTGGAGGGATATCTTAAATTCAGACTTTGCTGTGAATCTTTCATTATGAGATAGACTTGTTTTCTAAGCTCTACTGCTGGAAAATCATATCCTGAAAGAGACACCGAGAAGCTAAATCTTAACGATTATTAAGGAAACAGGAGAAGTTCAAACTTTCCCAACGGGTTGACCTGTTATTGCACCTTTAATAGTTGAATCCAAGATCATAAATCATCCACACCCTTGAACCGTTGAAAGTTACAAACCGAATGGGAAATTCTATAACCATAAGACAAAATGACCATACTTGTCAAGCATCAAGTAGATTAAGAAGCAATGGAGCCAAATGATAATCTATACAAAAACTGATAACAACATTGTTGCATGAATCTCAAACAACCTATCAACCCACTGGTACACAAAAATGATATATGGTTCCATGAAATTTCAAGATATTTATCTATTGACCATGCATTAACACAAGGAAGTTAATCATGTACCAATTTTTATAAGATTCAAGAAACAGTACAAGATAACATTTCTCATGGCGCCTTTCCAAATGAACAAGAAGGGTTCATGCCAAACAAGAAAGGTAAATTCTATTACAACTTAGTACATCTTTTGTATGTTACACAAATCAACAAAAATAAGGTTCAATTCATGCCAGTGGTATTTAGCAGGAATATTGATCAATGCATATTGGCAGAATTATCATAAGAACGTCTTACCAGTTTTATTTGGATAACACTCAATACAGCGTGTTTGAGAATTCAGAAAAGACTTCCTTTGCTGAGGCTCAGACATATTACGCAAATCATAAACATTCACATGCTCTCCTGCTGTTGCAACAACCAACTTATGTCCTGCTAATGAAAGTGCGTACACACGTTCAGGTTGGGTGTGTGTCCCAATAAGTGTATATTGTGGCCCAGTCGCACCTCTTTGATCCCAACACTTTATAGTCCTATCCCAGCTTCCAGTGATTACTTGACCTGGCATAAGACAGGACACAAGCATATGATGGTTAAGGTTATTATTAAGAGTAAAAAATTATCTGTTTATTAATGAATTATAGTCGTGCAGGAAATGCCAGAGCCATTGTACGTGAGATACTGTAACCAATATGCTTGATTTTCTTAATTTGTCATACATACTATAAGTCTCTAGGATGTCTGGTAGGGTGAAATTTTCACCTGACCTATTCGGTTAAGACTCTCATCTAGTAATCCACATGAGCTCACTACCAGATGACAATAGTATAAGACATCAGGTTATCTACTACAAGTATTTTGGGTCAGAGACAATAATACTGTAGATGCTAGTCGCATAAATGTAGAGATCACATGATTTGGATGTTTCTAGAGATGTAGGACTTGTAAACTGAATATATATTTGACACAACAAAGGACAAACTTGGTAAACTTCAAACGATAACTGCCCACATTACGACTTCTGAATACTTAAGGCCATATTTCACCACTGTCTATATAGTCTTCATCAGCATCGCATGTCTATTGATAAAGACCAGAGCCACCAGGTAGCTATCCTCCTAGATTATCTAGTATTCATTCAACAGACATCATCTAGGCTCTTTCAGTTTCTCATATTGGGATTTAAGAACAACTATTGAATGATGGCAGATGAACAATACAGAGAACTAAGCATAAAAACAGAAGATGGATATCATAAGTAAGTTCATGGAGTGGATATTTATTAAATACTCTATCTTAAAACATAAGTAAAATATTCCCAAAAATCAGTATTGTTGCACGGTAACAGAAGATGGCTGTATTTTATATGAAGCTTATTATGATAGTCCCAAACCAACACCCGAAAGAAATAAAGCATAAACTCGCCTAGCATAGAGATCAATTGAACTGTTACAATTTGGGGGTCAGATTGACAGGGTTCTTAACTTAATTAACCCATCTCTAGCAACACGAAACATGGTTTTGATGATAAATTAGCAATGTTCTTCAGAAACTGAAGTTTGACAACACAATAGCACTGTTCAGCAAAAGCGAACAGGCAAAAGTAATTAAGCAAGTACCTGTAGTATCGGAGTACTCCACACAGCGAACTGGACCATTATGGGTTCCCAAGCGATAACTAGTTTTGGAACTAAAGGACAGCCTGCATTATATGTAGTACAACAAAACAGATCCGAAACATACAGGTCATCAGTTGAGCTTCGATTTGTACGAATGATCTGACCGAACAGAAATTTAAATTCAGTTAACCGTGCTGAATAAATATGCTATTGCCTATGCTGCGGGCATTTGGGTCTGAAATCCACTAAAATCATGTCCCACCCTACTTCCTACGGACCTATTTTAACATCAGAAATGCACTTCAGAAATCCAAAGCTCCGCCTCTGTTCGGGGCTATGGTGCGAAACTGTACCGCGTCCCCAACCACTCATTCAGAATCGCTAAGCAAAATACCAATCAGACGGGACGGGAAGATGAATAGGTGATCGCTATCACCTCACCTCCGCACGACGTGGTCGCTGGAGGCGCTGAACGCCGAGGAGTCGTTATCGTGGAAGCAGCAGTCCAGCACGGGCCTCTTGTGCGGGAACGCCCCCACCAGCGGGTCGGTGGCGGCATCGACGTCCAGGAGCCGCACCGCCTGGAAGGAGCGAACGCGCACGCACACGCGCAGCCAAGCCCGCGCAGGCACAGAACCCAACGGATCAAACCGAGCAGCTAGGGTTTCGTTTCCTCGGGGAAGTGGGAGGCGCGCGAGGCTTGTGAACTAACCTTCTCCCATGAGGAGACGAGTAGGCGGTTGCTGTGCTTCGAGAAGCGGAGGTTGGAGACGCCGTCCCTCGGCGGGTGCCCCAGCTCCCTGCCCAACCCGACGCGGCCGCCGCCAGCGTCGACCGGCGGCTGGCCGGTGGCGGATGCGCTCATGGCGGGGTCAGGAGGAGAGGAGGCGGCGGTGGCGATTCTGGGTAGCTTTGGGTGCTGGGGTTTGCGGTAGGTAGGATGCGGTGGGGCCCGAAATTTTGAACCCGCGACGAACGAGCCGTGGAGCAGAGCGCGGGGTTTATAAGAGGAAACGGTTTCGGGGAGGAATGCCAGTTTCGTGGAGGAACCCCCGACCCGCCGTCGTATGGGCTAGATTTAGCATTAGCTGGGCTTTGGATTTGGGCTGGGTGTATGGTCCGAATCGGCGGCTTATCTGGTGAATTCAGCGAAATCACTGTACATGCGGTAGAAAAATTACCCCAATCTGTTGAGATATGGTCTGCGACAATTGAGTATTTGAAACAAGAAATGAATTTTAATTTTGGGATAATGGATCCTTCTAATCCAGTCTATATGTGAAGTTGAAGAAATGTTCATTTTCTCAACCGCAGATAGAATACCCGGATCATGTCATTAGCAGGCAAAAGGGTGGCTACAGACTAAAAGAAGATCCTCGCAGTGAAAGAGTGGTCTACTTCCAAATCAAGCACATTAGATTTGGGGCTTAGCAGGACATGCATTTCATTCCCAGGAGATTAGCTCATTTGACTGCTCAAAGACTTAAAACACTTGAGCGATAGCGAAGCCAAGCCGCCGCCTATAGGCGAAGGGACGAAAGACCACTAGGCCTGATGGGAAAAAGTATGACAGCCTCGGTTTGGTTAAGGTTATGAAATTACGGAGTTGTTTTTCTAAGTAATACTAAGAACTGGAAAAACAGTTCGGAAAAAGAGAAAAGCTAAGGTTACAGAAAAACTTATCCGTCTACAAAGGGTACGGTGTCGGTATGGAGGCACATCAGCTGTGGATATAGACTAGGCTAAGGCACTTTGTCTTGAAGTATTTACCGAGACTACACTAAGAGATGAAGTCAGCGAAAGTTAGCTCGTAACTAAGAAAGCCGGTATCAGAATGGAGCCCTTCCAAAATCAAAAGCAAAGAAGCCCAGGAACAAAGCTGCTTCTCTACTAGCCCCGTTACGAGGGAGGGTTATTTCTAGAAAAAACAAATGGATATACATTCTATCTAGCCGAGGGATATTTCTAGAAGGTAGGAAGCTTATCCTTCCGTCCAAGGAGAAAGAGACAAGTTTCAAACTCATCCAAGTTTTGTCATAATGTTGATTGAACATCGAGATGATAAGAGGGAGTACCATACCCAAGATACTCCATTAAAGAAAAGGTATGCTTGTTTGGTTTCTTTGGTCCGAAAACACACACCACAAACTCTCGTTGTTGATGAGGATCATCTGTTCTAATACTTTGACATGGGGGTCTTCTGTTCACTTTGGCGATTAGGATGAATGAAGTATAAAGGGAGGTCTGCCAACCATTTATTTTTTCACGCATGCACATGAGTTTTCTTCCGAGCCTCGCGGTTATTGCAGACTCGAGAATAATTGCAATTATAGCACAGAAAAATAAACATTAATTATGAATATAGAAAAAAATAATAACTTTTATTATTACCTCTAGAGCATATTTCCTTCACATTTGACAATGTACAAAAAAATGTTCAACATGTATTTTAAAAATATTCAATATGTATATTAAAATTATTTATTATTTGTTAAAAAATGTTCACCATTTTTTGAATGTTAATGTGTATTTAGAAAAGAAAAAAATCAAGGAAGAGAGCGAAATAAAAGGAGAGAAATCAAGAAAAAAATCAGGGAAAGAGATCGAAAAACCAAATAGGAAAAACAAAGAGAAACCAATAAAACACAAAAAGTAAGAAAAAAATGGATGGAACCTCCGAAAACCGATCCGAAGGTTCAAAAACCAGCCCTAGCTCTTGACAGGAAAATTAAACAATGAAAACTACCACTAATGGGCCAGAACCTACTTCAAAACTCTAGAGGCAGACGCTACATACGCCCGAAATCACTAGTTAAGGAGTACTCCTTCCAGAGATCACTCCAACTTCCCCAGGTTGCGACAAGTGGCGCGCTGCATGTGCGTCACTTGTCGCAACCTGGGAGTTTTTCCTTTTTTCGTAGATCCGTTTATTCAAAACGTTTTATCTCTTAAACCGTGCGTTCAAATCTCGAACCACTTTCGCCGTTGGATTCCTTGCGTCGAGATCTTCAAAACTAGATCCCATGTTGATAGGTTTTGACAAACTTTTTTTTCACGAAAAAAACCGACGAAAAAACCGAACCGGGAACACGGGTTTTTTCCCTTTTTGAAAGAGGCACGCCCGTGCCTCTGACGAAATCACAACCGTGCCTCTCGCAAAAGAAAAAAAATAGAAAACGCGTTTTTTTTCCTTTCCGAAAGAGGCACGCCCGTGCCTCTCGCGAAAGCACAACCGTGCCTTTCGCGGAAGCAAAACCGTGCCTCTTGCGAAAGAAAAAAAAACAGAAAACACGTTTTTTCCCTTTCTGAAAGAGGCACGCCTGTGCCTCTCGCGAAAGCACAACCGTGCCTCTCGCGGAAGCAAAACCGTGCCTCGAAAAAAAAAATAGGTAACGCGTTTTTTTTTGTTTTCAAGAGGCACGGCCGTGCCTCTCACGAAAGCACAACCGTGCCTCTCGCGAAAACAAAACCGTGACTCTCATGAAAAAATGAATTTTTTTGCGCAAAAAAAGAAAAATTCAAAAAAAAAATTGGGTCGAAAAGCTAGGGAAGATCGGTATAAAACCAAAATGTAAAAAAACCCCGAAAAAACCGTTTAAAAAGCCGAAAACGCGTGCAAAAAAAAATCCGGAGGAAACGTCCAGAGCGTGACACGTGGCGAATGGCTGTGAGCGCGCCAAGTGGCGCTGATCGTTGCGAGGCTCCCGAAGGAGCGCTCGTTAATTAGTTGCTCCCACATACGCCTCGCAATATGATGGCATATAGCACCGACACAAATGCAGTCTATTGTGTCTTTGAGATCTATATTAAATTTATGCCATCGGCCCACTTAAATTCTGGACCTCCGCCCAGTAAAATTCTAAAATCTCAAAGCCCTGATTAACCCGCATGTCATGTGTACATAATTTAGTCGCATGTTTCTAGTGGATGAGAAGATACATAAGTATATAAAGTAAGTTGTTCTAGAGCGAGGCATTTTGGCTCTCAGGCGAGTGATTAAAAAATAGTAAAAAATTCAAAAAAAAATCTTTTTGTGGAGAAAGATGACATTATCACTGTGATTGTGTGTAGTGGCTGGCTTAGGGCTTCATACAAGGATCGGGCAACTAGACACAAATTAATTCATCATTTTTTTCAGTTTTGTTGATTAAATTTTAATATTCACTAACAGTAAAACATATTTTTTTTTTGTAATTCTACAATGCGAAAAGCTTTTCATAATTATGCAGATTGATAATTGAAGAAAGAAAGAGGAAATAAGCTATAACCTATCCTAAAGAGAGGATTGATCTCCTCTACAAAGATGGCTAGATGAATGGTGTGTATGAGTCTTGCGCCTGACTGCGGCTACAACTCTCATTGTCATGTCATTTATAGTTAATTTAATAACCCACTCATATATGCGTAGGCGAGGGTCTTTTTTTCTTTTTGAAAAGGTAGCCCACTCACGGGAGCAGCGATTCGGTGCCCAGACTCATCTGCATCCGCGTGGAAGAAAAAATTCAAAATAAATACTAGAAAAATTAAAAAAAAAACATTTTTTTGTTTGGTAGATAATTTGGTGCGTCAGGTGTGCTCCAAATTTGAGATCATTTGGACATCTGGGTAGCTCTCGGCAAAAAAGACAAATTTGGGGTCTGTAAAAAATGTTTACCGCTCATGTATTCTTCTGACCCAATTTGTCTATTTTACTGAGAGTTGTTCATAAGTCGAAATGATGTGAAATTTGAAGCACACCTCTCGCAACAAATTATTTACCAGCAACTTTTTTTTTGACTTGTTGTGATTTTTTTTAACCGGGTGTAGATGAACCTGGGCTAAGAAATGAACATTCGCCCACTCATATAATATTTAGCTATGAAAATATAGTAGCTTATTAATATCTGGCTCACCTTATTGTCCCACAAAATTCCTAAAGCCCATGCTGCATCTGCTTGTAATATCTACAGCTCGTTCCTTTTCCCCCTTCCTCTTTTTCTCCAACTCAACACAGATGTGATATGAAAATTTCTATAACATACTTCCATCACTTTATTGTACCTACTCTTATTTTTCTGGGTGCAGCGTAGAATGAGGCAACGAGCAAGCGATATCACTTGAACGGATTCAGATTGACTATCGCTTTGTCTTCGTGCTTTCATGAGTGAATATGTTAGATGTTTGTAGTCTGTCGTATGTGATATGCTCTGTTGGCACACTAATCATGTTGCTAAACTAGATTAAGCTTAACAAAATTTTCTTAACCTAATACTTATAGCACTGATTAGTACATATATCTAGTAGCAAGAAATAATGCAGATAGACTAAACAAGAATGCTAAACTAGATTAAGCTTAACAGAAACTTCTTAATAACCTAATACTTATAGCACTGATTAGTTCATATATCTAGTAGCAAGAAATAATGCAGATAGACTAAACAAGAAAACTAGTAAGCTACAGCTAGGTGGAATATGCATGATCAAGACCATCTCACGAAACAAAAGTATAAGTGGCTCGGAAGATCAAATGATATAGCTGCACCCGAAACCTCATTAATTAAAGGATCCCTCCTACCTCAACTTGCACATAAAAAGACAACTAGTAGTGGCACTTCGATGAGTCGAAGCTCTAGTTCCCCAGGAAGATTTTTAAATCGATCTTCCAGGAAACTTGGCGAGCCATGTACTTACACAAAACAAAACTGGAAAAAGAAATATTTCCAGGACTCTGGTGGTGTCAACCATCTCCAGCATTAGTTCACCCAGTTATAAAATATAGCACAAATTCGTTTTGCCTGTCAGACCTTCCTTTTTTTTTTTGCCAGATGGGATAGTTGTACCTGGAGAAAGCGTTGTGTGCGTGTCTAGGTTTGCCGTCCATGCCGACTGCGGCGGAGCTGTTTTTGTGATGGGGTTGTTTAAGAGACATTATTATTCTGGAGGTACACGTAATTGACATCCATTTGTAGGCGTCGTGTAACCTAAACTATTTTCATGTACGGCCCGTATTATTTTATGGATCCGTAGCACACCAAAGACTAACTGCATCTTCCATAAACAAATTCCACTTCGGTAAATTGAAGAGAGCTTGGAAGTGGGTGGTGAGATGCTAGCTCATGGTGCATCCGGTCTTGGTTAATACTCCATCTGTCCGGAAATACTTGCCGGAGGAATAGATGTATTTTAGTTCTACATATATCCATTTCTATCCATTTTCCTGGCGCGGTTATGGTGTTATGCTTATTTGAATAATTGTCCGGGTTCAAAATTAACTTCCACAAGAGCGAATTGTTCTGTTTTGGAAGAGCTAATGATGACCAGGAGGCGTATAAACAATTGTTCGGATGTGAATTGGGTACATTACCGTTCACGTATTTAGGGATACCCATTCATCATCGTAAGCTGACTAACAAAGAGTGGAAATGTATCGAGGATCATTTTGAGAAGAAACTGAGCTGTTGGAAAGGGAAGCTCATGTCATATGGAGGGCGATTAATTTTGATTAATTCGGTCCTCACCAGTATGCCTATATTTCTCCTATCCTTTTTCGAGGTCCCGGTGGGGGTCAGGAAGAGGCTAGACTTCTATCGATCTCGATTCTTTTGGCAGAGTGATGAGCTTAAACGAAAGTATAGGCTTGCAAAATGGGATATAATCTGTAGGCCAAAGGACCAAGGGGGTCTAGGCATTGAAAATCTAGAAGTCAAAAACAGATGTCTCCTTAGCAAGTGGTTGTTTAAACTTTCGTCCGAGACGATGGCTACTTGGGCTCAGATTTTGCGAAATAAGTATCTTCAGTCTAAAACCTTGGCCCAGGTGACAATGAGACCGACTGACTCACCATTTTTGGAAAGGATTGATGAGAGTCAAGCCACTCTTTTTCAACAGGGCAAGGTTCTTAGTGGGAAATGGAGCTAATACGAGGTTCTGGGAGGATACGTGGCTTGGGGAGACGTCCCTTGCACTTCAATATCCTACTATGTACAACGTTGTTCAACATCGAGAAGCTTACGTTGCAAACGTTCTACAATCCACTCCCCTCAATATTAGTTTTCGGAGGACGCTAGTTGGAAATCGTTGGGAGGCCTGGCTTCATCTTGTAAGACGTTTGATGGATGTCCAACTGTCACAGCAGCCAGATCAGTTGTATTGGAAACTAACTAAGGACAGCGTGTTCTCGGTCAAATCCATGTATCTGGATGTTATAAACGCTAGCGTCATTCCTTCCTTGAAGCATGTTTGGAAAGTAAAGGTACCTTTGCAAATCAAAGTGTTTATGTGGTTCGTGCATAAGCAAGTTATTTTGACAAAGGATAATCTGGCAAAACACAATTGGGTGGGTTCTGCTAGGTGTAGTTTTTGTGACCATAACAAAACTATCAAACACCTCCTTCTAGATTGTCCGCTGGCTAAGATTCTATGGCATTCGATTCATATTGCTTTTAATATTAATCCGCCCACTTCCATCAACATGTTATTTGGAACGTGGCTTGATGGGGTTGACTCAGATATAGCGAGGCACATTCGTGTTGGCGTTTGTGCCTTATTATGGGCAGTCTGGAACTGCAGAAATGATTTGGTTTTTAACAGATCAACGAACATTCACTTTTTGCAGGTTATCTTCAGGGCCACAGCGTTGATCCATATGTGGTCGCTACTCACTCCGACGGAGGCCAGGGAGCGTTTGGTTACTGCGTCTACCCGATGAGAGATGGTAGCTCGGGATATTTTCAACCGGTTTGGATGGCGGTCATGTAATAGGATAGGCATGTAGTGCTCCTATTTTATTTGCCAGCCGGTTGTGGCTTTCTGTTTGGCTCTTATGAGCGTTTTTTTATTTCATACTTCGAGACTTGGAGACTTGTTGCTGGATATTTTTATTAATAATATGAGTCGTATGCATCTTTCTGATGCAGAGGCTGGGGTAAAACCCCTTTTCGAAAAAAAAATCTATCCATTTTTGCGACAAGTAATTATGGGCGGAGGGAGTAGTATGTTTGGACATCTTCAGGAATCTAAAATTACGATATACAAACATGGCATGTGTATGATGGAGTCCGTGTATCTCGCAAAAAAAATGATGGAGACCGTGTATGATATAGTCTACAAAGTCTAATTTCAAATCTAAACTGTCCAAAGTGCTTTCATCAAGAGAAGAAGTATCCATGACAATTTTGTGTATGTGCGCAACCTTGCGTGTTCTCTCTTCATAAGAGTAAAACTTCGTCCTTTCTTTTCAAGCTTGACATTTGCAAAATCTTCAACTCGGTGAGATGGGACTGCATCCCCGGCCTTCCCCAACGGAGAGCCTGTAGGACCTTGAGAAGAGGTGTCTAGAGGGGGGGTGATTAGACACTAAGTACTAAAGTTGCAGTTTTTAAGTTTCCTTAAGTTTAAGTGGAGATTAGGCACAATTTCAACATTCACAATACATATCAAGCAAGCATGCAAAGAGTATTTGAGCAGCGGAAAGTAAAGCATGCAACTTGCAAGAAAGTAAAGGGAAGGGTTTGGAGGATTCAACGCAATTGGAGACACGGATGTTTTTGGCGTGGTTCCAATAGGTGGTGCTATCGTACATCCACGTTGATGGAGACTTCAACCCACGAAGGGTAACGGTTGCGCGAGTCCACGGAGGGCTCCACCCACGAAGAAGCAACCTTGTCTATCCCACCATGGCTGTCGCCCACGAAGGACTTGCCTCACTAGCGGTAGATCTTCACGAAGTAGGCGATCTCCTTGCCCTTACAAACTCCTTGGTTCAACTCCACAATCTTGTTGGAGGCTCCCAAGTGACACCTAGCCAATCTAGGAGACACCACTCTCCAAGAAGTAACAAATGGTGCGTTGATGATGAACTCCTTGCTCTTGTGCTTCAAATGATAGTCTCCCCAACACTCAACTCTCTCTCATAGGTTTTGGATCTGGTGGAAAGAAGATTTGAGTGGAAAGCAACTTGGGGAAGGCTAGAGATCAAGATTCATATGGTAGGAATGGAATATCTTGGCCTCAACACATGAGTAGGTAGTTCTCTCTCAGAAAATGGTAAGCTGGAAGTGTAGGTTCAGTCTGATGGCTCTCTCCACGAATGAAGAGGAGGTGGAGGGGAATATATAGCCTCCACACAAAATCTAACCATTACACACAATTTACCAAACTCGGTGGGACCGAATCGTTAAACTCGGTCAGACCAATTTAGCAAATAATGTGACCGTTAGGGTTTTCGGTGGGACCGAAATGCAACTCGGTGAGACCGATTCGGTTAGGGTTAGGGCATAACGTAATCTCGGTAAGACCGATTACACAAACTTGGTATGACCGATTTTGGTAATAAGCTTTCCAGAGAGTTGGTCAGGCAAACTCGGTGGGACCGATTACTCAAACTCGGTGGGACCGATTTTGGTAATAAGTTATCCAGAGAGTTTGCATTGTAATCTCGGTAGTACCGATTTCTCAAACTCGGTGAAACCGATTTTGAAAATGGACATACACAGAGAGATTACAATCCCATCTCGGTGAGACCGAGATCCCTATCGGTAAGACCGATTTGCTTAGGGTTTGTGGCAGTGGCTATGACTTTTGGAATCGGTGGCGCCGGATAGGAAAAATCGGTGTGACCGATTTTGGCTTTAGGTTTTAGGTCATTTGTGGAAGTGGGAAAGTAGCTGAGGGTTTTGGAGCATATCACGAAGCACATGAAACAAGAGGCTCATTAAGCAACACCTCATCCCTCCTTGATAGTATTGGCTTTTCCTATAGACTCAATGTGATCTTGGACCACTAAAAATGTAAAATGAAGAGTCTTGAGCTTGAAGCTTGTGCCAATCCTTTGTCCTTAGCATCTTGAAGGAGTTCCCACATCCTTTAGTCCATGCCACTCCATTGTTGAACTTATCTGAAACATACTGGATAAAAGTGTTAGTCCAACAAGAGATATGTTGACATTAATTACCAAAACCACCTAGGGAGCACTTGTGCTTTCAATCTCCCCCTTTTTGGTAATTGATGGCAACATACATCAAAGCTTTAGATAAAGATATAAAGAGTAGCAAGTAAAGCTTTGGAAAGACATGTAACTAACATAGGCTCCCCCTACATGTATGCAATCATGTGAAATATGGAATATAGAAGCATGTGAGAGCATAAACATGATAGAGCAGGCAATGTGTTACATGTATCTTGGCCATATGCATCAGAGCAAAGAATGTTGAAGAAAATACCTTCATGCTCATGAGTCCTTCTTGCAAACAATATGTACATCAGCAAGAATTCCTCATACACATGATTGTGATGCATATACTTACCTTGTAGTCTTGAGTTGTCTTATGATGAAATGAACCTGTGTAAACAAGGTTAGATAACACAGATACATCTACCAGCCAGAGCAAACAGAAGAAACCACAAGAATACCAAGACTGGGATGATATGTAGAGAGTGAGTACTAAGTACCACATTGGATTAGACATGTCCCCAAGAGTAAAGATATGCAATGAATTTAAATAATCTCTTTCCCTTAGATGTCTTGCTCCCCCTGAATCTAACATGGGATACTGGGAGAAGATAGGGAACAGCAAATCAGAGCTGAAAGATATGAATAATGATCAGAGCTGATGCAAGCTAATGCAAATAGGCACAACAGAACATATGAACATGTCTCTCCCCTCAAGAAGACATGTGGACATCTCTCCTCTTGAACACCTAGCACCTGGGATCCTTGAGAAATACTTTCTTACTTAAGTATTCTCTCCCCCTGGAGATCTCTCTCTTCCCTTTGAGGGTCTCTCCCCCTTTAGGAGATGATATATCTCTCCCTCAAGAAGGTGAAAAGCTTTGATGCTCTCTCTCTCTTCAAATGATAAGCTTTGATGTTCTCTCTCTCCCCCTTTGACATCAATTTCCAAGAAGGGTCTTCTGGAATCTGTCGAATGGGTTTGGTCCTTGAGACACAGAACAAAGCAATGATAAAAATGTGATGCTTGTAGAGGACAAGATTCATTGAGTGGAGCTGGATCAGAAGAAACACAGAATTATGTGGCAAACTGTTTTTTTGTTATGAAATCGGTGGCACCGAGTGAGTTGCTTCGGCTGGACCGAAAGGATTCGGTTGGGCCGAAAATAACAGATCGGTGAAACTGAGTTCATCGCAGAGAAAACACTTGTCACCTCAGCTCACTAGACTAGTAAGATCTCAC
This sequence comes from Aegilops speltoides, assembly GCA_021437245.1. NCBI lineage: Eukaryota > Viridiplantae > Streptophyta > Magnoliopsida > Poales > Poaceae > Aegilops > Aegilops speltoides. The sequence continues at coordinate 133,074,974 of CM038142.1, read as the reverse complement.
AAAGATTTTCAAGAAATTTGCTGAAAGACGTGCAATGAATTGGAATGCAGAAAATGCAGAACAAACAGAAAGAAAGAAATCTAGATGAAGTTTTTTTTGAAAGGGGAAACAAATATGCATGAGACAAATGCAAAAGCACAGAAAAGAACACAAGAGAACTTCATCTAGAGATGGTCGGCGATAGAGTCACCTATGTTAGAGTATATTGACTTAGGAGTCAAGTGAGATCACTTGATCATAGGTCATACTCATCGTTTAAGCTCAAAATGGGGTTGCCATTTTTTGTTTAAGCATCTTGATGTATTCACATCTTGTTGAGTTGCCTTAGCTCATGACTTGGAGTAAAGCTTCTCTAAGATGGAATAACATACCTTGGTTGGTGGTATTGTCCATGTAGTTGAACTTGTGTGGGTTGCTCAAGGTGGATGTAGCTCATCAAGAATTTGGAGCACCACTTGGGATTTTAGTCCATCTACCTACATGGGTTAGTTCTTGCAAGGAAGAGCACTTGTGTATCCAAAAATGACAATCATGAAGCTCAATAGAGAATTTGTCAAAGGATATGTTTGAGTGGTTCCGTGCTTCCTTGTCTTCAACCACCATAGTGTAGAGTCTTGGTGATGTAGAGATTGCTCAAGATATGAGTAGATTACAATCTCATGGAATTTGATTCCACCAAGTACCTACATGGGTTAGATAACATGCAAGATACAAATATATCCAAGACATAGGATATTCATCATAAGAGAAATATCAAGGATTAGTCATAAGCTCATGTCTTGCATGTATCCAATGGAGTTTCTACTCCAAGTTTGAAGCATCAATGATGTTCAATTCTCCTCTTAACCTGCAAAACACTTTCTCATCAAGAGGTTTAGTGAATATATCCGCTAATTGCTTTTTGGTGCGAACATGCTTAAGATCAATGTCACCCTTGGCAACATGATCTCGAATGAAATGATGACGAACTTCAATGTGCTTAGTTCGAGAATGTTGCACAGGATTATGACCAATTTTGATAGCACCTTCATTGTCACAAAGCAATGGAACATGTCTCACATATATCCCATAATTTTAAGAGTTTTGGTCATCCAAAGTAATTGAGCACAACATGAACCAGCGGCAATATATTCAGCTTCGGCGGTGGATAAGGATACCGAGTTTTGTTTCTTGGAGGACCAAGACACAAGAGATCTACCAAGAAATTGAAAAGTACCCGAAGTGGACTTTCTATCAACCTTGTCTCCGGCATAGTCCGAGTCGGAATAGCCAACAAGATCGAAAGAGGCCCTCTTAGGATACCAAATGCCAAAGTTTGGTGTATGGATTAAGTATCTCACTATCCTTTCACGGCCTTAAGATGACATTCTTTAGGAGCAGCTTGATATCGTGCACACATGCACACACTTAGCATGATATCGGGACGTGAAGCACATAGATATAACAATGAACCAATCATAGAGCGATAAACCTTTTGATCAACCGGTTCACCATCTTTGGTCAAGTCATTATGTCCACTAGTAGGCATGGGTGTAGACATACCTTTGCATTCTTGCATATTGAACTTCTTGAATAAGTCCTTGGTGTACTTTGTTTGAGAAACAAAGGTACCTTCCTTAGTTTGCTTGATTTGCAACCCAAGAAAGAATTTGAGTTCACTCATCATAGACATCTCAAACTTCTCCGACATTAGCTTCCCAAACTTTTCACTAAAATGAGGGTTAGTCGAACCAAATATAATATCATCAACATAGATTTGGCACACAAATAGTTCTCCATTAACCCTTTTAGTAAAAAGATTAGAATCAATTTTCCCAATTTCAAAGCCTTTTTCAATAAGGAACTTGGTCAAGCATTTATACCAAGCTCTAGGAGCTTGTTTAAGACCATAAAGAGCTTTGTGAAGTTTGTGAACATGATTGGGTTTCTTAGGATTGACAAAGCCGGGAGGTTGCTTAACATAAACTTCCTCCTCTATTTCACCATTTAGAAAAGCACTTTTAATGTCCATTTGGTACAAGGTGATATCATGATGATTAGCATAGGCAAGTAAGATGTGAATGGAATGAAGTCTAGCAACGGGGGCGTAAGTCTCACCATAGTCCATAACTTCGACTTGTGTGTAGCCTTGCGCGACGAGACGTGCTTTGTTGCGAACTACTTGTCCATCTTCATCTTGCTTGTTGCGAAACACCCATTTGGTACCGATGACGTTGTGGTTGTTGTCGGGCTTCTCAACCAATGTCCAAACTTGATTCCTCTCAAAGTTATGTAGCTCTTCATGCATAGCATTTATCCAATCCGGATCTTCCAATGCTTCTTCAACCTTCATAGGTTCAATGCTAGAGATGAAAGAATAGTTTTCACAAAAGTTAGCTAAACGAGTTTTAGAGCGAGTGATTCTCCCGGTTTGAATGTCATTGTAGATTTGCTCGACGGGATGATCTTTAGCAATTCTTGCTCGAACTCGTGAAAGCTTTTGCTTGGGTCTTCGTTGAACATCTTCTTCATCTTGTTCTTCTTCTTCTTGGCCTTCTTCATTGTTGGCATTGTCGTTCTCTTGTCGTGGTGGAGAAGGAGGTTGTTGACGTTCATCTTGATGCACTTCCTCGTTTTCTTCATCTTGGTGTGTCCCACTTGTGGATGCTTCCGTATCAACTCTTGGTTCACCTTGTCGTGAAGTAGAAGCTTCCACTTGGACGGACGAGGTACTCTCCTTCACCTCCGTTGGACGAACCTTGCCAATAGCCAAGTCTTGAATTGCTTCCAAAGGATCTTTGTCACCTACATCAATTGGCAATTGCTCTACTTGCGAGCCGTTAGATTCATCAAACTTCACATCTACCGTCTCTTCAACCTTCCGGGTGAAATTGTTGTAGACACGGTAAGTGTGAGAGTTTGAGCCATAACCTAGTAGGAAACCTTCATGAGACTTAGGAGCAAATTTAGAGCGACGATGCTTATCAAGAATGTAGCACTTTGAGCCGAATACTCAAAAGTATCCAACTTGGTGTTTGTTACCGGTGAGGAGCTTGTATGCTGTCTTGCCGAGTAGCTTGTGAAGATACTAGCGATTTGTTGCATGACAAGCTGTCTCAACCGCTTCTGCCCAAAAGTGCTTCGGCGTCTTGTACTCATCAAGCATCGTTCTTGCCATTTCGATGAGCGTCCGGTTCTTCCTCTCAACAACTCCATTTTGTTGAGGTGTGTACGTAGCTGAGAACTCATGTGAAATCCCTTCTTCGTCAAGAAAGGTGTCCACATTTGCGTTCTTGAACTCCGTTCCGTTGTCGCTGCGAACCTTCTTGATCTTCAATTCAAATTGATTTTGGGCCTTCCTAGCGAAGTTTTTGAAGATCTTTTGGACCTGCGATTTATCATCGAGAAAGAACACCCACGTAAATCTTGAAAAATCATCAACTATAACTAGACCAAAAGAATTTCCACCGAGACTCTTGTAAGAGTTGGGACCAAAGAGATCCATGTGAAGTAGCTCGAGTGGCCTCCTTGTGGTCATGATGTTCTTCACGAGATGCCTTCCTCCAACCTGTTTACCTGCCTGACAAGCGCTGCAAAGTCTATCCTTATCAAATATGACATCATTAACTCCAAGGATATGATTTCCTTCAATAAGCTTGTCAAGGTTTCGCATACCAACATGACCTAATCGTCTATGCCACAACCAACCTTTTGAGGATTTAGCAATGAAGCAAGTTTTAGGTTGAGCCTTTTTAGTGAAATCAACGATGTATAGATCACCTCTACACACACTGGTGAAGACCATTTTATGATTATCTCGACGAAACACTTGGCAGTCTACTTTAGTAAATAGAACATTGAAACCAAAATCAGCAAGTCTAGATACTGAAAGTAAGTTGTAACCAAGAGATTCAACGAGCATGACATTTTGTATGGAGCTATCATGTGATATGGCCACCTTACCGAGGCCAACCACCTTACCCTTTGAGTTGTCACCGAAAGTGACATACTTTCGAGGACTATCATTATCAGCGAGCTCACGAAACATGTCTTTATCTCCGGTCATGTGATCGGTACATCCACTATCAAGAACCCATTCCTTTCCTCCTGACATGTATCCCCGAAGATTTGCCATAAGACCAAAGTGTCACATTGCATCATCAAGATCGAAGTCACTATCACCATCCTCATCATAGTATCCATGTTCAACATCGTCATGTGGTGGATCAAGTCCTAGAGAGGGTGATTCATTAGAATGAGTTTGACAATGATCTTGCTTATGAATTTTTATAGCTTCCGAAATAATATCACTAATAATACCAACATTTCCTTTGGCACGCATTGAAGGAAATATGCCCTAGAGGCAATAATAAAGTTATTATTTATTTCCTTATTTCATGATAAATGTTTATTATTCATGCTAGAATTGTATTAACCGGAAACATAATACATGTGTGAATACATAGACAAACATAGTGTCACTAGTATGCCTCTACTTGACTAGCTCGTTTATCAGAGATGGTTATGTTTCCTAGCCATGGACAAAAGAGTTGTCATTTGATTAACGGGATCACATCATTAGGAGAATGATGTGATTGACTTGACCCATTCCGTTAGCTTAGCACTTGATCGTTTAGTATGTTGCTATTGCTTCCTTCATGACTTATACATGTTCCTGTAACTATGAGGATTGTGTAACTCCGTTTACGGAAGAACACTTTGGTACTACCAAACGTCACAACGAATCGGGTGATTATAAAGGAGTACTACAGGTGTTTTCGAAGGTACATGTTGAGTTAGCATAATTCGAGATTAGGTTTTGTCACTTCGATTGTCGGAGAGGTATCTCGGGCCCTCTCGGTAATACTCATCACCCAAGCCTTGCAAGCATGTAACTAATGAGTTAGTTATGAGATGACGTATTACGGACGAGTAAAGAGACTTGCCGTAACGAGATTGAACTAGGTATTGGATACCGACGATCAAATCTCGGCAAGTAACATACCGATGACAAAGGGAATAACATATGTTGTTATGCGGTTTGACCGATAAAGATCTTCGTAGAATATGTAGGAACCAATATGGGCATCCGGTCGCTATTGGTTATTGACCGAGATGTGTCTCGGTCATGTCTACATTGTTCTCGAACCGTAGGGTCCGCACGCTTAAGGTTTCGATGGCGGTTATATTATGAGTTTATGTATTTTGATGTACGAAGTTTGTTGAGTCCGGATGTGATCACGGACATGACGAGGAGTCTCAAAATGGTCGAGACATAAAGATTGATATATTGGACGGATATATTTGGACACCGGAAAGGTTCCGGAGAAGTTTGGAGCTACCGGAGGTTCTGGAACCCCGGGAGGTATATGGGCCTTATTGGGCCCATATAGGAAGAAGGAGAAGGAACAAGGGATGGGCGCGCCCCAGCCCAATCCGATTGGGAGGGCGGCCCCTTCCTTTCTCCTTCCCCCTCTTCCTATTACTACTACTAGTACTTATTCCTAATACTAGTACTCTTTCCTTCCCCTTCAAATAAGATAAGGAAGGGGGAAACCTACTTGGAGTAGGTTTCCCCTCCTCTATGGCGCCCCTTGGGCCAGCCTCCTCCTCCCTCCCTCCTTTATATACGGGGTAGGGGCACCCTAGAACACACAAGTTGATCATTGATCGTTCCTTAGCCGTGCGGTGCCCCTCCACGATATTACACCTTGGTCATATTGTAGCGGTGCTTGGCGAAGCCTGCGACGAGAGAACATCAAGATCGCCACCACGCCGTCGTCTTGTGGAACTCCCCTCGAAGCCTCTCTTTGGAATAGAGAACGAGGTGCGCCATCGAGCTGTACGTGTGTCAAGAACTCGGAGGTGCCGAGTAATGCAGTGCTCGGATCGGTTGAACCGGAAGACGACGACTACTTCCACTACGCTGTGTCAACGCTTCGCTCGGTCTCACGAGTGCGTAGACAACACTCTCCCTCGTTGCTATGTCATCACCATGATCTTGCGTGTGCGTAGGAAAATTTTGAAATTACTACGTTCCCCAACAAAGTGGCGCCCGAGCCTAGGTTTTATGCGTTGATGTTCTATGCACGAGTAGAACACAAGTGAGTTGTGGACGATATAAGTCATACCGCCTACCAAGCATGTCATACTTTGGTTCAGCGGTATTGTTGGATGAAGCGGCCCGGACCGACATTACGCAGACGCTTACGCGAGACTGGTTCTACCGACGTGCTTTGCACACGTGTGGTGGCGGTGTCGGTTTCTCCAACTTTAGTTGAACCGAATGTGCTACGCCGGTCCTTGTGAAGGTTAAAACGGATTCTATTTGACAAACTATCGTTGTGGTTTTGATGCGAGGTAAGAACGGTTCTTGCTAAGCCCGTAGCAGCCACGTAAAATTTGCAACAACAAAGTAGAGGACGTCTAACTTGTTTTTGCAGGGCATGTTGTGATGTGATATGGTCAAGACGTGATGCTATATTTTATTGTATGAGATGATCATGTTTTGTAACCGGTTATCGCAATGGCGGAGCCATATGGTTGTCGCTTATTGTATGAAATGCAAGCATACAGTAATTGCTTTACTTTATCACTAAGCGGTAGCGATAGTCGAGAAGCAATAGATGGCGAATGACAACGATGCTACGATGGAGATCAAGGTGTCGCGCCGGTGGCGATGGTGATCACGACGGTGCTTCGGAGATGGAGATCACAAGCACAAGATGATGATGGCCATATCATATCACTTATATTGATTGCATGTGATGCTTATCCTTTATGCATCTTATCTTGCTTTGATTGACGGTAGCATTTTAAGATGATCTCTCACTAATTATCAAGAAGTGTTCTCCCGAGTATGCACCGTTGAAAGTTCTTCGTCTTTGAGACACCACGTGATGATCGGGTGTGATAGGCTCTACGTTCAAATACAACGGTGCAAAACAGTTGCACACGCGAATACTCGAGTTATACTTGACGAGCCTAGCATATACAGATATGGCCTCGGAACACGGAGACCGAAAGGTCAAGCGTGAATCATATAGTAGATATGATCAACATAGAGATGTTCACCATTGAAACTACTCCATCTCACGTGATCATCGGACATGGTTTAGTTGATTTGGATCACGTGATCACTTAGATGACTAGAGAGATGTCTGTCTAAGTGGGAGTTCTTAAGTAATATGATTAATTGAACTTAAATTTATCATGAACTTAGTCCTGGTAGTATTTTGCAAATTATGTTGTAAGTTAAATAGCTTGCGTTGTTGCTTTCATATGTTTATTCTGATATGTTCCTAGAGAAAATTGTGTTGAAAAATGTTAGTACCAATGATGCAGATTGGATCCGTGATCTGAGGTTTATCCTCATTGCTTCGCAGAAGAATTATGTCCTTGATGCACCGCTAGGTGACAAACCTATTGCGGGAGCGTATGCGACGTTATGAGCGTTTGGGTAGCTCAATATGATGACTACTTGATAGTTTTGTGCACCATGCTTTATGACTTAGAATCGGGACTTCAAAGATGTTTTGAACATCATGGACCATATGAGATGTTCCAGAATTGAAGTTAATATTTCAAGCAAATACCGAGTTGAGAGATATGAAGTCTCCAACAAGTTCTAAAGCTAAAAGATGGAGGAGAATCGCTCAACTAGTGAGCAAGTGCTCGATTGTGCAGGTACTACAATCACTTGAATCAAGTGGGAGTTAATCTTCCGGATAAGATAGTGATTGATGAGTTCTCTAGTCACCATCACCAAGTTAGTAGAACTTCGTGATGCTATAGTATGCAAGGATGACGAAAATGATTCCCGAGCTCTTCGTGATGTTGAAATCAACGAAGGTAGAAATCAAGAAAGAGCATCAAGTGTTGATGGTTGACAAGATCACTAGTTTCAAGAAAAGGGCAAAGGAAAGAAAGGGAACTTCAAGTAGATTGACAAGCAAGTTGTCACTCCCACGAAGAAGCCCAAAGCTTAACCAAAGCACAAACCGAGTGCTTAATCGCAAAGGAAATGGTCACCGAAGCGGAACTGCCCTAAGTATTTGGCGGATAAGGATGGCAAAGTAAACAAAGGTATATTTGATATACATGTTATTGATGTGTACTTTACTAGTGTTTATAGCAACCCCTCGGTATTTGGTCTTGGTTCGGTTGCTAAGAGTAGTAACTCAAGCAGGAGTTGCGAATAAAATGAAACTAGTTAAGGGTGAAGTGACGATGTGTGTTGAAAGTAGTTTCAAGATTGATATGATCATCATCGCACACTCCCTATACTTTCGGGATTAGTGTTGAACCTAAATAAATGTTATTTGGTATTTGCGTTGAGCATAAATATGATTTGATCGTGTTTATTGCAATACGGTTATTCATTTAAGTAAGAGAATAAACTGTTGTTCTGTTTACATGAATAGAACCTTATATGGTTACACACCCAATGAAAATGGTTCATTGGATCTCGATCATAGTGATACACATATTCATAATATTGAATCCAAAAGATGAAAAGTTAATAATGATAGTGCAACTTATTTGTGGCACTGCCGTTTAGGTCATATTGGTGTAAAGCGCATGAAGAAACTCCATGCTGATGGGATTTTGGAATCACTTGATTATGAATCACTTGATGCTTGCGAACCATGCCTCATGGGCAAGATGACTAAGACTCCGTTCTCGGAACAATGGAGCGAGCAACCGACTTATTGGAAATAATACATCCGATGTATGCGATCCGATAAGTGTTAAGGCTCATGGCGGGTATCGTTATTTTCGACCTTCACAGATGATTTGAGCAGATATGGGGATATCTACTTGATGAAACATAAGTCGAAACATTTGAAAAGTTCAAAGAATTTCAGAGTGAAGTGGAAAATCATCGTGACAAGAAAATAAGGTTTCTACGATCTAATCGCGGAGACAAATATTTGAGTTACGAGTTTGGTCTTGATTAAAACAATGTGGAATAGTTTCACAAATTCGTACACACGGAACACCACATCATAATGGTGTGTCCGAACGTCATAACCGTACTTTATTGGATATAGTACAATCTATGATGTTTCTTACCGATTTACCAATATCGTTTCGGGATCATGCATTAGAGACAACTGCATTCACGTTAAAAAAGGGCACCATCTAAATCCGTTGAGACGACACTATATGAACTGTGGTTTAGCAAGAAACCAAAGTTGTCGTTTCTTAAAGTTTGGGGCTGCAATGCTTATATGAAAAAGTTTCATCTTGATAAGCTCAAACCCAAATTGGAGAAGTGTGTCTTCATATAATACCCAAAGGAAACTGTTGGGTACACCTTCTATCACAGATCCGAAGGCAAAACATTCGTTGCTAATAAATGGATCCTTTCCAGAGAAGGAGTTTCTCTCGAAAGAAGTGAGTGGGAGGAGAGTAGAACTTGATGAGGTAATTGTACCTTCTCCCTTATTGGAAAGTAGTTCATCACGTAAATCAGTTCCGATGATTCCTACACCAATTAGTGAGGAAGTTAATGATGATGATCATCAAACTTCAGATCAAGTTGCTACCAAACCTCGTAGGTCTTCCAGAGTAAGATCCGCACTGAGTGGTACGGTAATCATGTTCGGAAGTCATGTTACTAGACCATGATGAACCTACGAACTATGAGGAAGCGATGATGAGCCCAGATTCCACGAAATGGCTTGAGGCCATGAAATCGAGATATGATCCATGTATGAGAACAAAGTGTAGACTTTGATTGACTTGCCCGATGATCGGTGAGTCATTAAGAATAAATGGATCTTCAAGAGGAAGACGGACGTTGATAGTAGTGTTACTATCTACAAAGCTAGACTTGTCGAAAAAGGTTTTGACAAAGTTCAAGGTGTTGAATACGATGAGATTTTCTTACTCGTATCGATGCTTAAAAGTCTGTCCGAATCATGTTAGCAATTGCCACATTTTATGAAATTTGGCAAATGGATGTCAAAACTACATTCCTTAATGAATTTATTAAAGAAGAGTTGTATATGATACAACCGAAGGTTTTGTCAATCCTAAAGGTGCTAACAAAATGTGCAAGCTCCAATGATCCATCTATGGATTGGTGCAAGCATCTCGAGTTGGGATATACGCTTTGATAAGTTGATCAAAGCATATAGTATTATCTGACTTGCGGTGAAGCCTGTATTTACAAGAAAGTGAGTGGGAGCACTACAGCATTTCGATAAGTATATGTGAATGACATATTGCTGATCGGAAATAATGTAGAATTATTCGCAAAGCATGAAAGGATACTTGAATAAGAGTTTTTCAAGAAAGACCTCGGTAAAACTACATACATATTGAGCATCAAGATCTATTGAGATAGATCAAGACGCTTGATAAGATTTTCAATGAGTACATACCTTGACAAGATTTTGAAGTAGTTCAAAATGGAGCAGATCAAAGAAAGAGTTCTTGCTTGTGTTGCAAAGGTATGAAATTGAGTAAGACTCAAATCCCGACCACAAAGAGAAAATAGAAAGAGAATGAAAAGTCATTCCCTATGCCTCACCATAGGTTCTATAAAGTATGCTATGCTATGTACCGGACCTATTGTATACCTTGCTCAGATTTGACAAGGAGTACAATAGTGATCTAGGAGTAGATCATGGACATTGGTCAAGAATATCCTTAGTGAGGACTAAGGAAATATTTCTCGATTATGGAGGTGATAAAAGAGCCCGTCGTAAAAGTTATCTCGGTGCAAGTTTTCACACCGATCCAGATGACTCTAAGTCTCAATCTGGATACATATTGAAAGTGGGAGCGATTAGCTAGAGTAGCTCCGTGCACGGATTGTAGACATAGAATATTTGCAAAATACATACGGCTCTGAATGTGATGAGATCCGTTGACCGAGCTTCTCTCACGAGCAAAACATGATCACACCTTAGTACTCTTTGGGTGTTAATCACATAGCGATGTGAACTAGATTATTGACTCTAGTAAACCCTTTGGATGTTGGTCACATGATGATGTGAAATATGGGTGTTAATCATATCTGAGATATGAATATTGGTGTTAAATCACATGGCGATGTGAACTAGATTATTGACTCTAGTGCAAGTGGGAGATCAAGGAAATATGCCCTAGAGGCAATAATAAAGTTATTATTTATTTCCTTATTTCATGATAAATGTTTAATATTCATGCTAGAATTGTATTAACCGGAAACATAATACATGTGTGAATACATAGACAAACATAGTGTCACTAGTATGACTCTACTTGACTAGCTCGTTTATCAGAGATGGTTATGTTTCCTAGCCATGGACAAAAGAGTTGTCATTTGATTAACGGGATCACATCATTAGGAGAATGATGTGATTGACTTGACCCATTCCGTTAGCTTAGCACTTGATCGTTTAGTATGTTGCTATTTCTTCCTTCATGACTTATACATGTTCCTGTAACTATGAGGATTGTGTAACTCCCGTTTACCGGAAGAACACTTTGGGTACTACCAAACGTCACAACGCGAATCGGGTGATTATAAAGGAGTACTTCATGTGTTTCCAAAGGTACATGTTGAGTTAGCATAATTCGAGATTAGGTTTTGTCACTCCGATTGTCGGAGAGGTATCTCTGGGCCCTCTCGGTAATACTCATCACCCAAGCCTTGCAAGCATGTAACTAATGAGTTAGTTATGAGATGACGTACATGAGCGAGTAAAGAGACTTGCCGTAACGAGATTGAACTAGGTATTGGATACCGACGATCAAATCTCGGGCAAGTAACATACCGATGACAAAGGGAATAACGTATGTTGTTATGCGGTTTGACCGATAAAGATCTTCGTAGAATATGTAGGAACCAATATGGGCATCCGTGTCGCGCTATTGGTTATTGACCGAGACGTGTCTCGGTCATGTCTACATTGTTCTCGAACCGTAGGGTCCGCACGCTTAAGGTTTCGATGATGTTATATTATGAGTTTATGTATTTTGATGTCTTGAAGTTTGTTTGAGTCCGGATGTGATCACGGACATGACGAGGAGTCTCAAATGGTCGAGACATAAAGATTGATATATTGGACGGATATATTTGGACACCGGAAAGGTTCGGAGAAGTTTGGAGCTACCGGAGGTTACTGGAACCCCGGAGGTATATGGGCCTTATTGGGCCCATATAGGAAGAAGGAGAAGGAACAAGGGATGGGGCGCACCCCCAGCCCAATCCGAATGGGGGGGGGGCCCCCCTTTCCTTTCTCCTTCCCTCTTCCTATTACTACTACTAGTACTTATTCCTAATACTAGTACTCTTTCCTTCCCCTTCAAATAAGATAAGGAAGGGGGGAAACCTACTTGAGTAGGTTTCCCCCTCCTCTATGCGCGCCCCTTGGGCGGCCTCCTCCTCCCTCCCTCCTTTATATACGGGGTAGGGGGCACCCTAGAACACACAAGTTGATCATTGATCGTTCCTTAGCCGTGTGCGGTGCCCCTCCACGATATTACACCTCGGTCATATTGTAGCGGTGCTTAGGCGAAGCCTCGCGACAGAGAACATCAAGATCGTCACCACGCCGTCGTCTTGTGGAACTCCCCTTGAAGCCTCTCTTGGATTGGAGAACGAGGGTGCGCCATCGAGCTGTACGTGTGTCAAGAACTCGGAGGTGCCGAGTAACGGTGCTGGATCGGTTGAACCGGAAGACGACGACTACTTCCACTACGTTGTGTCAACGCTTCGCTCGGTCTCACGAGGGTACGTAGACAACACTCTCCCCTCGTTGCTATGTCATCACCATGATCTTGCGTGTGCGTAGGAAAATTTTGAAATTACTACGTTCCCCAACACGCATAAGGTTTGTAAGCTCAAATAGACTATCACCAAACATAGGATCACTAGTATTCATCTTACTCAAGGCAATAGACTTATGGAGAATTTCATCAAGATTCTTCAAGGAATAATCTGGAAATCGTTCCTCAAGAAATTTCCATATGGTGTAGGCACACTTAAAAGTAGGCAAGCATCCAATCAAGTTTCTAGGCAATCCTCTAATGATAAGTTCGGCAGTTCTAAGATTCCTAATCATGTCAATTGACTCATCATGGGTAGGATGCATAGGATCAACATAAGGTGCACAAGGGCTAGCAATGTACTTGTTCAAATGATATTGATTGAAAATAACAAGCATCTCATTTTTCCACTCATGAAAATACTTTTCATCAAGAATAGGCACTCTATGTCTAAGACTCCCAATAGTAGACTCATCCATCTTCCTCCAATGGTGATTAAACCAAATCAATGGAGACCAATGCTCTGATACCACTTGTAGGACCTTGAGAAGAGGTGTCTAGAGGAGGGGTGATTAGACACTAAGTACCAAAGTTGCAGTTTTTAAGTTTCCTTAAGTTTAAATGGAGATTAGGCACAATTTCAACATTCACAATACATATCAAGCAAGCATGCAAAGAGTATATGAGCAGCGGAAAGTAAAGCATGCAACTTGCAAGAAAGTAAAGGGAAGGGTTTGAAGGATTCAAACGCAATTGGAGACACGAATGTTTTTGGCGTGGTTCCGATAGGTGGTGCTATCGTACATCCACGTTGATGGAGACTTCAACCCACGAAGGGTAACGGTTGCGCGAGTCCACGGAGGGCTCCACCCACGAAGGGTCCACGAAGAAGCAACCTTGTCTATCCCACCATGGCCGTCGCCCACGAAGGACTTGCCTCACTAGCGGTAGATCTTCATGAAGTAGGCGATCTCCTTGCCCTTACAAACTCCTTGGTGCAACTCCACAATCTTGTCGGAGGCTCCCAAGTGACACCGAGCCAATCTAGGAGACACCACTCTCCAAGAAGTAATAAATGGTGCGTTGATGATGAACTCCTTACTCTTGTGCTTCAAATGATAGTCTCCCCAACACTCAACTCTCTCTCATAGGTTTTGGATCTGGTGGAAAGAAGATTTGAGTGGAAAGCAACTTGGGGAAGGCTAGAGATCAAGATTCATATGGTAGGAATGGAATATCTTGGCCTCAACACATGAGTAGGTAGTTCTCTCTCAGAAAATGGTAAGTTGGAAGTGCAGGTTCAGTCTGATGGCTCTCTCCATCAATGAAGAGGAGGTGGAGGGGTATATATAGCCTCCACACAAAATCTAACCGTTACACACAATTTACCAAACTCGGTGGGACCGAATCGTTAAACTCGGTCGGACCGATTTAGCAAATAATGTGACCGTTAGGGTTTTCGGTGGGACCGAAATGCAACTCGGTGAGACCGATTCGGTTAGGGTTTGGGCATAATGTAATCTCGGTAAGACCGATTACACAAACTCGGTATGACCGATTTTGGTAATAAGCTTTCCAGAGAGTTGGTCAGGCAAACTCGGTGGGACCGATTACTCAAACTCGGTGGGACCGATTTTGGTAATAAGTTATCTAGAGAGTTTGCATTGTAATCTCGGTAGTACCGATTTCTCAAACTCGGTGAAACCGATTTTGAAAATGGACATACACAGAGAGATTACAATCCCATCTCGGTGAGACCGAGATCCCTATCGGTAAGACGATTTGCTTAGGGTTTGTGGCAGTGGCTATGACTTTTGGAATCGGTGGCGCCGGATAGGAAAAATCGGTGTGACCGATTTTGGCTTTAGGTTTTAGGTCATTTGTGGAAGTGGGAAAGTAGCTGAGGGTTTTGGAGCATATCACGAAGCACATGAAACAAGAGTCTCATTAAGCAACACCTCATCCCTCCTTGATAGTATTAGCTTTTCCTATAGACTCAATGTGATCTTGGACCACTAAAAATGTAAAATGAAGAGTCTTGAGCTTGAAGCTTGAGCCAATCCTTTGTCCTTAGCATCTTGAAGGAGTTCCCACATCCTTTAGTCCATGCCACTCCATTGTTGAACTTATCTGAAACATACTAGATAAAAGTGTTAGTCCAACAAGAGATATGTTGACATTAATTACCAAAACCACTTAGGGAGCACTTGTGCTTTCAGAGCCTTTCCAAGTAAATTTCGAGATTGGATCGTCGCCTTGTTGTGCATCTCCTTCTCGAGGATTCTTCTCGATGTTGTGTCCCCCTCCCCCAATTAAGCATGGTCACAACCTTCACCAAGGCCCAAGGGGAACCCTATCGCCGCTCGTATTTGTCATCGCCATCGACCCACTCCAACAAGTACTCGGCTCGACTACAAGACTTGGTTTATTCACAAGATTAGAGGGTGGGGAGCCACTTGGAGGACCTTCCTTCATGCCGATGATGCGGCGGTTTTCATGGCGCCGATAAAGATAGATATTGAAAACCTCACTCGCGTCTTGTGTTGTTTTCGTGAGGTCACGGGGTTGGACACAATCTTTCAAGGAAGCTCGGTTGCTCCCATTCGAAGTGGGCACTTAAACTTGGTGGAGATCCTCTAAAGCTTGCTCATGACTCGTGCTTCATTCCCCGTGCAATGCTTGGGCCTTCCCCTAACGGTTTGACAACTCAAGATGGCGGAATTTCGATTCCTCGCAAGACAAGGTTGCGGATAGGCTTGTTCCATGAGAAGGGCAAAACATCGGCAACTCGGGTCGTGTAGTCCTCGTCAAGGTGGGGTTTACTTCACAAGTGATTTGCCATGCAACCCCTTTTGTCATTCTGCCTCTAGTAACTCGGGTCATCTAGTCCTTGTCAAGGTGGGGTTTACTTCACAAGTGATTTGCCATGCAACCCCTTTTGTCATTCTGCCTCTAGTATATGGATATCACCTTTAGTCATCGTCCTTTGTTTTCGTATGTGGAGGTGCATATGTATGATGTCCTTAAATTCTAATGTAGATACTTATGTCATGGCATACAATTTAAGCGGAGTCGTCAAATGGCGAAATTTCTCTTCGCCGAAAGGGATACTATACATAACAAAATCATATGAGAGGGATTGGTGGATTTCCTTGCGCGAGCAGGGTGAGTGGGGGAGGGGGTTGCTCGTGGACATTTGGCGGTGTTACAGATGATTCTAGTAATATGTGACATTATGTAGTTTAGTTTCTTGCTTGTAGGTCTCTTGTAAATATTTTGTATTTGGCTTGTTCCTAGTTTACCTTGAGGAAATGTAAGACTGGTCGCCTTATTTTAAAAATTATTGAACTGGATGCCAAACCAAGAGTAGGTTGATTATTATATTTAGCACAAAGATAAGTGCCCTAAATATTCCATATAATTTGAGAAGTACTGGTGATCTAAATGGTCTTATATTTCTTTACAGAGGGCGTAATATTATCAAACAAACATCTGATTTTATTTTGCACAATAAACATATGGACATGAATGTTTATGATGGGGCTTAGATAAAAAAAATGACACGTAATACAGTATCATTCATGGTGTTGCTAGCATAACAAACGATTAGCTTTCAGAGAAATTGAAATATATACACCTCTAAAAAATTCATGGTACGACTATTAACTTAATTAGTGAAAGTTTTGCCTTTAGCTATTTGAAATTGGCACTTGCTAGTGAGAGATTAGTGGGCTGGTGGCACAATTAATGAGGTTTTATAACATTCTTCCTGCTTTAGTATTTAAGCTACAAGCTTAAACACATTGAGAAGAGACCTCTAAAGAGGAGGAGACAACGGCTTTACTACTAGTTTGCCGAAAACAAATGCTAACTTGGTTCTTCAAACGATGGTAGAGGCAAACAATTGGGTCGAATATTCTCTTTGCTAATGATGAGCAGAAGATTAATTAAGCTATAGACAGTAGCTAATTGAGAGCTTAGCATGGTTCAGTATGCAGCACGAGACTTAATCACAGGCAATTGTCAGCGATATGGTATTATTAATTTTCAGTTAACGATATGCTATTAAATTTAATGTGGCCTTAAAAAAGAGCAGCTGTTAACTACTAGAGTATATTTTTCTGTGATTGCGTGTTACGCTAAGATTTGCATGTTGGGTTAGTGTTCTTGATAAATTTAATAACTATGTCATGGCTTCTCTTTTGGTCCATCAGTTGTACTAAATGCTTTAGTTTATCTCATCTAGTTAGTTACATCAGACAAGGAGTTAAATGGATGCTAGGTGGTTAGGGTTTGGCGGTTAGCTAGTTTAATCACGTCAAAACATGACAACGACGGAGCAATCATGAAACGACTTGTCCTCGCTTTTCATAACCCTTCTCGCTTGAGAGTACGTGCATCTTCCTGATCTGCTAATATTTGTTGTTATGCCAATGATGTCGCCGATTCTTAATCAGTGCAATTGAGCTCCATCTTAGTGACAAAATTACTAAGCTTATCTATGATAATTGCCATGGAGCAGGGGCACGTTTGCACATAATTAAAAATAGTTGAGTTTGGTCAAGTGCTTACTAGCTAGTGAAATGATGGAGTAGTAATTCTAGCCCAATGCAATGGACCAAGAGTGCTGGCGAACACTGACGGATTCCAAGTGTGTGGTTTTATTCCAACACCAGATTTGCTTCCTCGATTGGTGACAACACTGACAGCCAAGGCCTAGCCTTTTTATTCTCGCATTAACTCAGCTGTGATCTCTCTTGTCTGAAATTAAGAATGTTCAATGTATTTAGCATGGTTTTTCTAAGTAGACTTATTCAGTTTCAGTAATCAACCGGGAGAAAGTGCGCATAATTTGAAGTAGGTTCAATGCACTAGCAATAACAGGAGAAACACATGAGGGAGGATATCTAATTAAATCAAAATGCGCACTATCTTAAGAAATCAGAGAAATTATGACACACAGCAGGAAACTTCCTTCTCTCTCTTTGTAAACCAAGAGTCAATCAACATTAGTGGAGAAAAATCAGTACATTGCTGTTAATTAGTCATATGTCAACCTGTCATGTCATACCAAAGCAAATGTCAACTGCCTTAGCTGACAATGAGTTAGCACTTAGCAGCAAGTTATGTGTCTAGGCAAGGACAAAAGAGTAGTATGCATTTTACTACAGTTTTCTCTTGCAGTGATGTTTGTTTCCTTTTCTTCTTGATGTTAACATCAAATATTCAAGCAGAAAAATATCTCATATCTTTGACCTCTAGCCGACAAAACACGTTACGCGAACTCATTCTCTCTTTATCTTTTTATTTTTGCTACAAATGAGGTACAACCTTTTCCAGTTAAGAATGGGTTCACAACGCGTTTAAACAACAAATTTTGAGAAATAGAGCGTATGGTTCCTATTGGTCCAGCAATGGCTTGGAGACAAGAACAGTACAAACCATCTGTCCATTGACTTGTTAGAGCTACCATTTGTTTAAGAGAACAGTACTGTACAGATTTCGAGAATAGCTTCTCTCTCTGACCATGACAAGAACTGTACTAATCGAGT
The DNA here is from genome assembly GCA_021437245.1 of Aegilops speltoides. NCBI lineage: Eukaryota > Viridiplantae > Streptophyta > Magnoliopsida > Poales > Poaceae > Aegilops > Aegilops speltoides. The sequence continues at coordinate 133,056,678 of CM038142.1, read as the reverse complement.
AGTGAAGTTAATTGAAATGTAAGTACAAACAAAGTACGCCGACTTCCGTTAATAACGTAGGATGCCATCATATAAGTGGATGATTCAAGTTGACTGATTGCCACTATCATTTGCAAAGTACACAGAACAATTAAAGAACAAGCCTCATTGATATGTCCAGAATTTTCTGAAATGTTGTTCTACGCTCATTGATCTGTACAGAACAACAAGGGCAATTAAACCGGAAATTCAGTGCAAGCAAAGTATGATAAATTCCATAAGTAAGCGTACGGTACCAAACTACCAATCAGATGAGTGGACATAACTTATCGTCTCAAATTGTTTTGCAAAGTACAGAGTGCAATTAATGAGCAGTTGATGGAATAATCTTCCGAGTTTAAGATTCAGAAGAGATTCTGATCTACTTTGCCAATTGAGCCCTAAAGCCTCATCCGGACGGGCGAGACGGGCGGCGCCCTAGATACCTCCCCTCGCGGCGTCCTCCGCTATTGATCTCCTCGCCGCAGTTGTCCGCCCTCTCGCAACGCTCCACTTTACAAATAAAGTACAAATGACCTAACCGATATGAAGTGGTGAGGAAACCGCCAGGCAAACTCCGTGTGCCTGACGGTGGTGGGGGGCTTGGGGAGGACCCCAATTAAGGTCATAACTATGGTTGCATGGTGAGAAACTCATGATCTGGCCTTTACTGCTTGGATTTGGCAATAGCAACGTTGGAGCGATGTTCCCTTCCTGGAGGCGCTGCTTTTGGACAACCATTCTTGCAGTCTTGGTGTTGTCAAGGGTGGTCGGTGTGGCAGCTTCGCGTGAATCATTGTTGCTATTTTTTCCTTTTTTCTCCTTTATTTTTAATGATTTGGCTATGTATTGATATCATGTCGTTGCTAAGACTGGGTTTAAACAAGTTTGCTTCACTGAGATGAAGTCCCACGGGTGGCAACGAGCTTTGCTCACGGTGCGCTGTCGGTGGATGCAGGAGGAAGAAGACTTCGGCACCCCCAAGGATTTGGATGTATTTTTTAATTTCTATAAGGATGCTTTTGTAAGGGTTTTGTGCTACTTAATATATGGCCTTTGGCCTTTTGGCAAAAAAAAGGTGTGTCTTTCTTCAACATGTAAAGAACTTGATTACATTCATATTGATCATTGCTGTTTTGCACCTGGTGCAAGATTGGCTACCACTTACAAGTTATTTGATCACTGTTGTTTTGTGTACATAGTGCAAGATTGGCCACCACTTACAAATCATGTGGCTACTGCTATTTTCTCTACATAAAGAATTTGCCACAATCTTAAAACGACATCGCAATGCTATAGTTGAACTCACATGCATTTTTAAGAATGAAGGCAGAAATTCTGTTCTCCCCCATGTTGAGGATCTGACAGCTCTTCAAGTTACAGGAAATGGCAGCAACGTTGTAGTGCCTGCAATGCAACCTCCATGGGAAGCACACGATCACGCAGGCATCAACTGGTATCTATCTACTGATCTCAATAACGACCACACGAACAAAATTCCCATAATGATCCTGCCTGCTTCAATCCACCTCTCACCTCAACCTCAACCCCTCAGCTCACCACCACCGTACCGCCACCACTTCCCACGTCCCACAAGACGAGTGATTGTGCAATTGCCAAGCCAATCTCCTCATCACCTCCAACATAAACATATCTTCCCTGGGCGATAAACAATATCGGCACACCCTCGCGGCATAATTGCGCATGAGGGCCTTGTTTATCCCGTCGATATCAAGATCAAGAATCCGGCGGCAACACCTCAGCAGCGTCCCCACGGGACGGACGGGCGGTTTGACCCTAGAGATAACATTTCTTTGCTTCCAAACAGACAACTTGGTGATGAATGATAAGGTGATTGCTGTACATGCTTCCGTACTTTGTCAACAATAGAGGCCAAGCCACCCTGCAGGGCTGCACCCTACAAATACCCTGCACAGACCCACGGCAGAAGCACTCAAGTCAAGGCATTCTCTCTCTAAAGCTAGTATACTGCCCCTCCCTTGCCTTGAGCGGTTGAGCCTTCCCTTCCAATTCTCCCAGCTGAAATGGAAAGTTCCTACAGTTCAGCCATGCCGATGGAGACCGACATGATGTCGCAGTTCCTCGGAGGCGACCACCACTGCTTCGCCTACGAGCAGCAGGACGAGTCCATGGAGGCAATGGCGGCCATGTTCTTGCCTGGCCTCGACACTGACTCCAACTCCTCCTCTAGCTGCCTCAACTACGACGTGTCTCCACAATGCTGGCCACAACCCCAGCCTCAGCCAGGCCATAGTTCCAGCGTCACCAGTTTCCTTGATCCGGCTCACGGCTATGAGAGCTTTGAGTTCCCAGTGATGGACCCCTTCCCGCATGCCGAATTCCAGTCCCATTGCACCGACATCCCCTACCTCGTCGGCGGCGGTGAGGATCTGAGTCCTCTAGACAGCAACTGTGCACCAGCCGGAGGTGAAGAAGCAGCAAATGATCATACACCTGTTACTAACAAGAGGAAGTCCAGAGCTGCCACCACGGTAAGCTTTCAGAAAATTCAGTGCATTGGTCACTTCATTCAGTTGCAATGTTGCTTTGATCCATACTTATCATAATTCTGTACTGATGCAGGCATCAAAGAAGGCCAAAAAGGCTGCCAAAAAGGATCTCACCAGCAACGACATCGAAGGCGATGACACCTATGTCATTGATCCTCAAAGCTCCAGCAGCTGCACCTCAGAAGATGGAGATTTGGATGGCAACGCTAAGTTGAGCTCGAAGAAGACAGGCACCAGAGCCAGCCGTGGAGCAGCAACTGATCCTCAGAGCCTCTATGCAAGGGTAAGTACTCAGCACACAACATCACAGAGTGCAACAAAACAGATGATAAAGGTTGCATGGTGAATGAAGGGCTTGTTTCTGAATTCTAATAGGTGTAAATTGATATCAATTCTGCAGAAAAGGAGAGAGAGGATCAATGAAAGATTGAAAACCCTGCAGAACTTGGTTCCCAATGGAACAAAGGTAGGTTCCTGTCTGGGATGTATTGGTCTGCAAGGACCTATAATTTGTACCTATATATCTTGGTACGATAAATTGAGGTCTAACTTGGATTAATCTGGCCTGACAGGTTGACATCAGTACAATGCTAGAGGAAGCAGTGGAGTATGTTAAATTTATGCAGCTTCAGATTAAGGTGTGTAACATCTACATTTCCTTGTCAATCTGACCAAATATTTGTCATAACCAAATGTACTAATTTTTTCATCAACCATTCATGTGCAGTTGTTGAGCTCCGATGACATGTGGATGTACGCACCCCTCGCTTACAATGGGATTAACGTCAGCAGTCTTGAAATGCACATCGCTGCTCTGCAAAAATAAATACCACTCTGGAGATGTGGCGCTAGCTAACACTGAACTGCATAGGGATTAATTGATTCTGGTCCTTATATATAGTTCCAATCATTATACATGTATAATGTAACTATACTTTGTTTTACTTCATACTTTTCTTGGCATTTCCTGGGAGTTATACAAAGAAGTAATCATAATCATGTAAATGATCAAAGGTCACAATGATATGATTGGCTTTTTTTTTGACCAAAATGATATGATTGGCTTCACATTTCAGATCATTCTTTTTCATGTCACAGGGTTATGATTAGTAACTCTAACTTATTAACTGTGTTGACATTTGAATGTATGCATGACTTCATAACAACACTGGGGAAAAAAGGAAGGGCAGAAAATATACCAGGGTCCCAGTTACCGCCGGTAATTTACCACCAAGTATTCAAGCAAAACTTGGAAGTCACTCAAATGTGAGTATAAAGTTTGTTAAATTTGCACAAACTTCGTTCAAACCGGTATGACTTTCGATGGTCGGTTACCATAACCTCCAGAACACCTCCTTGATGCCCATACTTTCTGTGGCTCGATCCCCCTCAGTCACAGACACTTATTCATGTTGCTTGATGTGTGACGATGATCCACTTACATTAACTTCTGAAATTGTTCATTCTGTCTCTGTCTAGAGATTACCTAGTTACTGCCACTAACAGCTAATTCTCCTCTTCAGTTACTACACTATTCATACTCTCTAGCGCTGTCGCAGCATACTGGACATGCCTTAGGAGCGCCCCGTATATCTTCCTCCGAACCCTCTCGCACGCATCGTTCTCCTCCTCCTCGGAAAACACGCAGTCCCTGCTGCTTCTGTCTCCCGGCCCCGGAAGCATCCGCTCGTGCCGCACGACATGGTTGAGCCAGTCGTCCACTCTCTTGAGCTGCTGCAGAAGCCCCGCGACCTGCGAATCACACGCCGTCGTGTATCCGGACTCGTTCTCGACGTCGTCCAGGAACTTGTCGATGTACTTGAGGAACCACCGGTTGCATTCCGATCGCAGCGCGACGGCCAGGTCCATGGCGGCACTCAGCTTGCTCCCTTGGGAAGAAGAGTCGGCGGTTTTCCTCGAGGAGGACCTGCTGTTACAGTTGCACTTTGTCTTGGAACAGCAGAGCCGTGGGGTGACAGGCCTTGATTCAGACGGTGATGGCTTTGCGGATTCAGAGGTGACTCTTGTATGGCTGGAGAGAGGTGAGAGGTCGGCTTCAATGGCTGCTCTGACCCATGAGATGGCGGACTGTTTCCTGTCCAGCGCAGCCTTCATGGCAGCCTTGGCCGAAGCCGAGGAGGTCGAATTGGAACCACCTGACTTCGCTTGACGAAGCCTGGTCTGTGATTGAGCGACGTAGATGGCATGATCCAGTTCTTGGGAGAAGCGCAAGAACCTGTCGATGAGCTCCTTTGGGTCGTCGTCCTTGTCAGATTGCAGTTCAGAGTATGTACTGCAAAAGGAGGGATCAGACATGAAATGAGTTTGGCTACTGTACTTTTAACATTACCATCAAGTTTGAATGAGCTTTGGGTTTTACTCACCTCAAGCATTTTATCAACTTCTCGGTGGTGGATGCCTCTAGCAATCCATCAAGCACAGCCTGCAGCGCCATGTCTCTCTGCTTCACTGCCTCCTGCCATTGTTGGAACAGAAATTGCAGGCCCTCTTATCAGCAAACAGAACTTACTTTCTTCAGATAAGAGGAACAGAAGACAACAGAATGTACCTTGCCATGCCTCGTTAAGCTCGAGGAGAGCGAGCTCCACAGCACATTGTCCTCGCACCACCGGATTCCGCTCGTCGCACCGGTGCTCCGCGGTGTCCCCGCCGCGCTGGAGCTCTCTCTGGGCGTCTTGCTTGAGGCGTGCGCGCTCCTCTTGGAGAGCACCTTGAATGCCTTCTCGGCTTTCCTTCTCACCGACTCCAGTGGGTCATTCGCCGTGCCGCTCTGGTTTGGGCCTGATCTCCCTGGCGAAATCTACAGCATACCAAAATGAAATATTGATTGAATTAGTAGGTTGATGAGTTCTTGGATATATTTGTTTTGGTTAGCTATACACAAAATTTGAGGAATGGCTTTACACTGTTGCTGCGTATCCGGGGGCCGACGGGTCTTATGCTGCCGGTGAAATCCCAGTTCCTCCTCGTGGTGGAAATGGACGACGAGACGTCCGACTCGTCATCGTCATCGTCGACGTCGCTGCTGTTGCCGTCGATGGACGCAACGCTGGTCTTCCTGACCTTCTTCAGGAAATCGGCGCCCCTCCGCTCCCCCTCGCTCCTCCTCACCGGCTTTACCGGCGCCGCGCACGCCTCGGACAGAGTCGTGAACGACCGCGACCTGTGGCCGTGGCCCATCGTGGCAGGGGAGCCGGACTGCCACGCCTTCCTCTCCGGGAGGGGCGGCGTCGGCGAGGGCCGGTGCGACCGCGGGCGCGGGCGCGGGCGCTCAGAGACGACCTCCTTGTCCTTGATCTCGGCGCGGGCGGAGCAGGCGTCGGCGTCGACGTCATCGTCCGTGGAGTCGTGCTGGATGCAGGGGTACCGCCCCGGGAGGACGCGGAAGCTGCGGAGCACGGGAGCTGGGACGGAAGGCATGAGGTGGTCGACCTCGATGACCTGGCCGATGTGGAGGCCGTTGGTGAGGATGAGGTCGTCGTGGTCGGCGTGGAGGGAGACGTAGCAGGAGCGGGCCGAGTCGGAGAGGCGGAGGTAGAAGCCCTGGTGGCCCGAGAATGGGTCGGCGCCGGAGAGTGCCGGCGTGATGTTGGTGACCTGGAGCAGAACGCGGCCGTTGGAGCGGGCACGCGAGCGGGAGCGCGGGGTGGGGGTGTCGTCGGTGTCGGAGGGGTCCGGCGGGCGGAGCAGGCGCTGCAGGCTGCCCGGCCGGAGCGCCGGCCTGTGCGGCGAGGGGTACGAGGCCGGCGGTGGCGCCATCTGACGGCGGGGTCGAGATGGGGGTGGGGAACGGAGAGGAGAGAGGAAGCCGGCCCGAGATGTTCGGCTGATTGATGGGTCAGGGAGAGCGGAGCAACGTTTGTGGCGGGCGATGCGGCGGTGAGTTTGAACGGCGGTTCGGCCAAGCACGGACGGGGCCTCAACTGCGGACTCGGTATTTGGTTAGACCGTTAGAGTATTGCTGACATTGGGCCCTTCTATTCTCACCTTACACAAGATGAAGCCTACATACTTCCAAACGCCAGGCCCAATAGGGATGTGATTGGAGTTTTCTCTACTAAAAAAATGAAAAGGCTTCAAAAGAAAACTTATATCTCTACTATCTTCTGAGTAGGGGCCGATTTTTTGAAAAAATCAAAAAAATTGGTTTCAAAAAATCTGAAAAAAAATTTGTACAAGTAAAACAAGGATGTGAGGTATATGTGTGTAAAATTTCAGGAGAAAATACGTTCAAATGCGATCTGTACAAAAAAAAGTCAAATTCATGGTCTGGAAGGCTGAATAGTATCATGTGTTAAAAAGGCCCATATTTATGTTTTTTTGCACAGTCCTCATTTCATGGTACGACTCAAAAAAAAAGAATTTCAGAGAAACACACAGGAATGTTTCTGGAGTTTTTAATTTTTCTTGAAAGGAAACAAATTAAGAAAGAAAATAAGAACGAGAAGAACTATTTACACGGGAAAACTCCCAACAAGCAAAAGAAGAAATGAGAAATCTTTTTGGGTTTTATTTTAGTACTACAACTAAACTAAACCAAAAAGGAAAACCGAAAAGAAGCGAGAAATATTTTTGGATTTTCTTAAAGTTTTTCAAATACACAAGAAGAAAGCGAGAAAAATAGAATTAACATGGATAATACAATGAAAAAGTATGAACACAGACAACTGAAATGAAGTGTGTAAACATGAATGCAATGTCTGTGAAAATACATACTCCCCCAAGCTTAAGCTTTTGGCATAGCTTGGTAATCATCACCCGTAGCCTGGATAATAGTCGAAATGATAGCTCGTGGAGGCTCTCGGTGCGGACTCCTCAGCTCGACGGGCAGCTTCTATCTCAGCGTTGTACTCACGTGCCTCTCTCTCATAAATGTAGTATCTTCCTTTACTATGATAATCAAAGAGAGCAGGTGCAGGCAAAATAACCGATACAATGGTTTTTTTATTGAACATCAAGTTATAGTTATAATTAGTAGCTCCCGCCTTAATGAACTTATGACGCTGCATGGCACCAAAGTCTAGGTACTGGGTCGGTAAAATAGGATCATTGGGCCAAGGTGACACACCCATCTTCCTAGCTACACGGGAGGCATAAATCCCTCCATAAAAGTGACCACTATCAGCATTGCGTTGCAACCTCCGTGCAACTATTGCTCCAAGATTATAACATTTAATTCCTGTTAGAGCGGTGTGTATGAGGCTCATGTCTGGGGCACAGAGGGTACTACAATCTTGTTTGCCCACGATGCATTTGCCATTAAAGAGTGCAAAGTAACGAATTGATGGAAATTGTATACTTTTTATTCTAGCTTGTGTCACTCATCTATCCTCACCACAACAGAGACTAGTTAGAAACATCTCATACTCAGCTTTTGGTGGTTCGTCCAGCGAACCTCAATATGGAATTTTGCGCGCAACACATAAATCTTCTAGAGGCATGGTGAAGGCACTATCATAAAGGCTAAATGAAACTCTAGAATCATGAGAATGATATTTTTTAGTGAACGTCTGGGTGAGGTTGAGATGTTGAATGCACTTATCTGCGATGAAGTGAGCAAGCTCGGTGTTGTTAACGTATTGCTCAAATTCTTCCTTGATACCCGCTCCTATCATGAACTCGTCACTCGGTCATATGCATGATTTGGTATTGGCATCCCGCATCGAGCTTGCACTTGACTCGACATAAGACTGTCGTATCGAGCTCCCACTCGATGATGCCTCCAAGGTAGGGATGTAAATGGTACGGATAATTTCCGCTCCGAATCCGCATTCGCATCCGTTTTTAAGGATATGGTATGCACTTGCACAAATCCGGCGGGTATGGATACGGATAAGGATTATGATAAACAGGATATTCGGCGGATATGGTATCGGTAATATCCGGCGGATGTGGATTATCCGGTGTTTTTCACGGATTATCCGATGTTATCAAATAGGATTATTTGATAGATTTAGCCCAATTGGCAAGCCCAAATACGCAATTAGTCATCCACGATATAAATACAATACAACCCTAACCCTAATAGTATCCTAGTATACGATCACAATCACGCCATGGTTCGGTCACACCAGGCTTCAATGACGATGAGTCCGGCGCGCATATTGTCTTCGACATTGCAAGGCGGGTTCCTTCTCCGAATACTCCATAAGAGATTTAGACCACAAGGATCGTGTCCGCCTCTGCAAAACAAATTCCACATACCACCGTAGAGAGTATAATATTCCACGAATCTGATCTGCTGACAGCTTTTCATAGCATGACATCACGCCATGGTTTGATCTTTATTCGAACCGTTTTCATAACCAGCCACCACACGCGCTGCGAGGCGGTTTTACTGGCACGTCTTGTCGAAGCAGATATCGTGTCCCCCCTTATCACGGGATTGTGTGGGTAACCCAACCGTGTTTGTTTAATATGACTCCTCGATTTTAGGCAAGTCCCAAACGGTCACGCGGGGGACGCTTGATACTCGTCCTCTTTATAAAGAGGGCCAAGGCCTGTCCTTTTCTTTCCACGCTCGATCCTTCCCCTCCCGCACCTCGAGTTCCAACACCCAAGGCTCAAGCTAAAGCACCTCGGTCTTTCGACCATGTCCGGATCCAATCAAGGCCGGTGGATGGCCTCCTGCATCACAGAGGAGGACATCCAGAAGCTTAGGGAGGCCAGGTATCTCACCGTCGAGATTCCGCACAGGCTACCTGCTCCAGGGCAGGTCGTCCCCACCCCCGAGCCCAACGAGAGTGTTGTCTTTATCTCCCACTTTCTCCGAGGGCTAGGTTTTATCGTTGATCCCTTCGTAAGAGGGCTCATGTTCTATTACGGGCTAGATTTCCACGATCTAGCTCCGGACTCCGTTCTTCACATCTCATCGTTTATCGTTGTGTGTGAAGCCTTCCTACGCATAACCCCCCACTTCGGCCTATGGCTCAAGACCTTCAATGTGAGGCCGAGGGTGACCGGCGGGCGTCACGTGGAGTGCGGAGGCGCTATAATAAGCAAAGGCGCTGACGCCCCATGGCCAAAGGGCTCTTTCATGGAGACTTCTGATTTATGGCAGCGGGAGTGGTTTTACATCACCGCTCCCCGAGTTACAAAGTGGGTGGCTGCTCCAGCATTCCGCCAGGGCCCTCCACCACAACTGGTGTCATGGGTCAACAAAGGGCTGGACTGGGGGCGGCGAATGATGTGCCAACATTAAGAGCCGCATCCGAGACCTTCTCAAGAGGGATTTCAGTCTTGCCAGGGTAATTCAAGTGATGTTGGTTTGTCGAGTCCTGCCCTGCCAACGTCGTCCTCTCCGTATGTGGGAGTTCAACCCGGAAGGACCGCAAACCGTTCAACAATTCTTTGGCATGACACTCAAAGAGATGTACGAGTTATTCTTCGGATCACGAATAAAGTGTCCGGACACCACCGAGGACGTGGGTCTCAATTGTAACCGCCCGGATACCCCGGTAAATACTTCTGCTGCCGAACACACCATCCTTTATATTTATTATAACATCATTCTGAAAAATGTTCTCTGCCGGGACTGGCTGAAGAAGGCGGAGAGGATTAGGTGTCCGGCCCCTCTTCCCGAAGGCTCGCTGTCGGTGTCAAAACCGGCGGATCTCGGGTAGGGGGTCCTGAACTGTGCGTCTAGGCGGATGGTAACAGGAGACAAGGGACACGATGTTTTTACACAGGTTCGGGCCCTCTCAATGGAGGTAAAACCCTACTCCTGCTTGATTGATATTGATGATATGGGTAGTACAAGAGTGGATCTACCACGAGATCAAGGAGGCTAAACCCTAGAAGCTAGCCTATGGTATGATTGTTGTAATGGTTGTTCGTCCTACGGACTAAAACCCTCCGGTTTATATAGACACCGGAGAGGGCTAGGGTTACACAGAGTCGGTTACAATGGTAGGAGATCTACATATCCAGATCGCCAAGCTTGCCTTCCACGCCAAGGAAAGTCCCATCCGGACACGGGACGAAGTCTTCAATCTTGTATCTTCATAGTCTTGGAGTCCGCCGATGATGATAGTCCGCTATCCGGACACCCCTAGTCCAGACTCCTCAAGAGCCCACGAACCCAGGCTTCAATGACGATGAGTCCGCACGCATATTGTTCAACATTGCAAGGCGGGTTCCTCCTCCAAATAATTCATAGAAGATTGTGAACACCAGATAGTGTCCGCTCGCAAAATAAATTCCACATTCCACCGTGAGAGAGAATAATATGTACACAAGTTCAATCTGGCGACGATTCGTGGCATGACGTCACGCCACTACCAAGCCTTTACTTGAATCGTTTTTTATTATACCACCTCAACGCGTTTAGCGAAGCGGTTTCCTTGGCATGTCTTGTCGAAGCAGAGATCGTGTTCCCCTTATTCCGGGATTCCCATCAATACGGACGTGGGTAACCCAACCGTGTCCGTTGCCACGGCCCCTCTATCGGAGGCGAGTCCCGAACGGTCACGGGGACGGCTCTTGGTATTATCCTTCTTTATAATGGGACCAAGGCTCGTGTCTTTTCTTCAATCCTCAATCGAATCTTCTCCTCGCCCCGAGTTCCAACACCCAGAGCCCCAGATTCGAGCGCTTCGGACCTTCAACAATGTCCGGCTCCGACCTACAGGGCCGGTGGATGCCCTCCTCCGTCACGGAAGAGGACGTGCTAAAGCTGCGAGAGGCCAAGTACCTGACTTACGAGATTTCGCATAGGTTGCCCGCCAAAGGGCAAGTCATACCCCCCCCCCCCCCGAGCCTGGTGAGTATGTCGTGTTTGTATCCCACCTCCGTCGGGGTTTAGGCTTCCCGATGGATCCTTTTGTGAGAGGGCTCATGTTTTACTATGGGTTGGAATTCCACGACTTGGCTCTAGAGTCCATCCTCCACATCTCTTCATTCATTGTCATCCGCGAAGCCTTCCTCCGCATTACCCCTCACTTCGGCTTGTGGCTTAAGACCTTCGACGTGGAGCCGAAGATGATCGAGGGGCGTCAAACAGAGTCTTGACGGGCGGTTAAGCGAAGGGCCGACGCTCCATGGCCCAAGGCTCTTTCCAGAGGAGCTCAGCCAGGCAACAGGAGTGGTTCTACATAACAGCTCCCAGGGGCAGCAGGCAGAAGCCGCCACCCATCTTCCGCTCGGGCCCTCCACAGCGGCTGATGTCATGGGTCAGCCAAGGGCTTAACTGGGGGCCGTCAAAATACGTGCCCCTATTGCAGGGCCGGATTCGAGACCTCCAAGCGAGGGAGATCGATATGGTCGTGGTGATGCAGGTCATGCTGATTAGGCGTCTCCTGCCCTGCAAACGCCGTCCTCTCTGCCTGTGGGAGTTTAATCCGGAGGGACCACTCCAACACTTCATGGGTACGACACCCGTGGAGATGTACAAATTGTTCTTCGGATCACAAGAGATGTGTCCGGAATTGACCAAGGACGCCGGCTTAAGCTGCAATCACCCGGATACACAAGTAAGTAGCTCTGAGTCCGGACTTACCGTTAGTTTGCCTTTCTATGATTCGCCTTTTAACCAGCTGTCCTCTAAACAGGAGTGGATAGCTCAAGCAAAGTTGATACGGTGTCCGGCCCCCCTCCCAGAGACCGCGCGGGATCCCGTGCTGGTCAGGATGCTGGAGGTTGCGCCTTCAGAGGAAGGCGAAGGGGAAAACAGAGGAGCTACTGCCTCGACCGAGGAGGCTTTTGAGAAAGGGGGGATCGAGAATCCCTCCTTCCAAGGGGAAAAGAGGACCGCTTCCGAAGACCCGGAGGCCAAAGCCCCGAAGCGGGGGAAGAGATCTTCACCAGAGGGTCCTGCGTCCGGGGAGGCCCCGGCCGCACAGTCTCCCCTAAAGAATCAGCCCTCCAGCGAGCCGTAAGTAGAAAAAAGGGAGTTTTGTAATAAGGGACATCCCTATTCGTGCTTCTGAGGATAACTTAAGTTTTTACCTTGTAGTTCGGATCTCCATCCTTCTCAGATGAGCTCGTCTTCGGGGGAACTTCGTCCGGAGATGATGGAGAGCGAGACGCCTCCATCTGCCACACCATCGGATAGGGCGGACGAGCTCAAGTGTCATCACGGAGGGTATCCCGAGTCCGCAGGGCGAATAGTTCGGCACCAACCGGTGTCGGCCGGGAGCCAAGGATCTGCTTGAGAGGGCATCTATTCGAAGGTCACCGTATAATCGATGAGTACGGTGATTGAAAGAATTTCATCCGCCAAGGCGGGTTGCGTGATGCCGTCGGGAGTTTGTCGGGGTTTGAGGTACGAAAATGACATACCCTTTGACAGGTTTACACATAAAGTGCGCGCCAGATAGATAGTAGCCCCTGAGACTCGGTAGGGTGTCGAGAATGACAGCGTGCCGAGGATCAAAATCCCAGGTATTGATTTTCGCCTTTCCTATGCAGGTGGCGGATAGTTTGGTGGCTAGCCGGACTGATGGAGTTGCCGAACTAAAGCGGCAACTCGACGTTGCGGATGCAGACATCGCGCTGGTCAATAAGCGACTTGACGAGTCACAAGGTGGGTTTTTTCTCCGTGGTCACCTAGTAAGGGGACCGAAGCCCACTCCTTACAACACATGTGCTCGGCAGAACTTGCTCAAGCCAAGGAGCAGGCCAGAAGGAGTGATGCGGCTGCCTCGAAGGCGGCCGAAGAGCTAGAAGCCGAAAGGGCTGCACACTGCCGAAGCAGGGAGGAGACGGCCGAAATGGCCGTGAAGTTGAAAGATGTTACCGATCGCAATGAGGTTCTTGAAAAGAACGCCGAAGCGAGCAAGAAGGCTCGAGGAAGGCCACCGCCGGCCAAGGATGCCTGCTCGCAATGAGGGCTATAAAGGAGGAGCTGCGCTAGGCCGGATATATTGTGGCCGGTAAGCCCTTTCGCTCAAGCAGCGGTTTACGATCCGGCACGCTCAGCTTGGCGGTTGTGGGGTCCGGAGGATCCGTATATGGACTTAGCAGCGAAAAGCGGCAGATCTTTGTTGTGCACTTCCAAGTCGGAAGGATCACGAGACGGAAGTGCTTTTTGGTCTCAATTCCATAGTCCGGATCGTTCACTTCCGCTGACCGATCGGTTAGCCGAGTGGGCTGAGCTGAATAGACTGTCCGGACTTGCCATGACGGATATCGTGGCTCATGTCTGGCCGGATAGACCCAAGCCAAAGAGTTATTTTGGCTTATTGCAGCAATTCCTTGGGGCGGTGCCGCATATCAAGGCGATGAAGCGGTCAGCCTGCATAGAGGGTGCACGGATGGCCCTCGCTCGTGTGAAGACACACTAGACGGAGATGGATGCCACCGCTGTTGCGACCCAGGGTTTGGACGAGAGTCGGTTACCCGCCGAGCACTATTTTGGGGAAGTTCTGCATGGTGCTCATGTAATAGAGTCGCAGTGCTCAAAAAATGTCATGTTCAAATGAACTTTATGGTTTGTAAAACGATGTTTATAATATAAGTGCTTTTTGTACTTGTGCGTTCAAGTATTGAAATATCTCCTGTGCGGCCGTTTAATGTATACTTGTGTATAACCTGAAAGATGGCAGTCGTCGGCTTCAGCCCCCACGCACATGGTGCGGGGGTGTTTGCGAAATAGCGCATTTTCACAGTTTAATCCAACGTCTTGGTCCTGTGAAGGAGGTGATAGCGTAGCAAACGAGGCAACCGGACTATAATGCTTTATCACTTTCACTTAGCCATAGGAGTTCGAAGGTGGGGCTACGATATAGCCCCTAGGGGCACTGCGCTCTCCGAATTCGGGGCGCGTATGTGCCTGACCGGGAAACGGTCCTTCATCAAAGCGGAGGAATTCTAAACATTCCGATAGTCGATCGAGTGGTTGACCAGTCTCTCGCTATATCATGATCGGTTTTGGCTTTCTCTACTAAGGTGCTCGCCCAACCAACCGGGCACAATCGCAGAGTTCTCCGGTGCGCGTTAGCCGATGATACGTAACGAAGGCAGCAAAACACAGGAGCCGGGCAAACCCAACATTTGACCAAAGACATGACTCGAGCTGATGCATATAAGGCCTAACTCGAGACGCCGAACACTCCACGAGGTATTCGGTCTTTATAATAACGGCGTAAAATGCCCTAAGCCCCTAGTGTCAGTGCGGCGAGAATTTCGCGCGGCCGATGCCAAAACGCCACCTCCTCGTTGGTTATGGTGAAAACCGTGGGATGTGAATCAACAAAAGACAGTAAGAAAGGTTTACGCAGGGACCTAATCTGAAAAGAATCCTTGCGACGGGTCCCTACTGCACGTCTGCGCCTGTGTCTCCATTGTGCCGTATCCTGGACGGGTGTAACACGCTGTTCATCTGTAAAAGAGAGAAACTTAGTTTGAAAAGTAATCGTGTCAAAAATGTATTTAAAACAAAGCATGAATAAATGAATAAAGTTGAGCTTTTATTGGCTCCTTATTGCTCATACGCACAGCCCCTTGTAAAGGGGTGTGTGGCTAGGGAGCCCCTAGCTTATTTATGCCGAACTCGTCTAGCCGTGTCCGGGGTCTTAAACGTCCTTTTAATGATATGATGCCGCGTGGACCGGGCATTTTAAGTGTAAGAGACGCGTAGTGTGGTACTGCGTTAAAGCGGACAAAAGCTTCACGTCCCAATAGAGCTTGATGGCTACTTTTGAATGGGGCGATATGAAAGATTAGCTTTTCGCGTCAGAAGTTGTCGGGTGACCCGAACACAACTTCTAGTAGTAAGGAGCCCGTGCACTTGGCGTAAGGGCCTGGCGTCACTCCTTTGAAGGAAGTGCGGGTATGTCGAATTTTAGTAAGGTCTATCCCCAACTTGCGGATTGTGTCCGGATATAGCAGGTTTAAATCGCTGCCGCCATCCATCAGGACTTGTGTAAATTGTAGTCCGTCGATTATAGGATCCAATATCAGAGTAGTCCATCCTGCATTTCGAATACTTCTGGAATAGTCCAGGTGGTCGAAAGTAATTGGTTTTGACATCCAATCTCGAGGTTCCGCTGGGGTGGACCGTGCGACACCTACTTTGGCGGGTGCCGCATTGTTGTTCCGTATTATCACATGAAGTGAGTTTACTGTTTTGACTTCTTGTGGGAAAGTCTTTTGTTTTCCGGCGCTCTGCTGGTGGGGTTCGTCGTCATCCTCACTTGGCGCGTCGAGCCCCTTGTGTTCGGCGTTGAGTCGGCCGGACTGTTTGAAGACCCAACAATCTCGGTGGGTGTGGTTTGCAGGCCTTCCGGAGGTGCTGTGGATTTGACATATCCGATCCAAAATTTTGTTTAAGTTGGATAGCTTGTCACTGTTGTTCTTAAGAGGCAATGTTTTGTTGTTCGGCCGCAAGCTTTTGAATCCGGCGTTGACCGTCGTGTTCTTTGGGCTTTTTTCTTTATTCCGGTGTTGGTCCTTTCTGTGCCATGATTTTCCGTTTCCATTTCTGATCTCGGATGTACTCGGGTCGCTGGTGCTGCATCTTGCTAGCTAGCTGTCTTCCCCCACGCAAAAGTGGGTCAAGAGGATTGTTAGCGCGGCCATTGTTCTCGGCTTCTCTTGGCCGAGGTGTCTGGCGAGCCATTCGTCTCGGACATTATGTTTAAAAGCTGCTAAGGCTTCGGCGTTCGGACAGTCAACTATCTGGTTCTTTTGGTAAGGAACCTGTTCGAAATTCTTGCTACCGACTCTCCGGCTGTTGAGTTATGTGACTTAAATAAATGCGATCCGGAGGGCGGACATAAGTCCTTGAAAATTTGCTCTAAACGTCCTCGAGCTCTTCCCAACTTCCAATAGTATTTTTGGGAGGCTTTTGAGCCAATGCCGAGCTGGCCCTTTGAGCTTGAGGGGTAGATATTTTATGGCGTGGAGATCGTCTCCTCTAGCCATGTGTATGTGCAGGATGTAATCCTCAATCCAGACTCCGGGGTCTGTTGTTCCGTCGTATGCCTCTATGTTTACGGGCTTGAATCCCATTTGAAATCCATGCTCCGGCTGTCCAAAGACCTCATCGGTGAAACATAGTGGGTGTCGGCGCCCAGATTTAGGCGTGCCGTTATCTTCGAACATGCGGCGTGTTGTGTTGCTTCCTGGGGCCCTCTTTTTTGGCCCATAAATGGATCTGGCCGGGCCGTCTGTTTTGCGAGGGTTTTTATGCGTGTCATGTGCCGGCTTATGTGCGGCGCCGCTTGCCGCTCTTGGCACATCATCTGTCGCCTATCCGCCAGCGGCCTCTCTGCTTTTGATTGTGGGGCTCTCGGCCTCCTCGTGGTCTGGCAGCAGCTTTCGCTTCGGGTAGCTCTTTGTTTGGTGGCTATTGCCATATTTGTCCGCGGTCTTGAGTACTTTGCTCCACCTCATTTTGAGTATGTATTCCGCTGTTTTGAGCTTCCGTTTCTCCTTTTTCAAACTCCTTGCAGTGGCGACAAGCCTTTTTCGAAGATTCTTGTGCTCCGGTGGTGTGTCCGGCGTGAGATCGTCTGGACTGTTGTTTTCGCCGGGCATGGATTGATTATCCGATTCCTCCCGCTTTCGGATGGATGCTTGGTTGCATGTTAAATCGCCTAATTGGTTTGCCCTGCTCTATGGCTGGGTCATTATGGGTGCTGTTGTTATCGAGGAGGGACTTGGGGCGGCGCCTGCGTTGCCGTTTTGGTTGTTTGTCGGCGGAATTATCCTTTGACGTGTCTCGTTGTTCCTCGTTATCGCTTCCTTTTGGGGTGTCCACCATATATACATCATGGGTTGGGGTGGCCTTCCAGTTCTCGGTAGGCGCTGGTTCTTGGTAGTCTCCGGCATCGCCGTCCATACCGTCGATGTCTTTGGAGTCGTAGTCTAGCATGTCGGTTAGATCGTCGACAGTGGCTACAAAGTGGGTGGTGGGTGGGATTTGAATTTCTTCGTCGTCCGCATCCCAATCATCCTGACCGCAGTCCAACCAGGGCTCTCCTAATAACGAGAGACGCTTTGCGAATTTAGGATGTCGCCACAGGGTGAGTGCTGAAAGATGTCCGCAGCGGTGAATTCCATGATCAGCGCCCAATCGGATTCGATTGGCGGGGGCGCTGGAGGTTCGGAGTCTGGCAAGGAGTCCGGCACCTCGGAGTCACGAGTTTTGCAAAGGGCCAGGTCGGTATTCGGCTCCATCGCCGTAGCGATTGCAGCCCCGAGGCGGTGTCCACCACTGTCCTCGATCAGGCGGTCGACTCGAACTATGGGTCGGATCGGATTCGTGTCGGCCTCAAGGTCTTGTCCGCGGCGAGCTAAATCATGCCCATCGTGCTGTCGCGGCATGCTCGGCCGTGGCTCGAATCCATCAAAGATCAAATCTCCGCGGATGTCACCGTGAAGTTTAGGCTTCAAATCGACGATGGCTGGGCGTAGCTTCGATCTGCTCCGGATGGCTGCGAATTGGCCCGCATGCAAAGCCGCCGAACACGAAGATCTGTCCGGGAGAAAATTCTCACCCCGACTCGCGTTGTTGTTGATTGAAGAAGCCATCAAGCCTATCGGTGGCGATACGGAGGAACTCTCAATGAAAGCACCAATGTCGGTGTCAAAACCGGCGGATCTCGGGTAGGGGTCCCGAACTATCGTCTAGGCGGATGGTAACAGGAGACAAGGGACACGATGTTTTACCTGTGTTGGGCCCTCTCGATGGAGGTAAAACCCTACTCCTTCTTGATTGATATTGATGATATGGGTAGTACAAGAGTGGATCTACCACGAGATCAAGGATGCTAAACCCTAGAAGCTAGCCTATGGTATGATTGTTGTAATGGTTGTTCGTCCTACGGACTAAAACCCTCCGGTTTATATAGACAGCAGAGAGGGCTAGGGTTACACAGAGTCGGTTACAATGGTAGGAGATCTACATATCCGTATTGCCAAGCTTGCCTTCCACGCCAAGGAAAGTCCCATCCGGACACGGGACGAAGTCTTCAATCTTGTATCTTCATAGTCTTAGAGTCCGGTCGATGATGATAGTCCGGCTATCCGGACACCCCCTAGTCCAGGACTCCCTCACTCGCCGAATCCTTTGTTGACCAGGATGCTTGACCGCGTGCCATATCAGGTGCCATCAGGCGAAGACGAGGGGAGGAATAGAGAAGCCATAGATGGGCCTCATTTTTTACACATCCAGATTGGAGGAGTAGGTGCCTCCGCGAAGGAGGATAATCGGGGAGGGGAATCTAAAATCCCCTATCCCCAAGGTAAGAAAATGGCGCCTCCGAGGATTTGGAAACGGAAGCTTCTAAACGAGGGAAGAAAACCTCGCAAGGGGGCCGGTCCTCCACCAAACCGTAAGTGAAAGAGTACTTTGATAAGCATATCCTGTTTTGTCTCTGAGCATAATGACCAAAACATATTCGTTGTAGTCCGGCTCGTAGCCCTTCTTCACAGAATTCGTCCTCGGGGGATCTTCCTCCGGAGATGATGGAGAGCAAGTCGCCTCCCCCTGCCTCCCCGTCACATGGGGCGGACGACCCCGAAGTGTCGTGACGGAGGATTTCTCCGGATCCACCAAGGCCAGAAGTTGACACTTCGGCTGCCCAGAGTCTGAAGTATCTGGCTCCCAAGGAGAGCTTCAAGAGGAGTCCCGGATTGTCCGGCGCACAGCCGGACACACTAATGGGCCTTCTAGGGCGAGCGGCCATCTCCGAGACGCATCATGCTCTAATGAGCACGGTAGTTGAGAGGATTTCATCTGCGAAAAGCGGTTTGAATGAAGATTTTACAAGTCTACTGAGAGGCTTTGAGGTACACAAAAAGTGTATTTTTGATGTTTCCGCACATGCTAAGTGTGCTTTATATAGATAGTAGCCCCTGAGACTCTAGTTGCCATCAACATGGCGGATAGAGGATCATAATCTTTGTTAATAATTGCGCTGCTTTATATGTAGGTGGTTGAGGGTTCGGCAGCCGACCGATCTGCTGATTTTGCCGAACTAAAGCGGTAGCTAGACGTGGCCGATGCCGACATCACGCTTGTTAACAAGCGGTTTGACGAGGCCCAGGGTATGTATATTCGGCTTGTCAGCAAATCCTTTAAGAGGAGCATGATTATAATATGTTGTTACTACAGATGGAGCTTTTGTCGTGGAGACCCTTCGGGCGGAGCTTGCCCGAGCCATGGAGCAAGCCCGGATAAGTGATGCGGCTGCTTTGAAGGCGGTCAAGGAGTTAAAAGCCGAACAGGCTGCTCATCGCCGGAGCAAAGAAAAGATAGCTCATATGGCTACCGAGCTGGAAGATGCCACCAACCGCCGCGAGCTCCTTGAAAAGGAAAATCAAGCAAAAGAAGCTGACCTGAAGAAGGCCCTAGAGGCAGCCAAGGAAACCCGCTCTGAAATGAGGGGAATGAGGGAGGAGCTTTGTGAAGCCGAAGATATAGTGGCTGGAAAGCCCTATCTGTTGCGGATGAAATTCGGAGATCCGAAGTATGCCCCTCTGGATCAGTTGTGGAGTGCAGCGGACGCATATGCGGACTTGGCAAAGAGTGCTACTGATGCATCCGAGTTTTACAAAGATCGGAAGGACCATAAGGCTGAGAGGTTATTCTGGTCGCAGTTCAGTGCCCCGACGCGTCAGCTGCCATTAAATGAAAAGATGGCCGCATGGGCCAAACTCCAAAGGTTGTCCGGGCTTGCTATGAGGTCCGTCGTGGATCATCTTTGGCCACAAGAGCCAAGGCCGGACAGCTATTTTGGATTAGTGCAACAATTCCTTGGTGCTGTGTCGCATATCGACGCTGTGAAGAGGTTGGTGTGCATAGAGGGTGCGCGGATGGCTCTTGCCCATGTTAAAACATACTGGGCTAGGTTGGACACCACCGCTATTGCAACTCGGAGCGCGGCGGACGGCCAGGACCCGACCGAGCACTATTTTGAAGAAGTTTTAGAAGGCGCCTGTTTAATAGAGGCTCAGTGCTCGAAGAGTTCCATGTTTGAATGACATGTATCGCGATTGTAAAGACAATGCTATTTTTATTATAAAGGCTGTTTTTTATAATTTTGCCCGAAAGTATTATAACGCCTCATGTGCGGCCGTTTATGTATATATATACCCTGAAAGTTTGCAGTCGTCGGCTTCAGTCCCCACGCACATAATGCGGGGGTGTTTGATAAAATGCGTAGTCACACTTGATCCAACGTCTTGGTCCGTTAAGGAGGTGATAGCGCGGCGAACTAGGCAATCGGACTATATGGCTTTAACACTTTCACTTAGCCATAGGAGTTTGACGGTGGGGCTACTATATAGCCCATGGTACTTCCGCGTTCAGCTGGATATGGTGCGCGTATGTACATGACCGGGATACCGGTCCTTCGTTAATGCGGAGGAATCGCGAAGATTCCGCTGGGTCATCGAGTGTTTGGCCAGTCTCGCATTGTATCATGACAGTCAGTTTTCGGCTTTCTCTACTGAGGTGCTCGTCCAAGTGAACCGGGGCACAATCGCAGTAGTTCTCCCGGTGCCGCCTTAGCCGATAGAATGGAACGTAAGGTAGCAAAACATGGGAGCCGGGCAAACCCAACATTTGACCAAAGACATGATTCGGAGCTGATGCATATAAGGCCAAACTCGTGACGCCGAACACTCCCTAAGGTATTCGGACATTATAATGTGTACTGGGCTGAATAACGCCCTTAACAATAAGCCATGGTTTTCCAGGTATGAGCAGTAGTCTGGTGTGACAAAAGTGCCGAAAACGCCAGTATCCCTCCCGGTTGTATGAAGTTTCCGGAGGGGAAGAAGCAACAAGAGATGTTAAAAAGGTTTACGCAGGGTCTTAATCTAAAAAGAAACCTTTGTGCGGGTCCTTGTTGCACGTCTGCGCCTTTATCTCCGTTGTGCCATATCTTGGAAGGGTGTAGCACGATGGCCGTCTGTAAAAGAAGAAACCCATGTGGAAGATTTCGTGCGAGGTGTTCGTTAGTCTGAATAAATCATGAAAATGCAATACGCTATTTTTATTGATAGGGTCGAGCCGAACTATGGGCTCTTTTTGTGAGTAGCCCCTAGCATCTTTTGTGGGGAAATCCCAACTGGGCTGTTACGTTAGGTGGAGCGTCGGACTCGTCTAACCGTGTTCGTGGTCTTGACGACCGGCCATTAGTCCTGGTTGGAGGGACAGCTTAGTGTTTGGCTGCTAGAGCCGCCACATATTCTTCCGCGCGTAAGGAACGCTCCGTGTTTCCGCTAACTGTGATGATGCCGCATGGACCGGGCATCTTAAGTTTGAGGTAGGCGTAATGCGGTACTGCGTTAAAATGAGCGAAGGCCATTTGTCCGAGTAGTGCGTGATAGCCACTCCAGAATGGAGCGATGTCGAAGGTTAATTCCTCGCTTCTGAAGTTGTCGGGGGAACCAAATACAACCTCTAGTACTAGAGAGCTCGTACAGTGGGCCTCCATGCCTGGTATTACTCCTTTAAAAGTAGTGTTACTTAGGATGATCCTTGAAGGGTCTATCCCCATTTTGCAGACAGTGTCTTGATATATCAGGTTTGGACTACTGCCGCCGTCCATGAGGACTCGTGTGAGATGGTATCCGTCAATTATTGGGTCGAGTACCAAGGCAGCCGATCCTCCGTGCCGGACACTAGTCGGATGGTCCCTGCGATCGAAGGTGATCGGGCAGGCCGACCAGGGATTAAATTTGGGGGCAACGGGCTCAACAGCGTATACGTCTTTGAGTGCGAGTTTGGGCGCTCTCTTTGGAATGTGAGTTGCGTAAATCATATTTACTGTTTTGACTTCTGGTGGGATTTTTTTCTGTCCTCCAGTGTTCGGCTGACGAGGCTCGTCCTCGTCCTCACTTGGCGTCTCCCTCCCCTTTTGTTCGGCGTTCAGCTTGCTGGCTTGTTTGAAAACCCAACACTCTCTGTGGGTGTGGTTTGCAGGCTTTTCGGGGGTGCCGTGAATCTGACACAATTTGTCTAGAATCTTGTTTAGGCTGGACGGTCCATCTCTACTGCCTTTAAATGGCTTCTTCCATTGACCAGGTCAAGGGCCCCTGAATCCGGCATTGACTGTCGTATTCTCTGGGCTGTCATTATTATTTCGACGCTTGTTTTTGTTGCGTCGCGGCTTCCCGTTGCCATCCCTGACTTCGGATGTGCTTGGGTCGCTGGTGCCGCTACGGGCCAGCCAGCTGTCCTCGCCCGCACAAAAGCGGGTCATAATGTTGGGGAACATAGTAATTTCAAAAAATTTCCTACGCACACGCAAGATCATGGTGATGTATAGCAACGAGAGGGGAGAGTGTTGTCTACGTACCCTCGTAGACCGAAGCGAAGCGATCAGCGTAGAGGAAGTAGTCGACGTTCTCCTCGCGATCCGACCGATCCGGCGCCGTTACTCGGCGCCCGAGTTCTTGACACGTACAGCTCGATGGCGTCCCTCGTACTCCGATCCAGCCGAGTGTCGAGGGAGAGTTCGTCGACCAAGACGGCGTGGTGGCGATCTTGATGTTCTATCGGCGCGAGGCTTCGCCTAAGCTTCGCGACGATATGACCGAGGTGGAATCTGGTGGAGGGGGCACGCACACGGCTAAGGAATGATCCGTAGATCAAACTTGTGTGTTCTAGGGTGCCCCCGCCCCGTATATAAAGGAGCAAGGGGTGCGGCCGGCCTAGAGGAGGCGGCGCTGGAGGAGTCCTACTCCCACGGGAGTAGGACTCCCCCTTCCTAGTTGGAGTAGGATTGGGGAAGGGGAAGAAGGAAGGCGCCCCCCCCTCCATGTCCTATTCGGACTAGGGGAGGGGCGCTTGTGACCTGCCTTGGCGGCCCTCCTCTTCTCCCTCGAAGCCCACTAAGGCCCAATAGCCTCCGGGAGGTTCGGTAACCCCGGTTTTCGATAAAATCCGATTTCACCGGAACCATTCCGAACTCAAATATAGGCTTCCAATATATCAATCGTTATGTCTCGACCATTTGAGACTCCTCGTCATGTCCGTGATCACATCCGGACTCGAACTTCTTCGGTACATCAAAATACATAAACTCATAATATAACATCCATCGAAACCTTAAGCGTGCGGACCCTACGGTTCGAGAACAATGTAGACATGACCGAGACACGTCTCCGGTCAATAACCAATAGCGGGACCTGGATGCCCATATTGGTTCCTACATATTCTCGAAGATCTTTATCGGTCGAGACCGCATAACAACATCGTTGTTCCCTTTGTCATCGGTATGTTACTTGCCGAGATTCGATCGTCGGTATCAATACCTAGTTCAATCTCGTTATCGCAAGTCTCTTTACTCGTTCCGTAATACATCATCTCACAGCTAACTCATTAGTTGTAATGCTTGCAAGGCTTAAGTGATGTGTATTACCGAGAGGGCCCAGAGATACCTCTCCGACAATCGGAGTGACAAATCCTAATCTCGAAATCGCCAACCCAACATCCGCCTTTGGAGACACTGTAGTACTCCTTTATAATCACCCGATTACGTTGTGACGTTTGGTAGTACCAAAGTGTTCCTTCGATGGCGGAGTTGCATAATCTCATAGTTATAGGAACATGTATAAGTCATGGATAAAAGCAATAGCAACATACTAAGCGATCGGGTGCTAGGCTAATGGAATGGGTCATGTCAATCAGATCATTCAACTAATGATGTGACCTTGTTAATCAAATAACAACTCCTTGTTCATGGTTAGGAAACATAACCATCTTTGATTAACAAGCTAGTCAAGTAGAGGCATACTAGTGACACTATGTTTGTCTATGTATTCACACATGTATTATGTTTCGGTTAATACAATTCTAGCATGAATAATAAACATTTATCATGAAATAAGGAAATAAATAATAACTTTATTATTGCCTCTAGGGCATATTTCCTTGATCTCCCACTTGCACTAGAGTCAATAATCTAGATCACATCACCATGTGATTAACATCGATAGTTCACATCATCATGTGATTAACACCCATAGTTCACATCGCCATGTGACCAACACCCAAAGGGTTTACTAGATTGATAATCTAGTTCACATCGCTATGTGATTAACACCCAAAGAGTACTAAGGTGTGATCATGTTTTGCTTGTGAGAGAATCTTAGTCAGCGGGTCTTTCACATTCAGATCCGTTATGTATTTTGCAATTTTCTATGTCTACAATGCTCTTGCGGAGCTACTCTAGCTAATTGCTCCCACTTTCAATATGTATCTAGATAGAGACTTAGAGTCATCAGATCGGTGTCAAAACTTGCATCGACATAACCCTTCTGACGAACCCTTTTGTCACCTCCATAATCGAGAAACATATCCTTATTCCACTAAGGATAATTTTGACCTTGTCGATGATCTACTCCTAGATCACTATTGTACTTCCTTGCCAAACTCGGTGTAGGGTATACAATAGATCTGGTACACAGCATGGCATACTTTATAGAACCTATGGCCAAGGCATAGGGAATGACTTTCATTCTCTTTCCATCTTCTGCCGTGGTCGGGTTTTGAGTCTTACTCAATTTCACACCTTGCAACACGAGCAAGAACTCCTTCTTTGACTGTTCCATTTTGAACTACTTCAAAATCTTGTCAAGGTATGTACTCATTGAAAAAACTTATCAAGCGTCTTGATCTATCTCTATAGATCTTGATGCTCAATATGCAAGCAACTTCACCGAGGTCTTTCTTTGAAAACTCCTTTCAAACACTCCTTTGTGCTTTAGAATAATTCTATATTATTTCGATCCACAATATGTCATACATATACTTATCGAAATCTGTAGTGCTCCCACTCACTTTCTTGTAAATCTGAGGCTTCACCGTAAGTCTGTATAAAACTATATCTTTGATCAACTTTTCAAGCGTGTATTCCAACTCGAGATGCTTGCACCAGTCCATAGATGGATCATTGGAGTCTACATATTTTGTTAGCACCTTTAGTATTGACAAAACCTTTTGGTTGCATCATATACAACTCTTCTTTAATAAATCCATTAAGGATTGCAGTTTTGTTATCCATTTGCCAGATTTCATAAAGTGTGGCAATTGCTAACATGATTCGGACAGACTTAAGCATAGATACGAGTGAGAAACTCCTATCGTAGTCAACACCTTGAACTTGTCAAAAACTTTTTTGCAACAAGTCGAGCTTTGTAGATAGTAACACTACTATCAGCGTCCGTCTTCCTCTTGAAGATCCATTTATTTTCTATGGCTTGCCGATCATCGGGCAACGCCACCAAAGTCCACACTTTGTTTTCATACATGGATCCCATCTCAGATTTCATGGCCTCAAGCCATTTTGTGGAATCTGGGCTCACCATCGCTTCTTCATAGTTCGTAGGTTCATCATGATCTAGTAGCATGATTTCCGAACAGAATTACCGTACCACTCAGTGCGGATCTTATTCTGGTTGATCTCGTGGTTACGTAGTAACTTGATCGAAGTTTCATGATCAATATCATCAACTTCCTCACTACTTGGTGTAGATGTCTCGAAACCGGTTTCTGATGAACTACTTTCAAGTAAGGGAGAAGGTACAATTACCTCATCAAGTTCTACTTTCCTCCCACTCACTTCTTTCGAGAGAAACTCCTTCTCTAGAAAGGATCCATTCTTAACAACGAATGTCTTGCCTTCGGATCTGTGATAGAAGGTGTACCCAACTGTCTCCTTTGGGTATCCTATGAAGACACATTTCTCGATTTGGGTTCGAGCTTATCAGGTTGAAGCTTTTTCACATAAGCATCGCATCCCCAAACTTTAAGAAAGCGACAACTTTGGTTTCTTGCCAAACCACAGTTCATAAGGTGTCGTCTCAATGGATTTAGATGGTGTTCTATTTAAGTGTGAATGCGGCTGTCTCTAGAGCATAACCCCAAAAGCGATAGCGGTAAATCTGTAAGAGACATCATAGATTGTACCATATCTAGTAAAATACGATTACGACGTTCGGACACACCATTACGTTGTGGTGTTCGGGTGGCGTAAGTTGCGAAACTATTCCGCATTGTTTCAAATGTAGACCAAACTCGTAACTCAAATATTCACCTCGCGATCGGATCGCAGAAACTTTATTTTCTTGTTACGATGATTTTCCACTTCACTCTGAAATTCTTTGAACCTTTCAACTATTTCAGACTTATGTTTCATCAAGTAGATATACCCATATCTGCTCAAATCATCATGTGAAGGTCGAAAATAACGATACTTGCCACGAGCATCAACACTCATTGGATCGCATACATCGGTATGTATTATTTCCAATAAGTCAAGTAGCTTGTTCCATTGTTCCGAGAAGCGGAGTTTTAGTCATCTTGCCCAAAAGGCACGGTTCATAAGCATCAAGTGATTCATAATCAAGTGATTCCAAAATCCCATCGGCATGGAGTTTCTTCATCGCTTTACACCAATATGACCTAAGCGGCGATTGCCACAAATAAGTTGCACTATCATTATTAACTTTGCATCTTTTGGTTTCAATATTATGAATATGTGTATCACTACGATCGAGATCCAATGAACCATTTTCATTGGGCGTGTAACCATATAAGGTTTTATTCACGTAAATAGAACAACAGTTTATTCTCTTACTTAAATGAATAACCGTTTTGCAATAAACACGATCAAATCATATTCATGCTCAACGCAAACACCAAATAACATTTATTTAGGTTCAACACTAATCCCGAAAGTATAGGGAGTGTGCGATGATGATCATATCAATCTTGAAACTATTTTCAACACACATCATCACTTCACCCTTAACTAGTTTACATTTATTACGCAACTCCGTTTGAGTTACTACTCTTAGCAACTGAACCAGTACCAAATACCGAGGGGTTGCTATAAACACTAGTAAAGCACACATCAAACACATGTATATCAAATATACCCTTTTTCACTTTGCCATCCTTCTTATCCACCAAATATTTAGGGCAGTTCCGCTTCGGTGACCATTTCCTTTGCGATGTAAGCACTTTCGGTTTCAGTGCTTTGGTTCAGCTTTGGGCTTCTTCGTGGGAGTGACAACTTGCTTGTCAATCTACTTGAAGTTCCCTTTCTTTCCTTTGCCCTTTTCTTGAAACTAGTGATCTTGTCAACCATCAACACTTGATGCTCTTTCTTGATTTCTACCTTCGTCGATTTCAACATCACGAAGAGCTTGGGAATCATTTTCGTCATCCTTGCATACTATAGTTCATCACGAAGTTCTACTAACTTGGTGATGGTGACTAGAAAATTTCATCAATCACTATCTTATCGGAAGATTAACTCCCACTTGATTCAAGCGATTGAAGTACCGGACAATCGAGCACATGCTCACTAGTTGAGCGATTCTCCTCCATCTTTTAGCTATAGAACTTGTTGGGGACTTCATATCTCTCAACTCGGTATTTGCTTGAAATATTTAACTTCAATTCTGGAACATCTCATATGGTCCATGATGTTCAAAACATCTTTGAAGTCGATTCTAAGTCATAAAGCATGGTGCACAAAACTATCAAGTAGTCATCATCTTGAGCTAAAGCGTTCATAACGTCGCATATCCGCTCTGCAATAGGTGCATCACCTAGCGGTGCATTAAGGACATAATTCTTACGTGCGACAATGAGGATAAACCTCGGATCACGGATCAAATCCGCATCATTGCTACTAACATTTTTCAACACAATTTTCTCTAGGAACATATCAAAATAATCATATGAAAGCAACAACGCAAGCTATTGATCTTACAACATAATTTGCAAAATACTACGGGACTAAGTTCATGATAAATTTAAGTTCAATTAATCATATTACTTAAGAACTCCCACTTAGATAGACATCTCTCTAGTCATCTAAGTGATCACGTGACCCAAATCAACTAAACCATAACCGATCATCACGTGAGATGGAGTAGTTTTCAATGGTGAACATCTTATGTTGATCATATCTACTATATGATTCACGCTCGACCTTTCGGTCTCCGTGTTCGAGGCCATATCTCGCATATGCTAGGCTCGTCAAGTATAACTTTGAGTATTCGCATGTGCAAAACTGGCTTGCACCCGTTGTAGATGGACGTAGAGCTTATCACACCCGATCATCACGTGGTGTCTGGGCACGACGAACTTTGGCAACGGTGCATACTCAGGGAGAACACTACTTGATAATTTTTAGTGAGAGATCATCTTAAAATGCTACCGTCAATCAAAGCAAGATAAGATGCATAAAGGATAAACATCACATGCAATCAATATAAGTGATATGATATGGCCATCATCATCTTGTGCTTGTGATCTCCATCTCGAAGCACCGTCGTGATCACCATCGTCACCGTAGCGACACCTTGATCTCCATCGTAGCATCGTTGTCGTCTCGCCACCTATTGCTTCTCGATTATTGCTACCGCTTAGTGATAAAGTAAAGCAATTATAGAGGCGTTGCATTTCATACAATAAGCGACAACCATATGGCTCCAGCCGATTGCCGATAACCGGTTACAAAACATGATCATCTCATACAATAAAATATAGCATCACGTCTTGACCATATCACATCACAACATGCCCTGCAAAAACAAGTTAGGCGTCCTCTACTTTGTTGTTGCAAATTTTACGTGGCTGCTACGGGCTTAAGCAAGAACCAATCTTACCTACGCATCAAAACCACAGCGATACTTCGTCAAATAGACTCGTTTTAACCTTCTCAAGGACCGGCGTAGCACTTTCAGTTCAACTAAAGTGAGAGAGACAGACACCCGCCAGTCTCGCGTAAGCGCACGGCGTAATGTCGGTCCGGCCGCTTCATCTCACAATACCGCTGAACCAAAGTATGACATCTTTGGTAGGTAGTATGACTTGTATCGCCCACAACTCACTTGTGTTCTACTCGTGCAAAACATCAAGCCATAAAACCTAGGCTCGGATGCCCTTTGTTGGGGAGCGTAGTAATTTCAAAAATTTCCTACGCACACGCAAGATCATGGTGATGTATAGCAACGAGAGGGAGAGTGTTGTCTCGTACCCTCGTGAACCAAGCGGAAGCGATCTGGCGTAGAGGAAGTAGTCGACGTTCTCCTCGCGATCCGACCGATCTGGCGCCGTTACTCCGGCGCCCCGAGTTCTTGACACACGTACAGCTCGATGGCGTCCCTCGTACTCCGATCCAGCCGAGTGTCGAGGAGAGTTCCGTCGAGACGACGGCGTGGTGGCGATCTTGATGTTCTATCGGCGCGGGCTTCGCCTAAGCTTGCGACGATATGACCGAGGTGGAATCTGGTGGAGGGGGCACGCGACACGGCTAAGGAACGATCCGTAGATCAAACTTGTGTGTTCTAGGGTGCCCCCTGCCCCGTATATAAAGGAGCAAGGGGGTGCGGCGGCCTAGAGGGAGGCGCTGGAGGAGTCCTACTCCCAGGGAGTAGGACTCCCCTTCCTAGTTGGAGTAGGATTGGGGAAGGGGAAGAAGGAAGGGCCCCCCTCCTTGTCCTATTCGGACTAGGGGGGGGAGGCGCTGCCTGCCTGGCCGGCCCTCCTCTTCTCCCTCGAATCCCACTAAGGCCCAATAGCCTCCGGGAGGTTCCGTAACCCCGGTTTTCGGTAAAATCCGATTTCACGGAACCATTCCGAACTCAAATATAGGCTTCCAATATATCAATCTTTATGTCTCGACCATTTCGAGACTCCTCGTCATGTCCGTGATCACATCCGGGACTCGAACTTCTTGGTACATCAAAATACATAAACTCATAATATAACATCCATGAAACCTTAAGCGTGCGGACCCTACGGTTCGAGAACAATGTAGACATGACCGAGACACCGTCTCGGTCAATAACCAATAGCGGGACCTGGATGCCCATATTGGTTCCTACATATTCTCGAAGATCTTTATCGGTCGAGGCGCATAAGAACATCGTTGTTCCCTTTGTCATCGGTATGTTACTTGCCCGAGATTCGATCGTCGGTATCAATACCTAGTTCAATCTCGTTACGGCAAGTCTCTTTACTCGTTCCGTAATACATCATCTCACAGCTAACTCATTAGTTGTAATGCTTGCAAGGCTTAAGTGATGTGTATTACCGAGAGGGCCCAGAGATACCTCTCCGACAATCGGAGTGACAAATCCTAATCTCGAAATCGCCAACCCAACATCGCCTTTGGAGACACACTGTAGTACTCCTTTATAATCACCCGTTATGTTGTGACGTTTGGTAGTACCCAAAGTGTTCCTTTGGTAAGCGGAGTTGCATAATCTCATAGTTATAGGAACATGTATAAGTCATGGATAAAAGCAATAGCAACATACTAAACGATCGGGTGCTAGGCTAATGGAATGGGTCATGTCAATCAGATCATTCAACTAATGATGTGACCTTGTTAATCAAATAACAACTCCTTGTTCATGGTTAGGAAACATAACCATCTTTGATTAACAAGCTAGTCAAGTAGAGGCATACTAGTGACACTATGTTTGTCTATGTATTCACACATGTATTATGTTTCCGGTTAATACAATTCTAGCATGAATAATAAACATTTATCATGAAATAAGGAAATAAATAATAACTTTATTATTGCCTCTAGGGCATATTTCCTTCACATAAGGCTTGTTAAGGCTGCCATC
The DNA here is from genome assembly GCA_021437245.1 of Aegilops speltoides. Taxonomy (NCBI): domain Eukaryota; kingdom Viridiplantae; phylum Streptophyta; class Magnoliopsida; order Poales; family Poaceae; genus Aegilops; species Aegilops speltoides. The sequence goes on along the minus strand of CM038142.1, from coordinate 133,025,554 downwards.
GTCCTTGGTTTTTCTTGGCCAAGGTGTCTGGCAAGACATTCATCCCGGATACTGTGTTTGAAGGCCACTAAAGCCTCGGCGTCCTGGCAGTCGACTATTTGATTTTTCTTAGTAAGAAACCTGTTCCAGAGCTTTCGGGCTGACTCTCCGGGTTGTTGAATTATATGACTTAGGTTGTCAGCGTCCGGAGGCCGGACATAAGTCCCTTGAAAATTGGCCCTGAAAGCATCCTTGAGCTCTTCCCAACTTCCAATTGAGTTTTCGGGAAGGCTTTTCAACCAGTGTCGAGCTGGTTCCTTTAATTTGAGGGGTAGATAGTTGATGGCGTGGAGATCGTCTCCGTGAGCCATATGGATATGAAGGATAAAGTCCTCGATCCAGACCTCGGGGTCTGTGGCTCCGTCGTATGCCTCTATATTCACGGGTTTAAATCCTTCCAGAAATTCATGATCCAGTACCTCATCGGTGAAGCACAGGGGGTGTGCGGCACCCTGTATCTGGTTGTGTCATGGCATGTTGTTGACGGTTGTTGTGTTCGGTTCTGATTCCAAGCTGGTATTCGATCAATGTGATCGTTTCGGTAGTTCTGATCCTGTGCTGGAGCGCGCTTCCTAGATCCGTAGATGGATCTAGCCATACCGGACTTTCTGTCCAGGAGCTCATGTAAATCGTGTGCTGACTTGTGGGTGGCAACATTAGTCGTCTTGTCATGGCCACGGGGCGGTCGGTCTGGCTAATTGGTCGTTTTCGGCTGGGTGGGCTCTACCGCCTCGTCGTCGAATTCGGGCAGCAGCTTGCTCTTTGGATAGCTCTTTGTGTGGCGATCGTCACCGTATTTTTCTCCGGTGTCGAGCACTTTGTTCCTCCTGCGGTTGAGTGTATCCTGTGCAGCCTTAAGCCTTTGCTTCTGCTTCTTTAGGCTCCTAGCGGTGTCGATAAGCCTTCTATGGAGGTTCTCTTGTTCCAAGAGTTTTTCTGGGATGATGAGTGCATCATCATCCGGGCTGTTCTCCTCTCCGGAGATAGGTTGTTGAATTTTACCCTCGGGATTAGCATTGTCTAACGTTGGCTCCGGACTGTTTTCACCGTTCCCTGGCTCATCCTGCTCCATCGCTGGGTCCATGGGGTCGTTGTTTCCTTTGGAATCAACCGGGGTATTATTATTTTTTACGCTGTTGTCGTTGTTTTTACTATGGTGGGATTTAGAGCGGCGTCTACGGCACCGCTTTGGTGGCTTGTCGAGGGGATTATCCTTCGTGGTATCGTCACCATCGCCTTCTTTTGGTGTGTCCACCATGTATATATCGTATGATGAGGTGGCAGTTCAGCGCCCAGTGGGTGGTGGTTCCTGTTCTTCTCCTGTGTCGTCGTAAATACCGTCGACGTCTTCGGAGTCGAAATCGAGCGTGTCGGTTAAGTCATTGACAGTGGCTATGAAGTGGGTGGTGGGTGGGGAACGAATTTCTTCGCCGTCCGCTTCCCACTCGAGCCAGACATAGTTCGGCCAAGAATCTTCTGACAAGGACAGAGACCTTAATGAGTTCGGCACATCACCCAAGGGTGAGTGGTGAAAAATATCCGCGGCGGTGAACTCCATGTTGGGTGCCCAATCTGATTCAATAGGCATGGACGCACGCGGTTCGGATCCTGCAACCGGGGAAGAGTCCGGGGGTTCGATGTCACCAACCTCACAGGAGGTGGGATCAGTGGTCGGCTCTGACGCTGATGGGTGTGCGGCCTCCATGGCGGGGTCCATCCACCCGTCCTCGGAAGGCACGATCTGCTCCGGATTGATTCCCGGCGCCAACGTGGGTGCGATCTCCTGAATACTGTCCGACGGCAGATCAAAGTCATGCCCGTCGTGACTGTTCGGCGCACCTATCATGGGCTCGAATCCATCGAAGATCAAGTCTTCGCGGATGTCGGCAGTATAGTTTAAGCTTCCAAACCTAACCCGACGGCCAGGGGTGTAGCTGTCGATCTGCTCCAGATGGCCAAGCGAGTTGGCCCGCAGTACGAAGCCGCCGAATATGAAGATCTGTCCAGGAAGGAAAACCTCCCCCTGGACCGCATCGTTGAAGATGATCGAAGGGGCCATCAAGCCTTATCACGACGGCACAGTGGAACTCTCAATGAAAGCACCAATGTCGGTGTCAAAACCGGTGGATAGGAGGCAGGGGACACGATGTTTTACCCAGGTTCAGGCCCTCTCGATGGAGGTAATACCCTACTTCCTACTTGATTGGTCTTGATGATATGAGTATTACAGGAGTTGATCTACCACGAGATCGTAGAGGCTAAACCCTAGAAGCTAGCCTATGATTCTGATTGTTGTTGTCCTACGGACTAAACCCTCCGGTTTATATAGACACGGAGGGCTAGGGTTACAGTCGGTTCTGAGAAGGAAATCTACACATCCGAATATCCAAGCTTGCCTTCCACGCAAAGGAGAGTCCCATCCGGACACGGGACGAAGTCTTTAATCTTGTATCTTCATAGTCCAACAGTCCGGCCAAAGTATATAGTCCGGCTGTCCGAGGACCCCTTAATCCAGGACTCCCTCAGTTGTCGCATGTCATCTTATTCATCGCCGCCAGCGCCAGGGGCCGGCCGCATCTCTCCGGCAAGTCGGCTGTTCAACACTATGGGCAAAGATGCCAGCGACGATTGAGGGAGTCCTAGGAGGGCGACGAAGAAATTCAAAACAATGCACCGTTGTGTATTCCTTGAATAAACAATGCATCGTTTTTGCTTACAATTGCATTTCTTTCTTATACATATGTTCATTTATGACATGTTGCATCCGTACACTTTGGTACGGCTAAATACACCGAGGGCTTAAGTTCCCGCATTATGGTGTGATAAGTCCGAACACTTTCACAAGTGCGGCACCCGAACTTATAGCATTATATGCATCGGCTCGAATCATGTCTTGGGTCAATAGTTGCGTTTGCGGCTCCCATGTTTTGGTACCTTACGTTCCGTTGTATCGGCTAAGGTAGCACTGGGAGAACCACTGCGATGCGCCCGGTTGAGCTGGGCGGCGCCTCGATGGAAAGCTAAACCGACTGTCATGATGCGGTGAGAGCTGGTCATTGTTCGAGAGGTTTTTCGCGTCCTTAAAGACTTATGCCGCTTAGGCGAGGAACCGACTTTGTCCGCCCAGCGTGGATAGCGCCCGAACTCGGTCTTCGAACACTAGGGCTTCACGAAATTTAAAATTATAGAATTCTATGGCTAAGTGAGAGTGTTCAAGCATTATAAGTCTGGTTGCCTCGTTCGTTGTGTTGGCGTCTCCTAGATGGACCCAAAATGGGAACAAGAGCGCTCAAGTTTATCCCGAACACCCAAAGCACTCATGGCATGGGGGCTGAAGCCGACGACTTGCCATCTCTCGATTTAATAAGCGGCCGCCTGAAGGTAATATTTTAAATTAATAAGCGTTGCTTAGCGCATATGAACAAAGTTTTCAGCGACAGGATAACAAAATGCGAGTCTACTCAAATATTACATCTTTGGAGCACTCACCGCAATCATCGGGCACCCTTGAGACACTCTTATAATACATCTCGGGCGACGATACTCCTTGCCCTTTGGTGGCGCGTCCGTCACAAGCTTCTCGGCGTCCATCCTGCCTGATGCACCTTCAATGCGGGAGTGCTTGATGACTTCAACCCACGGACAAGCATCCACCGGCCGCCACACCAGGCAAGTAGCTCCTGTGCATGGCCTCCACAGGGCCCTGGCCGAACTATGAGGCCCTTCATGGCCTGTTCGGCCACCTTGTGGAGCTCGACCAGCTGCTTCAGCTGATCGCTAAGGGGCACCGGATGTCCGGCCTCAGCATACTGAGACCAGAATACCTTCTCCGTCGAGCTCCCCTCCTCGGCTCTGTAGAAAGCGGCAGCATCGGACATGCTACGGGGCAGATCAGCGGACGTTCCTGGAGAGCTCCGAATCCGGGTAAGGTACAGGTAATTCACTTTAACATGCTTGCTTTGCATGAAGAATGCCTTACCCGCCGCTATTTTCTTAAAATCCTCAATTTCCTGGAGGGCCTTCTGGGCTTCGGCCTTAGCGGCTTTGGCACTCTCAAGAGCCGACGCAAGCTCGGACTCTCGAGTCTTCGAGTCACGCTCCAAACTCTCGTGCTTTTCCACAAGAGCTTGGAGCTCTTGCTGTACCGCTGCCACCCGCGCCTCCTGCTTCTCTCGCTCAGCTCATTCCGCAGCCGCATTGCGTTCGGCCGCGGACACCGCCTCCTTCAGGGTCGCCACCTTGTGTGTGGCCCCTATAGTACCCAAGTTATCCATGTTATTCCTCTTGCAACCAAATCCTTTTCTGTAAGGTACAACTTTAATACGGTGTTACTCACCTTCCTTGTCCTCAAGCTGCTTCTTGGCACGGCCGAGCTTGCTCTCGGACCGCTCGAGGCTCTGCTTCAAGGTATTGACCTCCGCAGTCAGTGCGGGAGAGGTCAGCAGCGCAGCCTGCAAACCCATATTGACATATTTTTTTAGACTCCTGCGTATATCTTTTTAGATCCTCAGTCTAGCTTTTGTTTCCAAACACCGAACCGAGCATCAGGGGCTACTGTCTATGCGGTATTATATTACATATCTCAAAATTCTTACCTCAAAGCCTGTTAGAAGGCTGCTGCAGGCTTCGGTCAGCCCGCTCTTGGCGAGCTGAACCTTCTGAATCACCGCACTCATGACAGTGCGGTGTTCTTCTTCGATGGAAGCGCCGTTGAGCGCCTCCAGCAAGTTGTCCGGCGCCTCCGGTTGGACGGAGGCCGTCGGCGTCACAGTCTTGCCCTTCTTACAAAGGGGCCGCTCACCGGACTTCGGAACCACTGCAGGTTCCGGTGCGGAGTCCGGTGCGAAGTTCGGGAGGTTGCCCTGTGGCACCTCCGGGGCCTCCTCCTCCTGGCGGGTCCTTTCCGGGGATCCCACCTCGACGTCGTCAGCATCACGAGGGGTGGAGGCGATCGGAAGAGAATCCATATCCGACGTGCCCAAGGACCCGCTCGACGAAGTGGGAAGATCATCCTTGGCCGGACTATAGGTTGTATGGGGCATTAGAAAGACACTGTATGGCGAAAAGAAAAATTATAAATCATCTAGGAGTCCGGATACTTACGATCTGGCCAGGGGTTGGTCCTTGAGGGCCACTCCTTGTCGCCGTCGCTGACGTTGGCGGAGCAATCCGGGGGAAGGGTCCTTCCCTTCTTGGACCCTTCGGCCTCCCTCGTTGGGGAGGCCTTCCTCTTCTTCTCTCCCTCATCGGGGAGAGGCTTCTTCTTCTCCTCCTCGTCCTCGTGGGAGGAGTCCGCCTCGAGTCATCGAGCGATGAGTCCGATACCACTGACGCGGGAACTCCTTCGGGTTCCGTGGCCTTCTTCTTGGCCTTCTTCTCGGCACCACGTAAAGTGCGGGACCAGCAGCCAGTCAAGCGGGTGTCCGCTGGGTCTTCGGAAGGGAGCCGGATAGTTAACTGTCCGGACGTCTTCGCCGATCTGTTATAGGTATTGGGAGTTTAGATCCGCATAGAGTCAAACTATGAAAACAAATGTCCCATAAAGGATAACATGGCTTACCTCGCCAACCGGACATGCGTCTTTGAATCCGCGATCTTGAGAGCGGATGCAAGAGCCGGCGCTCTTGAACAGCACCCTCCGTGCAGCCAGACGTAGTATCGAAGAGCCGCTCAAAGTCGGCGTGCGGATCAAACTCCACAAATTGAAGTCCCTTTCTTTGGCGGGAGAGAATCCGTGGACGAGCATGACTGGATCACATTGACAAGCTTGAGCTTCTTGTTCACTGAGTGCTGGAGGCAGATCGAGTCGGTCGGCTCTTCGAACTACCCCATAGCAAGCCCTTCTCTTTCCGGAGGTGAGCTGCATGGGGATGCAGATCTGAATTGGGGCGCTGCCCATTTAGGGTCACGTGGCTCGGTGATGTAGAACCACCCCGATTGCCATCCTTTGATGGATTCCACGAAGGCACCCTCGAGCCAAGTAACGTTGGGCATTTTGCCCACCATGGCGCCTCCGCACTCCGCTTGGCTGCCCTTCACAACCTTCGGCTTGACATTGAAGGTCTTTAGCCACAAGCCGAAGTGGGGCTGGATGCAGAGGAAGGCCTCGCACACGACGATAAATGCCAAGATATTGAGGATGAAATTTGGGGCCAGATCATGGAAATCTAGGCCGTGGTAGTACCTGAGCCCCCAGACAAAGGGGTGGAGTGGGAAGCCTAGTCCACGGAGGAAGTGGGGAAGGAATACGACCCTCTCATGGGGCCTTGGGGTGGGGATGAGCTGCCCCTCGTCGGGGAGCTGATGCGCGATGTCGCTGGACAGATATCCAGCGCTACGCAGCTTCTCAATGTGCCCCTCCGTACCGGAGGAGGCCATCCACTTGCCTCCCGCTCCGGACATGGCTGGAGAGGGTTGAGGTGAGATGTGCGGACTTGGGCGCTAGAGCTCGAGTGCGCGGAGATGGATAAGCAAAGGAGGAAGAAGGCGTAGGTAAAAGAGGTGGATCCTTATCCCCTTATATATGGGCGGACGAAACTATACGTCCCCACCGGCCTGGTAAAACTCGCTTATCTCCCAAGCGCCACAATCAATGGCGCGGTTGGGTTACCCGCATCCGTATTGATGGGAATCCCGGAATAAGGGGAACACGATCTCTGCTTTAACAAGACATGCCAAGGAAACCGCTTTGCTAAACGCGCTGAGGTGGTATAATAAAAATGATTCAAGTAAAG